>OZ012687.1:44139506-44304506 GCA_963942565.1 Maea johnstoni
TGGCATAACAAATATTATTATATGATATTTAGTCATCCATCAAGATTGCCATTCAGCCTAGATTGGCACTGTACCTGGTTTACCCTTGATCAGGATGCATCACTCAGTCGGAAGTGGTGATGTGGGAGGATGTTGCTTCCTAAACAAAAACCGCACATGGTGAGTTAGGACTTTTAAATTAAAATACCACTACTCAGACTCTACTACTAATTACACTATTACTACTAATCACAATACTACAACTTGTTGTACTTCTATCCCACCTACTACCTATTATGATAACAATGAAAATGATAAATGATCATTATGATACTAATTATCATCATCATCAATTATATGTTTATCTTGTAATTAGCCCATAATGCTCCATGCTGTATATTGTCTGTAATGGTTGCTGAGGCCTGTAGTTGACAGCGCACTTTGATCAACAAGTATCAGAGAAAGTAGAGATGAGAGGGGTTAACCCCAAATTCCCCTGTCGCACCAATTAAACACAACTCTTTCTTTTAGAATGATTTTATCTTGGGACCGAGAAATTCGCTGCAACTAGCATCCCAACAACAGCTCATGCAAAGTATGTTTTTCTGTTTAACACAATTCACAAAATTAACACATAGCGACCGATTATAGCCTGTCTGACTTGATTTGGCTAACAGCTCTTCCTCTTATTTCCCACAAAAAGTTCGTTTATGCCATCCAAACTTGGAAAACCTCGTATATATATACATATTTTTTGTCTCAACTCCGCAAAATGTTGATTTTGCGCATTAGGTCCCATTGTAAACTTTGCCCATTGCCAACAATGACGATCTCGCGTGTTTGTACTGTTGGCAATGGGCAAATTCTACAATGGGACCTTACGAACAAAATCAACATTTTGCGGAGTTGAGACAAAAAAGTATGTGTATGCATACACGCGGTAGTGCTCCTAAGAGGTCTGCCAAGTTTGGAAGGCAAAAACGAACCTTTTTGTGGGAAAAAAAGAGGAAAAAGCTGTTAGCCAAATCAAGTCAGACAGACTATAATATAGGGATTAAGTTAGTGGTGGAGAGCCGGGTGGTGAATTAAGCTGAGGACCTGCTGACAACCCGTCCGAGGCGCTTGCGCCGAGGACGGGTTGTCAGCAGGTCCGAAGCTTAAGTCGCCACACGGCTCTCCACCACTAACATAATCACTATTATAGCATGATGAAATAAGAAACAATTAACTTGAAACCCAAAATTTACATGAATTTGGCACTTTCACGAACTGCTCTGATACTCGCTTTGACAGCAATCATGGGGTCACTGAGTGCAGGCTGGAATCAATATCCTGTGTTGTACAGAATTTTATCAGGCCATCCCTGTATTTGGGTATTTTATTTAACTAAATACACTTTTTTCAATCACTTCAACTTAATTGCATCACTAAAATCACTGTCTAATTCTTTAAAAATGGTTTTAAAAATCTGAGGTGGAGCGCAAAATTCCAAAATCCCAACCCGGGGCCTAGGTCCGGGTTGGCAACCCGGATCAGTCTGCAGCATTGTGGCCAATAATGACCAGCTTTTTATATGCCAGAATGCTATAATGGTTCTCAATTCCATTATAGATGTCATACACCAGTTGCAGTCTACGATAAATTCATTTTGCTTTCAAAATAAAGTTTTGGGCGATCGCCATCATTGGAAATCAACATTTCAAAATAAGCATCATACCTTGATGCAGTTTACAGGTACAAATAAACAAAACAAAAAACGTGACGACGGTCTTTGCAAGATACGCAACCTTTGCACTCCACAGTTCAACGCAAGATAGTCCTGTGGAACAGCTTCACTGAGAGACGATGTTTGTTTCGTCAGTGACATCACAGAATCAGTTGCCACGGTCCCCACCATTGTTGCAAACGATCAGTGACGTTACAAAGCGTTTCCATGGCTAGGGGCATTGTTGGCGGCCAACGTTACAGACTGTCTGCGCGATCAGTGAGGCACAAACGTGCAGCCAGCCCGCGACCTCCGACCACATGGCCATTGTTGGAGGATCGTCAGTTGAAGGATCCATCTGTTGCGAGTCTAGAGTCTGTGTGAGCCAGGCTTGGCAGACCATATCTTTTCTCTCAATTATTTGATATGAAAAGTATGTGTTTGCCATCCAAACTTGGCAAACCTCTTAGGAGCACTAAGCCCTGCATCTATACACCTACGTTCCGTCTCAACTCCTTAAGATGTTGATTTCGCTCATTAGGCGCCCATTGTAAAAGTTTCCCATTGCAGACAGCACAGGCGTGAGCGATCTCGAGGGGGACTTTACAACGTGCACCACATGAGCAAAAACAACATTTTAAGCAATTGAGACAGAAAGCAGATATCTTCCCTGCCCACACCCAGCAGTTGTATAGGCAATAAAAAACAATGGTTTCATAGACATTCTTCTAAGTAACTTGAAATGACAGACAGGAGTAATATTTTCTATTGTGTAACTTTTACGTGCTATAGGAAACATTTGTCATCTTATTGAGAAGTCAATGATGTTTATCTGTTTATAAATTTTGGAGCAAAAACTGGAGGGAGGAGGAAGTTTAGCGTGGTTTTGACACGTGGAACTGAACTCATCCACTAAGTGCAGTTACTGAGGACACCGCGAGTATCGCTCGTGCAGTATTAGCGGCAGCGCTAATTGCACTCGAAGCGAGGTCAGTTTACCTAGACCGTCCGCATATCACACTGATAGAATCTTGCAAGAAAGTCGGCCACCAACATAAAAGAAAAACCTTTAACGTACATATAGCACAAACACTCTTGTTAGGGTTGGAAGTACTATATCATAACGTTTTATTCCTTATAGATACTCTTAACAATACTAAACACTGTGAAGTTATAGTTTATTAGGGATTTTCCGCCACTTTTCAACACGATGTATAAGGTAATAATGCAAAAGAAGGTATCGTTAACAGTACTGCTCTGTTTCATTGGTACCGATACCATACCGTAGCCTTTCGTTCGTATAGGTGTATTCACCCCTAACTCTTGTGCCATGTACCAGTAGTGTGTGCATGACACGCCAGATGTCGCCACCGTCCAGCATCGCACTGCCAACTGGGTAGAGCCGATTTCGACGCTCAGCTGCTTCGATAGGGACTTGAATGGTGCAATTCAACATCCCTAGGATACAGCTGGTTGGTCACCCCATGTATTAAAGTTGTTTTCAAGATCGCTGTGCTATGTTCTTTACTCATGCAAAGTATCACGAAAATTGAACAATATTTTAAAAGCGTCGTAAGACTAAGTGCAAATAGCTGTTCTGTGTTCTCTGTCGTGGAATTTATCACGCTCATGGCAGTTCGTTGCGAATTTCATTCGTTCATGTCTGACAGTTATCAACACGGATACGCTATGTCGATATTGATAGTCACTGAACCGGCAAATAAAGTCTCGTCTTGTCCCAAGTATCACCTGGCACATTACTTTGTACTCTAATTTCGTTCGACGTAGAAAATCATCAATCTCAATATCTGAAGCAGTCATTATTATTGAAAAAAGCCATCTTATCCCATCACTGCTTAACAGGTACTCTCGAAACAGTCGCCCCGATCATTTATACTTTAGACAATAACTTTAAAAACAAGAATTCTTTTACAAGACATTTGAATGAGAGCTGTTAGTAGTGTACTTATGAACATTTACTCTTCAAATAAGGTCTTGCCTGCAAGATTTCGTCAAAAAAGTCAGGCTGTACGTGGCCGCTGCGAATATTAATGGGTCAAAAGCTGCTCACATGTGTATACTAGTATTTAAAAGATGAAATGTTGATAGCAAACATGTAGGGACTATCAATCGACCACAAACATCAGGTTCATAATAAACCAACGTAGAGAGTACTAGTAATATAACGATTCGGAACTCTACAATATAATACCTAAACATGTAAAGACATTTAGATATATACATTTGGTGATCTTCATTAAAAAAAACAATGCCATGCGCGATAAGTTTTACTCTTTCTGGAAGATGTGGGTGGCCTTGATAAAGGCCGTTGGGCTAGCAAACAGTAGCAGCTCCAGTTTACTTGGCTTTCTGGGTTTTCTTGGGGAGAAGTACAGCCTGGATGTTGGGCAGCACACCGCCCTGTGCGATGGTGACGCCGGACAGAAGCTTGTTCAGCTCCTCGTCGTTACGGATGGCGAGCTGGAGATGACGGGGGATGATCCTGGACTTCTTGTTGTCTCGGGCGGCGTTGCCTGCCAACTCGAGAACTTCAGCAGCCAGGTATTCCATGACGGCAGCCATGTAGACTGGAGCACCGGCTCCGACACGTTCAGAGTAGTTTCCTCGTCGGAGGAGACGATGGATTCTCCCTACAGGAAACTGTAATCCAGCACGGCTGGATCTGATCTTTCCCTTGGCACGGGCCTTTCCTCCTTTACCGCGACCGGACATGATGCTTGCTTGTTTGGGGGGTATGAATCGAGTTCACAATGCTGCATCTGGACGTGGCAAAGGAGGAAAAGGTTTGGGAAAGGGAGGTGCCAAGCGTCATCGCAAGGTGTTGCGAGATAACATCCAGGGTATCACCAAGCCAGCCATCCGTCGTCTGGCTCGTCGTGGCGGTGTCAAGCGAATCTCTGGCCTCATCTACGAAGAGACCCGTGGTGTGCTCAAGGTTTTCCTGGAGAACGTCATCCGCGATGCCGTCACCTACACCGAGCACGCCAAGAGGAAGACCGTCACCTCCATGGACGTCGTCTACGCCCTGAAACGTCAAGGACGTACTCTGTACGGCTTCGGTGGTTAGACATCGTTTCTCGCTAACGACCCCCAACGGCCTTTTTTAAGGCCACCCACACCTTCCCAAAAGAGCTTTATCTATTTCACGCATCTTTTTATCATGCTTTAAACATGTCCGACCGAACTGTCATCCGTGTAGTTTTTTACTCTCTGAATATGTATGTTTATTGTGATTTCCACACCTCACGCATGTTTCATCGTAGATGTATTTACATACCGTGTGTAATAAATACAAAAAATCATGTATGGCAAACGTGGTTGAATTTTAAGTATCAAATTAGAATGGCCTATGATCGTTATAAACATAGTAGTTGTGTCGTTTATATACAGTATGTTTTTATTAGGCAGACGACACAGAATCTGAGCGTAATTGGAGTTTACATCAAAGGATCATTGATATTCTATTCATATGTATGCTTGGAGGAGCTGGAGAATATCAGAGTAGGAGTAGTTTTTTCTTAAAAAAATATTTGGGGTTATAAATGTTGTATCACATGAATCATTTACATGGTAACTATACAGAACTTATCAAAAGATCAAATAACGATCACTGAAATACATTGGCGAGGCTGATTGTGATCTGTGTAGCAATGTACGCATCTGTATTGGCCGTATGCGATCACGAAATGTTTACATATGCATTTTGAAAATTATAAACAAGGTCAATCCGACATGAAGAACACAAATATAAGAAATCTAAGACTTCATCTGTGCCTGCTAACATAAGCTTCCAATGTAGTTTTATCCGTCATAATGTCATTACATGATTAGATTATATGTACCAACACTTTTCATCCTGCTGATTTGATTCCTATCTTGGCAAGATTTAGAGGAATGTATCTAAGTTTCAAGAATATCCATATTCACACGATTTGGCAAACTTACATACATGCACGCACACATGCGTATAAGGAACTCCCTCCCTGGTCAAGAATAACATTAGACTGGTATGGTAGACAGTATCATAGTTGTGTCAGCTAAACTTGGCAGACAGTTTTTTTCTGACTGTGCGATACTGACAACCGCGATAGATACAAGTATGCCAATCCGTAATATAACACCCATTATATTCAACCTAATAGGTACAATGTTTCAAATTTGGCTAGGCTGTCACCATAGATCACGCTATATGGCTTGGCGAGGATACCAGTCCGAACGCACATACAACGTAGTCAATCGCGCACCAGGTCACCCAACCTTTCTGTGAGGATTTTTAATAGCACGCACATTATTGATTTTTTCACCTCTAATGAACTGCTGCGTCTAAAAATAGCTCACTCGCACCGCGTCGGCCGGGAGTTGGAGCTTTACCAAAAATTCGGATCCAGTGCAGCAGGTTGGCAGTCGCTCTCAAATTGGAGGGAAATGAGGGTGGGAAGTTTTAGCCAATGAATGAAGGCCGCTACTAGAGGAACATTAACCAATGGTGTCGTCGCAGTTGATAGTTTTGTCCGAAGTTCAGGTATATAAACATCTCGTTTCCTCTGGCAGGACATTCATTTTTGTGATCTGTCACGATGGCCCGTACCAAGCAGACAGCACGCAAATCTACCGGAGGAAAGGCTCCGAGGAAGCAGCTGGCCACCAAGGCCGCCCGCAAGAGCGCCCCGGCCACCGGTGGCGTGAAGAAGCCGCATCGTTACAGGCCCGGCACGGTGGCTCTGCGCGAGATCCGTCGCTACCAGAAGAGCACCGAGCTGCTGATCCGCAAGCTGCCGTTCCAGCGTCTGGTCCGCGAAATCGCTCAGGATTTCAAGACCGATCTTCGCTTCCAGAGCTCTGCCGTGATGGCCCTTCAGGAGGCCAGCGAGGCCTACCTGGTCGGTCTGTTCGAGGATACCAACCTGTGCGCCATCCACGCCAAGCGCGTGACCATCATGCCCAAGGACATCCAGCTTGCCCGCCGTATCCGTGGCGAGCGTGCCTGAGAAGTTTGCTCATTACGCCAAACGGCCTTTTTCAAGGCCCCCAAATCTTGCCAAAAGAGCTTAGCCAAATGTGCACGCGTTTTCCATTTGCAAAAAAATGTCTTGGAAACTATATCCCTATCTATATCTCTAAAGATAGATAGATAGATATAAGAAATGTGGATAACCATTTAGTTGTTGCCATGACCGTTCAATGCGACTTGCTTCGCCTAATCATATTAACACGCTCATATTTGTTTATAATTTTTTTTTAGTCCACGAGACGTGAAAACATTCCAGGTGTTTACGTTTCTTTTGTAATTAGCCCATAATGCTCCATACTCTATATCGGGTGTATTTGAAAATAGACCTGGATCAACACGTATCAGAGAAAGTATGAAACATGATCTATTTCTATCTCTAAAGATGGATGGATGGATAGATAGATAGATCGAAGAGATGTAGATAATCATTTAGTTGTTCACATGGCCGTTGAATGCGACCTGCTTGGTTTCTTCGTGGCCGGTATCAACATAGATCGCTTAATCATAATAACACGCTCATATTTGTTTATTTATTTATTTTTAGTCCACGAGATGTCAAAACATTCCAGGTGTTTACGTTTCTTTTGTAATTAGCCCATAATGCTCCATACTCTGTATCGGGTGTATTTGGAAATAGACCTGGATCAACAAGTATCAGAGAAAGTATGAAACATGATCTATTCCCATCTCTAAAGATGGATGGATGGACGGATAGATAGGTAGATGAGATGTAGATAATCATTTAGTTGTTCACATGGCCGTCTAATCATAATAACACGCTCATATCTGTTTATTCATTTTTTTTTAGTCCACGAGAAGTGTCAAAATATTCCAGATGTTTATGTTTATCTTGTAATTAGCCCATAATGGTCCGTGCTGTATATTGTCTGTAATGGTTGCTGAGGCCTGTAGTTGACATCGCTCTTTGATCAACAAGTATCAGAGAAAGTAGAGATGAGAGGGGTTAACCCCAAATTCCCCTGTCGCACCAATTAAACACAACTCTTTCTTTTAGAATGGTTTTATCTTGGGACCGAGAAATTCGTTGCAACTAGCATCCCAACAACAGCTCATGTATAGTATGTTTTTCTGTTTAACACAATTCACAAAATTAACACATAGCGACCGATTATAGCCTGTCTGACTTGATTTGGCTAACAGCTCTTCCTCTTTTTTTTCCCACAAAAATTTCGTTTATGCCATCCAAACTTGGCAAACCTCTTAGCAGCACTACCGCGCGTATGTATAAACATATTTTTTGTCTCAACTCCGCAAAATGTTGATTTTGCTCATTAGGTCCCATTGTAAACTTTGCCCATTGCCAACAATGACGATCTCGCGTGTTTGTACTGTTGGCAATTGTTGGCAATGGGCAAATTTTACAATGGGACCTAACGGACAAAATCAGCATTTTGCGGAGTTGAGACAAAAAAGTATGTTTATGCATACACGCGCTAGTGCTCCTAAGAGGTCTGCCAAGTTTGGAAGGCAAAAACGAACTTTTTGTGGGAAAAAAGAGGAAAAGGCTGTTAGCCAAATCAAGTCAGACAGACTTTAATCGTTCTCAATTCCATTATAGATGTCATACACCAGTTGCAGTCTACGATAAATTCATTTTGCTTCCAAAATAAAGTTTTGGGCGATCGCCATCATTGGAAATCAACATTTCAAAATAAGCATCAACTCGATCATACCTTGATGCAGTTTACAGGTACAAATAAACAAAACAAAAAACGTGACGACGGTCTTTGCAAGATACGCAACCTTTGCACTCCACAGTTCAACGCAAGATAGTCCTGTGGAACAGCTTCACTGAGAGACGATGTTTGTTTCGTCAGTGACATCACAGAATCTGTTGCCACGGTCCCCACCATTGTTGCAAACGATCAGTGACGTTACAAAGCGTTTCCATGGCTAGAGGCATTGTTGGCGGCCAACGTTACAGACTGTCTGCGCGATCAGTGCGGCACAAACGTGCAGCCAGCCCGCGACCTCCGACCACATGGCCATTGTTGGAGGATCGTCAGTTGAAGGATCCATCTGTTGCGAGTCTAGAGTCTGTGTGAGCCAGGCTTGGCAGACCATATCTTTTCTCTCAATTATTTGATATGAAAAGTATGTGTTTGCCATCCAAACTTGGCAAACCTCTTAGGAGCACTGAGCCCTGCATCTATACACCTACGTTCCGTCTCAACTCCTTAAGATGTTGATTTCGCTCATTAGGCGCCCATTGTAAAAGTTTCCCATTGCAGACAGCACAGGCGTGAGCGATCTCGAGGGGGATTTTACAACGTGCACCACATGAGCAAAAACAACATTTTAAGCAATTGAGACAGAAAGCAGATATCTTCCCTGCCCACACCCAGCAGTTGTATAGGCAATAAAAAACAATGGTTTCATAGACATTCTTCTAAGTAACTTGAAATGACAGACAGGAGTAATATTTTCTATTGTGTAACTTTTACGTGCTATAGGAAACATTTGTCATCTTATTGAGAAGTCAATGATGTTTATCTGTTTATAAATTTTGGAGCAAAAACTGGAGGGAGGAGGAAGTTTAGCGTGGTTTTGACACGTGGAACTGAACTCATCCACTAAGTGCAGTTACTGAGGACACCGCGAGTATCGCTCGTGCAGTATTAGCGGCAGCGCTAATTGCACTCGAAGCGAGGTCAGTTTACCTAGACCGTCCGCATATCAAACTGATAGAATCTTGCAAGAAAGTCGGCCACCAACATAAAAGAAAAACCTTTAACGTACATATAGCACAAACACTCTTGTTAGGGTTGGAAGTACTATATCATAACGTTTTATTCCTTATAGATACTCTTAACAATACTAAACACTGTGAAGTTATAGTTTATTAGGGATTTTCCGCCACTTTTCAACACGATGTATAAGGTAATAATGCAAAAGAAGGTATCGTTAACAGTACTGCTCTGTTTCATTGGTACCGATACCATACCGTAGCCTTTCGTTCGTATAGGTGTATTCACCCCTAACTCTTGTGCCATGTACCAGTAGTGTGTGCATGACACGCCAGATGTCGCCACCGTCCAGCATCGCACTGCCAACTGGGTAGAGCCGATTTCGACGCTCAGCTGCTTCGATAGGGACTTGAATGGTGCAATTCAACATCCCTAGGATACAGCTGGTTGGTCACCCCATGTATTAAAGTTGTTTTCAAGATCGCTGTGCTATGTTCTTTACTCATGCAAAGTATCACGAAAATTGAACAATATTTTAAAAGCGTCGTAAGACTAAGTGCAAATAGCTGTTCTGTGTTCTCTGTCGTGGAATTTATCACGCTCATGGCAGTTCGTTGCGAATTTCATTCGTTCATGTCTGACAGTTATCAACACGGATACGCTATGTCGATATTGATAGTCACTGAACCGGCAAATAAAGTCTCGTCTTGTCCCAAGTATCACCTGGCACATTACTTTGTACTCTAATTTCGTTCGACGTAGAAAATCATCAATCTCAATATCTGAAGCAGTCATTATTATTGAAAAAAGCCATCTTATCCCATCACTGCTTAACAGGTACTCTCGAAACAGTCGCCCCGATCATTTATACTTTAGACGATAACTTTAAAAACAAGAATTCTTTTACAAGACATTTGAATGAGAGCTGTTAGTAGTGTACTTATGAACATTTACTCTCCAAATAAGGTCTTGCCTGCAAGATTTCGTCAAAAAAGTCAGGCTGTACGTGGCCGCTGCGAATATTAATGGGTCAAAAGCTGCTCACATGTGTATACTAGTATTTAAAAGATGAAATGTTGATAGCAAACATGTAGGGACTATCAATCGACCACAAACATCAGGTTCATAATAAACCAACGTAGAGAGTACTAGTAATATAACGATTCGGAACTCTACAATATAATACCTAAACATGTAAAGACATTTAGATATATACATTTGGTGATCTTCATTAAAAAAAACAATGCCATGCGCGATAAGTTTTACTCTTTCTGGAAGATGTGGGTGGCCTTGATAAAGGCCGTTGGGCTAGCAAACAGTAGCAGCTCCAGTTTACTTGGCTTTCTGGGTTTTCTTGGGGAGAAGTACAGCCTGGATGTTGGGCAGCACACCGCCCTGTGCGATGGTGACGCCGGACAGAAGCTTGTTCAGCTCCTCGTCGTTACGGATGGCGAGCTGGAGATGACGGGGGATGATCCTGGACTTCTTGTTGTCTCGGGCGGCGTTGCCTGCCAACTCGAGAACTTCAGCAGCCAGGTATTCCATGACGGCAGCCATGTAGACTGGAGCACCGGCTCCGACACGTTCAGAGTAGTTTCCTCGTCGGAGGAGACGATGGATTCTCCCTACAGGAAACTGTAATCCAGCACGGCTGGATCTGCTCTTTCCCTTGGCACGGGCCTTTCCTCCTTTACCGCGACCGGACATGATGCTTGCTTGTTTGGGGGGTATGAATCGAGTTCACAATGCTGCATCCAGTGGAGAGCTTGATATTTATACCCCCAGCTCGGACCCAGCGCATCAGCTTCAGCCTCGCTGCTGCAGCCAATCACAGCGATGTTCCTTCGTCTGCTGGCTTGGATCCGCTCATTTGCATATGAGCCATATAAATAGCAGCTCATTCGTGATGAGCAGGCATAAGCATCAGTACACGCAGATCGCTCTCCTCAACCTAAAAAACGTAATTCGTCATGCCACCCAAGCCAAGTGCAAAGGGCTCTAAGAAGGCCGCTAAGCCACCTAAGCCAGCTGGCAAGGGAGGCAGAAGGAAGAAGAGACGCGAGAGCTATGCCATCTACGTCTACAAAGTGCTTAAGCAAGTTCATCCTGATACTGGCATCTCCTCGAAAGCTATGGGCATAATGAACAGCTTTGTGAATGATATCTTCGAGAGAATCGCTGGGGAGGCCTCCCGACTTGCTCATTACAACAAGAGATCGACCATCACCAGTAGGGAGATCCAGACGGCCGTCCGTCTCATCCTCCCGGGCGAGCTGGCCAAGCACGCCGTGTCCGAGGGTACCAAAGCAGTCACCAAATATACAAGTTCCAAATAGATGCCGAGTTTCTTGATCAACCAAACGGCCTTTATCAAGGCCATCCATAACCTCCAAAAAGAGATCTATCTTACGTCTGTTGATTTTTCTGTTAGTATAAACTATTTGAAGGCAATTTTGAGATATTGACGATACGCTAGTAATAACGCTAATACACGATGATAATAATGATGATGATAATAGTAATAGTAATGTTTATTGGCAACACACTTGGTATGGAATACATGATAGAAAGGACAGTAAGACAAATGTCAAAAGACCACCCACATAGTCTGTTGTGACTAGCAGTAATAATAGATGTATCTTTCTTAGATGATTGTTGCCATAGGACCTAACTAGCTGGCGAAAAAGAGACATCCCGACCTGTATTTCAAAACGGGCATTATTATGGCAGTGAATAGCACCCTCAATCTGTGCCATCTAACAAAGTTCTTTTCTAAACATAGCCAATCGTGCAGAGAAGTGGCCGTATCGATAGCATACTTTGGGAGTTGACAACTTCGCTGTTGTGTTATTCAGTGGTCATATGTTTAGTCAACCCACTATCAGATCATTTTGTATCGAATGCGTCCACTCTGTGACCTTTTATAATTATTTATTTCACAGTATCATGTATGAGATCAAATATTCAGCTGCTGTAAAGTCAAATATATTTAATAGGAAGATTCGTGCAGCTAATTTGTGTTATATGTGTTTCGACAAATGATATTAGACCACTTGTTTAACTCGCTAGTCAAGTTGCTCAGTTGACAGCCACCCACACTCTTACGTGCGTACCGATATATATATATATATATATATATATATATATATATATATATATATATATATATATATATATATATATATATATATATATATATATATATATATATATATATATATGTGTGTGTGTATGCAAGTGTTTACCGTTACTTAATCCTTCCAATGCTGAGGCTACTTATGTCAAAAGCACAAGGGTGCGAAGATGTTTGAAAACCATCTAAACCCTGTCATGTTGGTATTCGTTGATGAGCTCTTGCTGAGTAGTCTCCGGAGAATACCCATGTGCCAGGGTGTCAGTGATTTCTTCTCTTCGCATCGTTTTGTATTGATAAATTTAGCCACTGGCAGCACAAGGGTTAATTGTAATATAACCATCAGGACGTTTGAGTTCGCGATACGTTGGACACTTCGTTTAGCTCATGACATCCTGCTTATGTTTTATAAATACGAATTCGCACTGGTAAGATACGGGCCAGTCATTTGGCTTATATTTGACAAGTCTCAATAAGACAATACAATTTTAAAACAACAATGAGGCTTTAATATCATATTATCAGTGGCACACTAGCGGCTCGTAACTGAGGTCGAATAAATGTAGATATATACATTGGGTCTTATGTACGTAGGGCATACATATTCACATGCAGACACACAAGCATCGTGAAATGCATCTTATTTATCTATGCAATAGATATTCAATTTGATATCTAAGGGTATTTAGGGTATACGCATACATATAAATGTTCCATCGCATATCATTCGACAACATAATTCGGACACCTGCAATTAAGACGACGTGTGTATAATTCGTTTAGTCAATTATAAAACGTACATGTATTCATATGTGAATGTTCCACACAATCTAACATGTGAATTCGTATCATTCAACTTTGATATCAAAACAATCTGTGAAGAATTATCTAGTTAATGTCTTTAATTGCAACACACTTATTTTCACGAACATTCATCCTCTTCACAGCTCCGATTATCATGAATTCTTAATTTACTTGTTTGATGGATGCGTCGTAATGGAACAAGGCCTAGTCAGTAGTTACGGTGTTGGCTATTAGTGGTAGATAAGTACACAGAATTGGAATACCATTGACATAATATGAAGTATGGCAATCAGCTCTTGCCCTCTGTCCACATCGTCGCAATCCTAGCCCCAGGGCGGGCGAGTCATCGTCTTGGCAACAGGGACGGATCAGGTTATCTGCTCACTGAAGCTGCCATCATACAACGTCCGCGCGCTGGCCATATACAGAGGAGGATGATACAGCGAGCATCATTCAACTGATATCCATCATGTCTGGACGTGGCAAAGGAGGAAAAGGTTTGGGAAAGGGAGGTGCCAAGCGTCATCGCAAGGTGTTGCGAGATAACATCCAGGGTATCACCAAGCCAGCCATCCGTCGTCTGGCTCGTCGTGGCGGTGTCAAGCGAATCTCTGGCCTCATCTACGAAGAGACCCGTGGTGTGCTCAAGGTTTTCCTGGAGAACGTCATCCGCGATGCCGTCACCTACACCGAGCACGCCAAGAGGAAGACCGTCACCTCCATGGACGTCGTCTACGCCCTGAAACGTCAAGGACGTACTCTGTACGGCTTCGGTGGTTAGACATCGTTTCTCGCTAACGACCCCCAACGGCCTTTTTTAAGGCCACCCACACCTTCCCAAAAGAGCTTTATCTATTTCACGCATCTTTTTATCATGCTTTAAACTTGTCCGACCGAACTGTCATCCGTGTAGTTTTTTACTCTCTGAATATGTTTGTTTATTGTGATTTCCACACCTCACGCATGTTTCATCGTAGATGTATTTACATACCGTGTGTAATAAATACAAAAAATCATGTATGGCAAACGTGGTTGAATTTTAAGTATCAAATTAGAATGGCCTATGATCGTTATAAACATAGTAGTTGTGTCGTTTATATACAGTATGTTTTTATTAGGCAGACGACACAGAATCTGAGCGTAATTGGAGTTTACATCAAAGGATCATTGATATTCTATTCATATGTATGCTTGGAGGAGCTGGAGAATATCAGAGTAGGAGTAGTTTTTTCTTAAAAAAATATTTGGGGTTATAAATGTTGTATCACATGAATCATTTACATGGTAACTATACAGAACTTATCAAAAGATCAAATAACGATCACTGAAATACATTGGCGAGGCTGATTGTGATCTGTGTAGCAATGTACGCATCTGTATTGGCCGTATGCGATCACGAAATGTTTACATATGCATTTTGAAAATTATAAACAAGGTCAATCCGACATGAAGAACACAAATATAAGAAATCTAAGACTTCATCTGTGCCTGCTAACATAAGCTTCCAATGTAGTTTTATCCGTCATAATGTCATTACATGATTAGATTATATGTACCAACACTTTTCATCCTGCTGATTTGATTCCTATCTTGGCAAGATTTAGAGGAATGTATCTAAGTTTCAAGAATATCCATATTCACACGATTTGGCAAACTTACATACATGCACGCACACATGCGTATAAGGAACTCCCTCCCTGGTCAAGAATAACATTAGACTGGTATGGTAGACAGTATCATAGTTGTGTCAGCTAAACTTGGCAGACAGTTTTTTTCTGACTGTGCGATACTGACAACCGCGATAGATACAAGTATGCCAATCCGTAATATAACACCCATTATATTCAACCTAATAGGTACAATGTTTCAAATTTGGCTAGGCTGTCACCATAGATCACGCTATATGGCTTGGCGAGGATACCAGTCCGAACGCACATACAACGTAGTCAATCGCGCACCAGGTCACCCAACCTTTCTGTGAGGATTTTTAATAGCACGCACATTATTGATTTTTTCACCTCTAATGAACTGCTGCGTCTAAAAATAGCTCACTCGCACCGCGTCGGCCGGGAGTTGGAGCTTTACCAAAAATTCGGATCCAGTGCAGCAGGTTGGCAGTCGCTCTCAAATTGGAGGGAAATGAGGGTGGGAAGTTTTAGCCAATGAATGAAGGCCGCTGCTAGAGGAACATTAACCAATGGTGTCGTCGCAGTTGATAGTTTTGTCCGAAGTTCAGGTATATAAACATCTCGTTTCCTCTGGCAGGACATTCATTTTTGTGATCTGTCACGATGGCCCGTACCAAGCAGACAGCACGCAAATCTACCGGAGGAAAGGCTCCGAGGAAGCAGCTGGCCACCAAGGCCGCCCGCAAGAGCGCCCCGGCCACCGGTGGCGTGAAGAAGCCGCATCGTTACAGGCCCGGCACGGTGGCTCTGCGCGAGATCCGTCGCTACCAGAAGAGCACCGAGCTGCTGATCCGCAAGCTGCCGTTCCAGCGTCTGGTCCGCGAAATCGCTCAGGATTTCAAGACCGATCTTCGCTTCCAGAGCTCTGCCGTGATGGCCCTTCAGGAGGCCAGCGTGGCCTACCTGGTCGGTCTGTTCGAGGATACCAACCTGTGCGCCATCCACGCCAAGCGCGTGACCATCATGCCCAAGGACATCCAGCTTGCCCGCCGTATCCGTGGCGAGCGTGCCTGAGAAGTTTGCTCATTACGCCAAACGGCCTTTTTCAAGGCCCCCAAATCTTGCCAAAAGAGCTTAGCCAAATGTGCACGCATTTTCCATTTGCAAAAAAATGTCTTGGTAACTATATCCCTATCTATATCTCTAAAGATAGATAGATAGATGGATGGAAGATAGATAGATAGATATAGGAAATGTGGATAACCATTTAGTTGTTGCCATGACCGTTCAATGCGACTTGCTTCGCCTAATCATATTAACACGCTCATATTTGTTTATATATTTTTTTTAGTCCACGAGACGTGAAAACATTCCAGGTGTTTACGTTTCTTTTGTAATTAGCCCATAATGCTCCATACTCTATATCGGGTGTATTTGAAAAGAGACCTGGATCAACACGTATCAGAGAAAGTATGAAACATGATCTATTTCTATCTCTAAAGATGGATAGATAGATAGATCGAAGAGATGTAGATAATCCTTTAGTTGTTCACATGGCCGTTGAATGCGACCTGCTTGGTTTCTTCGTGGCTGGTATCAACATAGATCGCTTAATCATAATAACACGCTCATATTTGTTTATTTATTTATTTTTAGTCCACGAGATGTCAAAACATTCCAGGTGTTTACGTTTCGTTTGTAATTAGCCCATAATGCTCCATACTCTATATCGGGTGTATTTGAAAATAGACCTGGATCAACACGTATCAGAGAAAATATGAAACATGATCTATTCCCATCTCTAAAGATGGATGGATAGATAGGTAGAAGAGGTGTAGATAATCATTTAGTTGTTCACATGGCCGTCTAATCATAATAACACGCTCATATATGTTTATTCTTTATTTTTAGTCCACGAGAAGTGTCAAAATATTCCAGATGTTTATGTTTATCTTGTAATTAGCCCATAATGCTCCATGCTGTATAGTGTCTGTAATGGTTACTGAGGCCTGTAGTTGAGAGCGCACTTTGATCAACAAGTATCAGAGAAAGTAGAGATGAGAGGGGTTAACCCCAAATTCCCCTGTCGCACAAATTAAACACAACTCTTTCTTTTAGAATGATTTTATCTTGGGACCGAGAAATTCGTTGCAACTAGCATCCCAACAACAGCTCATGTATAGTATGTTTTTCTGTTTAACACAATTCACAAAATTAACACATAGCGACCGATTATAGCCTGTCTGACTTGATTTGGCTAACAGCTCTTCCTCTTATTTCCCACAAAAAGTTCGTTTATGCCATCCAAACTTGGCAAACCTCGTATAGATATACATATTTTTTGTCTCAACTCCGCAAAATGTTGATTTTGCTCATTAGGTCCCATTGTAAACTTTGCCCATTGCCAACAATGACGATCTCGCGTGTTTGTACTGTTGGCAATGGGCAAATTCTACAATGGGACCTTACGAACAAAATCAACATTTTGCGGAGTTGAGACAAAAAAGTATGTGTATGCATACACGCGGTAGTGCTCCTAAGAGGTCTGCCAAGTTTGGAAGGCAAAAACGAACTTTTTGTGGGAAAAAAAGAGGAAAAAGCTGTTAGCCAAATCAAGTCAGACAGACTATAATGGTTCTCAATTCCATTATAGATGTCATACACCAGTTGCAGTCTACGATAAATTCATTTTGCTTTCAAAATAAAGTTTTGGGCGATCGCCATCATTGGAAATCAACATTTCAAAATAAGCATCATACCTTGATGCAGTTTACAGGTACAAATAAACAAAACAAAAAACGTGACGACGGTCTTTGCAAGATACGCAACCTTTGCACTCCACAGTCCAACGCAAGATAGTCCTGTGGAACAGCTTCACTGAGAGACGATGTTTGTTTCGTCAGTGACATCACAGAATCAGTTGCCACGGTCCCCACCATTGTTGCAAACGATCAGTGACGTTACAAAGCGTTTCCATGGCTAGAGGCATTGTTGGCGGCCAACGTTACAGACTGTCTGCGCGATCAGTGCGGCACAAACGTGCAGCCAGCCCGCGACCTCCGACCACATGGCCATTGTTGGAGGATCGTCAGTTGAAGGATCCATCTGTTGCGAGTCTAGAGTCTGTGTGAGCCAGGCTTGGCAGACCATATCTTTTCTCTCAATTATTTTATATGAAAAGTATGTGTTTGCCATCCAAACTTGGCAAACCTCTTAGGAGCACTGAGCCCTGCATCTATACACCTACGTTCCGTCTCAACTCCTTAAGATGTTGATTTCGCTCATTAGGCGCCCATTGTAAAAGTTTCCCATTGCAGACAGCACAGGCGTGAGCGATCTCGAGGGGGATTTTACAACGTGCACCACAAGAGCAAAAACAACATTTTAAGCAATTGAGACAGAAAGCAGATATCTTCCCTGCCCACACCCAGCAGTTGTATAGGCAATAAAAAACAATGGTTTCATAGACATTCTTCTAAGTAACTTGAAATGACAGACAGGAGTAATATTTTCTATTGTGTAACTTTTACGTGCTATAGGAAACATTTGTCATCTTATTGAGAAGTCAATGATGTTTATCTGTTTATAAATTTTGGAGCAAAAACTGGAGGGAGGAGGAAGTTTAGCGTGGTTTTGACACGTGGAACTGAACTCATCCACTAAGTGCAGTTACTGAGGACACCGCGAGTATCGCTCGTGCAGTATTAGCGGCAGCGCTAATTGCACTCGAAGCGAGGTCAGTTTACCTAGACCGTCCGCATATCAAACTGATAGAATCTTGCAAGAAAGTCGGCCACCAACATAAAAGAAAAACCTTTAACGTACATATAGCACAAACACTCTTGTTAGGGTTGGAAGTACTATATCATAACGTTTTATTCCTTATAGATACTCTTAACGATACTAAACACTGTGAAGTTATAGTTTATTAGGGATTTTCCGCCACTTTTCAACACGATGTATAAGGTAATAATGCAAAAGAAGGTATCGTTAACAGTACTGCTCTGTTTCATTGGTACCGATACCATACCGTAGCCTTTCGTTCGTATAGGTGTATTCACCCCTAACTCTTGTGCCATGTACCAGTAGTGTGTGCATGACACGCCAGATGTCGCCACCGTCCAGCATCGCACTGCCAACTGGGTAGAGCCGATTTCGACGCTCAGCTGCTTCGATAGGGACTTGAATGGTGCAATTCAACATCCCTAGGATACAGCTGGTTGGTCACCCCATGTATTAAAGTTGTTTTCAAGATCGCTGTGCTATGTTCTTTACTCATGCAAAGTATCACGAAAATTGAACAATATTTTAAAAGCGTCGTAAGACTAAGTGCAAATAGCTGTTCTGTGTTCTCTGTCGTGGAATTTATCACGCTCATGGCAGTTCGTTGCGAATTTCATTCGTTCATGTCTGACAGTTATCAACACGGATACGCTATGTCGATATTGATAGTCACTGAACCGGCAAATAAAGTCTCGTCTTGTCCCAAGTATCACCTGGCCCATTACTTTGTACTCTAATTTCGTTCGACGTAGAAAATCATCAATCTCAATATCTGAAGCAGTCATTATTATTGAAAAAAGCCATCTTATCCCATCACTGCTTAACAGGTACTCTCGAAACAGTCGCCCCGATCATTTATACTTTAGACAATAACTTTAAAAACAAGAATTCTTTTACAAGACATTTGAATGAGAGCTGTTAGTAGTGTACTTATGAACATTTACTCTTCAAATAAGGTCTTGCCTGCAAGATTTCGTCAAAAAGGTCAGGCTGTACGTGGCCGCTGCGAATATTAATGGGTCAAAAGCTGCTCACATGTGTATACTAGTATTTAAAAGATGAAATGTTGATAGCAAACATGTAGGGACTATCAATCGACCACAAACATCAGGTTCATAATAAACCAACGTAGAGAGTACTAGTAATATAACGATTCGGAACTCTACAATATAATACCTAAACATGTAAAGACATTTAGATATATACATTTGGTGATCTTCATTAAAAAAAACAATGCCATGCGCGATAAGTTTTACTCTTTCTGGAAGATGTGGGTGGCCTTGATAAAGGCCGTTGGGCTAGCAAACAGTAGCAGCTCCAGTTTACTTGGCTTTCTGGGTTTTCTTGGGGAGAAGTACAGCCTGGATGTTGGGCAGCACACCGCCCTGTGCGATGGTGACGCCGGACAGAAGCTTGTTCAGCTCCTCGTCGTTACGGATGGCGAGCTGGAGATGACGGGGGATGATCCTGGACTTCTTGTTGTCTCGGGCGGCGTTGCCTGCCAACTCGAGAACTTCAGCAGCCAGGTATTCCATGACGGCAGCCATGTAGACTGGAGCACCGGCTCCGACACGTTCAGAGTAGTTTCCTCGTCGGAGGAGACGATGGATTCTCCCTACAGGAAACTGTAATCCAGCACGGCTGGATCTGCTCTTTCCCTTGGCACGGGCCTTTCCTCCTTTACCGCGACCGGACATGATGCTTGCTTGTTTGGGGGGTATGAATCGAGTTCACAATGCTGCATCCAGTGGAGAGCTTGATATTTATACCCCCAGCTCGGACCCAGCGCATCAGCTTCAGCCTCGCTGCTGCAGCCAATCACAGCGATGTTCCTTCGTCTGCTGGCTTGGATCCGCTCATTTGCATATGAGCCATATAAATAGCAGCTCATTCGTGATGAGCAGGCATAAGCATCAGTACACGCAGATCGCTCTCCTCAACCTAAAAAACGTAATTCGTCATGCCACCCAAGCCAAGTGCAAAGGGCTCTAAGAAGGCCGCTAAGCCACCTAAGCCAGCTGGCAAGGGAGGCAGAAGGAAGAAGAGACGCGAGAGCTATGCCATCTACGTCTACAAAGTGCTTAAGCAAGTTCATCCTGATACTGGCATCTCCTCGAAAGCTATGGGCATAATGAACAGCTTTGTGAATGATATCTTCGAGAGAATCGCTGGGGAGGCCTCCCGACTTGCTCATTACAACAAGAGATCGACCATCACCAGTAGGGAGATCCAGACGGCCGTCCGTCTCATCCTCCCGGGCGAGCTGGCCAAGCACGCCGTGTCCGAGGGTACCAAAGCAGTCACCAAATATACAAGTTCCAAATAGATGCCGAGTTTCTTGATCAACCAAACGGCCTTTATCAAGGCCATCCATAACCTCCAAAAAGAGATCTATCTTACGTCTGTTGATTTTTCTGTTAGTATAAACTATTTGAAGGCAATTTTGAGATATTGACGATACGCTAGTAATAACGCTAATACACGATGATAATAATGATGATGATAATAGTAATAGTAATGTTTATTGGCAACACACTTGGTATGGAATACATGATAGAAAGGACAGTAAGACAAATGTCAAAAGACCACCCACATAGTCTGTTGTGACTAGCAGTAATAATAGATGTATCTTTCTTAGATGATTGTTGCCATAGGACCTAACTAGCTGGCGAAAAAGAGACATCCCGACCTGTATTTCAAAACGGGCATTATTATGGCAGTGAATAGCACCCTCAATCTGTGCCATCTAACAAAGTTCTTTTCTAAACATAGCCAATCGTGCAGAGAAGTGGCCGTATCGATAGCATACTTTGGGAGTTGACAACTTCGCTGTTGTGTTATTCAGTGGTCATATGTTTAGTCAACCCACTATCAGATCATTTTGTATCGAATGCGTCCACTCTGTGACCTTTTATAATTATTTATTTCACAGTATCATGTATGAGATCAAATATTCAGCTGCTGTAAAGTCAAATATATTTAATAGGAAGATTCGTGCAGCTAATTTGTGTTATATGTGTTTCGACAAATGATATTAGACCACTTGTTTAACTCGCTAGTCAAGTTGCTCAGTTGACAGCCACCCACACTCTTACGTGCGTACCGAGATATATATATATATATATATATATATATATATATATATATATATATATATATATATATATATATATATATATATATATATATATATATATATATATATGTGTGTGTGTATGCAAGTGTTTACCGTTACTTAATCCTTCCAATGCTGAGGCTACTTATGTCAAAAGCACAAGGGTGCGAAGATGTTTGAAAACCATCTAAACCCTGTCATGTTGGTATTCGTTGATGAGCTCTTGCTGAGTAGTCTCCGGAGAATACCCATGTGCCAGGGTGTCAGTGATTTCTTCTCTTCGCATCGTTTTGTATTGATAAATTTAGCCACTGGCAGCACAAGGGTTAATTGTAATATAACCATCAGGACGTTTGAGTTCGCGATACGTTGGACACTTCGTTTAGCTCATGACATCCTGCTTATGTTTTATAAATACGAATTCGCACTGGTAAGATACGGGCCAGTCATTTGGCTTATATTTGACAAGTCTCAATAAGACAATACAATTTTAAAACAACAATGAGGCTTTAATATCATATTATCAGTGGCACACTAGCGGCTCGTAACTGAGGTCGAATAAATGTAGATATATACATTGGGTCTTATGTACGTAGGGCATACATATTCACATGCAGACACACAAGCATCGTGAAATGCATCTTATTTATCTATGCAATAGATATTCAATTTGATATCTAAGGGTATTTAGGGTATACGCATACATATAAATGTTCCATCGCATATCATTCGACAACATAATTCGGACACCTGCAATTAAGACGACGTGTGTATAATTCGTTTAGTCAATTATAAAACGTACATGTATTCATATGTGAATGTTCCACACAATCTAACATGTGAATTCGTATCATTCAACTTTGATATCAAAACAATCTGTGAAGAATTATCTAGTTAATGTCTTTAATTGCAACACACTTATTTTCACGAACATTCATCCTCTTCACAGCTCCGATTATCATGAATTCTTAATTTACTTGTTTGATGGATGCGTCGTAATGGAACAAGGCCTAGTCAGTAGTTACGGTGTTGGCTATTAGTGGTAGATAAGTACACAGAATTGGAATACCATTGACATAATATGAAGTATGGCAATCAGCTCTTGCCCTCTGTCCACATCGTCGCAATCCTAGCCCCAGGGCGGGCGAGTCATCGTCTTGGCAACAGGGACGGATCAGGTTATCTGCTCACTGAAGCTGCCATCATACAACGTCCGCGCGCTGGCCATATACAGAGGAGGATGATACAGCGAGCATCATTCAACTGATATCCATCATGTCTGGACGTGGCAAAGGAGGAAAAGGTTTGGGAAAGGGAGGTGCCAAGCGTCATCGCAAGGTGTTGCGAGATAACATCCAGGGTATCACCAAGCCAGCCATCCGTCGTCTGGCTCGTCGTGGCGGTGTCAAGCGAATCTCTGGCCTCATCTACGAAGAGACCCGTGGTGTGCTCAAGGTTTTCCTGGAGAACGTCATCCGCGATGCCGTCACCTACACCGAGCACGCCAAGAGGAAGACCGTCACCTCCATGGACGTCGTCTACGCCCTGAAACGTCAAGGACGTACTCTGTACGGCTTCGGTGGTTAGACATCGTTTCTCGCTAACGACCCCCAACGGCCTTTTTTAAGGCCACCCACACCTTCCCAAAAGAGCTTTATCTATTTCACGCATCTTTTTATCATGCTTTAAACTTGTCCGACCGAACTGTCATCCGTGTAGTTTTTTACTCTCTGAATATGTTTGTTTATTGTGATTTCCACACCTCACGCATGTTTCATCGTAGATGTATTTACATACCGTGTGTAATAAATACAAAAAATCATGTATGGCAAACGTGGTTGAATTTTAAGTATCAAATTAGAATGGCCTATGATCGTTATAAACATAGTAGTTGTGTCGTTTATATACAGTATGTTTTTATTAGGCAGACGACACAGAATCTGAGCGTAATTGGAGTTTACATCAAAGGATCATTGATATTCTATTCATATGTATGCTTGGAGGAGCTGGAGAATATCAGAGTAGGAGTAGTTTTTTCTTAAAAAAATATTTGGGGTTATAAATGTTGTATCACATGAATCATTTACATGGTAACTATACAGAACTTATCAAAAGATCAAATAACGATCACTGAAATACATTGGCGAGGCTGATTGTGATCTGTGTAGCAATGTACGCATCTGTATTGGCCGTATGCGATCACGAAATGTTTACATATGCATTTTGAAAATTATAAACAAGGTCAATCCGACATGAAGAACACAAATATAAGAAATCTAAGACTTCATCTGTGCCTGCTAACATAAGCTTCCAATGTAGTTTTATCCGTCATAATGTCATTACATGATTAGATTATATGTACCAACACTTTTCATCCTGCTGATTTGATTCCTATCTTGGCAAGATTTAGAGGAATGTATCTAAGTTTCAAGAATATCCATATTCACACGATTTGGCAAACTTACATACATGCACGCACACATGCGTATAAGGAACTCCCTCCCTGGTCAAGAATAACATTAGACTGGTATGGTAGACAGTATCATAGTTGTGTCAGCTAAACTTGGCAGACAGTTTTTTTCTGACTGTGCGATACTGACAACCGCGATAGATACAAGTATGCCAATCCGTAATATAACACCCATTATATTCAACCTAATAGGTACAATGTTTCAAATTTGGCTAGGCTGTCACCATAGATCACGCTATATGGCTTGGCGAGGATACCAGTCCGAACGCACATACAACGTAGTCAATCGCGCACCAGGTCACCCAACCTTTCTGTGAGGATTTTTAATAGCACGCACATTATTGATTTTTTCACCTCTAATGAACTGCTGCGTCTAAAAATAGCTCACTCGCACCGCGTCGGCCGGGAGTTGGAGCTTTACCAAAAATTCGGATCCAGTGCAGCAGGTTGGCAGTCGCTCTCAAATTGGAGGGAAATGAGGGTGGGAAGTTTTAGCCAATGAATGAAGGCCGCTGCTAGAGGAACATTAACCAATGGTGTCGTCGCAGTTGATAGTTTTGTCCGAAGTTCAGGTATATAAACATCTCGTTTCCTCTGGCAGGACATTCATTTTTGTGATCTGTCACGATGGCCCGTACCAAGCAGACAGCACGCAAATCTACCGGAGGAAAGGCTCCGAGGAAGCAGCTGGCCACCAAGGCCGCCCGCAAGAGCGCCCCGGCCACCGGTGGCGTGAAGAAGCCGCATCGTTACAGGCCCGGCACGGTGGCTCTGCGCGAGATCCGTCGCTACCAGAAGAGCACCGAGCTGCTGATCCGCAAGCTGCCGTTCCAGCGTCTGGTCCGCGAAATCGCTCAGGATTTCAAGACCGATCTTCGCTTCCAGAGCTCTGCCGTGATGGCCCTTCAGGAGGCCAGCGTGGCCTACCTGGTCGGTCTGTTCGAGGATACCAACCTGTGCGCCATCCACGCCAAGCGCGTGACCATCATGCCCAAGGACATCCAGCTTGCCCGCCGTATCCGTGGCGAGCGTGCCTGAGAAGTTTGCTCATTACGCCAAACGGCCTTTTTCAAGGCCCCCAAATCTTGCCAAAAGAGCTTAGCCAAATGTGCACGCATTTTCCATTTGCAAAAAAATGTCTTGGTAACTATATCCCTATCTATATCTCTAAAGATAGATAGATAGATGGATGGACAGATAGATAGATAGATATAGGAAATGTGGATAACCATTTAGTTGTTGCCATGACCGTTCAATGCGACTTGCTTCGCCTAATCATATTAACACGCTCATATTTGTTTATATATTTTTTTTAGTCCACGAGACGTGAAAACATTCCAGGTGTTTACGTTTCTTTTGTAATTAGCCCATAATGCTCCATACTCTATATCGGGTGTATTTGAAAAGAGACCTGGATCAACACGTATCAGAGAAAGTATGAAACATGATCTATTTCTATCTCTAAAGATGGATAGATAGATAGATCGAAGAGATGTAGATAATCCTTTAGTTGTTCACATGGCCGTTGAATGCGACCTGCTTGGTTTCTTCGTGGCTGGTATCAACATAGATCGCTTAATCATAATAACACGCTCATATTTGTTTATTTATTTATTTTTAGTCCACGAGATGTCAAAACATTCCAGGTGTTTACGTTTCGTTTGTAATTAGCCCATAATGCTCCATACTCTATATCGGGTGTATTTGAAAATAGACCTGGATCAACACGTATCAGAGAAAATATGAAACATGATCTATTCCCATCTCTAAAGATGGATGGATAGATAGGTAGAAGAGGTGTAGATAATCATTTAGTTGTTCACATGGCCGTCTAATCATAATAACACGCTCATATATGTTTATTCTTTATTTTTAGTCCACGAGAAGTGTCAAAATATTCCAGATGTTTATGTTTATCTTGTAATTAGCCCATAATGCTCCATGCTGTATAGTGTCTGTAATGGTTACTGAGGCCTGTAGTTGAGAGCGCACTTTGATCAACAAGTATCAGAGAAAGTAGAGATGAGAGGGGTTAACCCCAAATTCCCCTGTCGCACAAATTAAACACAACTCTTTCTTTTAGAATGATTTTATCTTGGGACCGAGAAATTCGTTGCAACTAGCATCCCAACAACAGCTCATGTATAGTATGTTTTTCTGTTTAACACAATTCACAAAATTAACACATAGCGACCGATTATAGCCTGTCTGACTTGATTTGGCTAACAGCTCTTCCTCTTATTTCCCACAAAAAGTTCGTTTATGCCATCCAAACTTGGCAAACCTCGTATAGATATACATATTTTTTGTCTCAACTCCGCAAAATGTTGATTTTGCTCATTAGGTCCCATTGTAAACTTTGCCCATTGCCAACAATGACGATCTCGCGTGTTTGTACTGTTGGCAATGGGCAAATTCTACAATGGGACCTTACGAACAAAATCAACATTTTGCGGAGTTGAGACAAAAAAGTATGTGTATGCATACACGCGGTAGTGCTCCTAAGAGGTCTGCCAAGTTTGGAAGGCAAAAACGAACTTTTTGTGGGAAAAAAAGAGGAAAAAGCTGTTAGCCAAATCAAGTCAGACAGACTATAATGGTTCTCAATTCCATTATAGATGTCATACACCAGTTGCAGTCTACGATAAATTCATTTTGCTTTCAAAATAAAGTTTTGGGCGATCGCCATCATTGGAAATCAACATTTCAAAATAAGCATCATACCTTGATGCAGTTTACAGGTACAAATAAACAAAACAAAAAACGTGACGACGGTCTTTGCAAGATACGCAACCTTTGCACTCCACAGTCCAACGCAAGATAGTCCTGTGGAACAGCTTCACTGAGAGACGATGTTTGTTTCGTCAGTGACATCACAGAATCAGTTGCCACGGTCCCCACCATTGTTGCAAACGATCAGTGACGTTACAAAGCGTTTCCATGGCTAGAGGCATTGTTGGCGGCCAACGTTACAGACTGTCTGCGCGATCAGTGCGGCACAAACGTGCAGCCAGCCCGCGACCTCCGACCACATGGCCATTGTTGGAGGATCGTCAGTTGAAGGATCCATCTGTTGCGAGTCTAGAGTCTGTGTGAGCCAGGCTTGGCAGACCATATCTTTTCTCTCAATTATTTTATATGAAAAGTATGTGTTTGCCATCCAAACTTGGCAAACCTCTTAGGAGCACTGAGCCCTGCATCTATACACCTACGTTCCGTCTCAACTCCTTAAGATGTTGATTTCGCTCATTAGGCGCCCATTGTAAAAGTTTCCCATTGCAGACAGCACAGGCGTGAGCGATCTCGAGGGGGATTTTACAACGTGCACCACATGAGCAAAAACAACATTTTAAGCAATTGAGACAGAAAGCAGATATCTTCCCTGCCCACACCCAGCAGTTGTATAGGCAATAAAAAACAATGGTTTCATAGACATTCTTCTAAGTAACTTGAAATGACAGACAGGAGTAATATTTTCTATTGTGTAACTTTTACGTGCTATAGGAAACATTTGTCATCTTATTGAGAAGTCAATGATGTTTATCTGTTTATAAATTTTGGAGCAAAAACTGGAGGGAGGAGGAAGTTTAGCGTGGTTTTGACACGTGGAACTGAACTCATCCACTAAGTGCAGTTACTGAGGACACCGCGAGTATCGCTCGTGCAGTATTAGCGGCAGCGCTAATTGCACTCGAAGCGAGGTCAGTTTACCTAGACCGTCCGCATATCAAACTGATAGAATCTTGCAAGAAAGTCGGCCACCAACATAAAAGAAAAACCTTTAACGTACATATAGCACAAACACTCTTGTTAGGGTTGGAAGTACTATATCATAACGTTTTATTCCTTATAGATACTCTTAACGATACTAAACACTGTGAAGTTATAGTTTATTAGGGATTTTCCGCCACTTTTCAACACGATGTATAAGGTAATAATGCAAAAGAAGGTATCGTTAACAGTACTGCTCTGTTTCATTGGTACCGATACCATACCGTAGCCTTTCGTTCGTATAGGTGTATTCACCCCTAACTCTTGTGCCATGTACCAGTAGTGTGTGCATGACACGCCAGATGTCGCCACCGTCCAGCATCGCACTGCCAACTGGGTAGAGCCGATTTCGACGCTCAGCTGCTTCGATAGGGACTTGAATGGTGCAATTCAACATCCCTAGGATACAGCTGGTTGGTCACCCCATGTATTAAAGTTGTTTTCAAGATCGCTGTGCTATGTTCTTTACTCATGCAAAGTATCACGAAAATTGAACAATATTTTAAAAGCGTCGTAAGACTAAGTGCAAATAGCTGTTCTGTGTTCTCTGCCGTGGAATTTATCACGCTCATGGCAGTTCGTTGCGAATTTCATTCGTTCATGTCTGACAGTTATCAACACGGATACGCTATGTCGATATTGATAGTCACTGAACCGGCAAATAAAGTCTCGTCTTGTCCCAAGTATCACCTGGCCCATTACTTTGTACTCTAATTTCGTTCGACGTAGAAAATCATCAATCTCAATATCTGAAGCAGTCATTATTATTGAAAAAAGCCATCTTATCCCATCACTGCTTAACAGGTACTCTCGAAACAGTCGCCCCGATCATTTATACTTTAGACAATAACTTTAAAAACAAGAATTCTTTTACAAGACATTTGAATGAGAGCTGTTAGTAGTGTACTTATGAACATTTACTCTTCAAATAAGGTCTTGCCTGCAAGATTTCGTCAAAAAAGTCAGGCTGTACGTGGCCGCTGCGAATATTAATGGGTCAAAAGCTGCTCACATGTGTATACTAGTATTTAAAAGATGAAATGTTGATAGCAAACATGTAGGGACTATCAATCGACCACAAACATCAGGTTCATAATAAACCAACGTAGAGAGTACTAGTAATATAACGATTCGGAACTCTACAATATAATACCTAAACATGTAAAGACATTTAGATATATACATTTGGTGATCTTCATTAAAAAAAACAATGCCATGCGCGATAAGTTTTACTCTTTCTGGAAGATGTGGGTGGCCTTGATAAAGGCCGTTGGGCTAGCAAACAGTAGCAGCTCCAGTTTACTTGGCTTTCTGGGTTTTCTTGGG
Source organism: Maea johnstoni (assembly GCA_963942565.1). NCBI lineage: Eukaryota > Metazoa > Annelida > Polychaeta > Spionida > Magelonidae > Maea > Maea johnstoni. The sequence goes on from OZ012687.1 coordinate 44,168,961, forward strand.
GAGAAGTACAGCCTGGATGTTGGGCAGCACACCGCCCTGTGCGATGGTGACGCCGGACAGAAGCTTGTTCAGCTCCTCGTCGTTACGGATGGCGAGCTGGAGATGACGGGGGATGATCCTGGACTTCTTGTTGTCTCGGGCGGCGTTGCCTGCCAACTCGAGAACTTCAGCAGCCAGGTATTCCATGACGGCAGCCATGTAGACTGGAGCACCGGCTCCGACACGTTCAGAGTAGTTTCCTCGTCGGAGGAGACGATGGATTCTCCCTACAGGAAACTGTAATCCAGCACGGCTGGATCTGCTCTTTCCCTTGGCACGGGCCTTTCCTCCTTTACCGCGACCGGACATGATGCTTGCTTGTTTGGGGGGTATGAATCGAGTTCACAATGCTGCATCCAGTGGAGAGCTTGATATTTATACCCCCAGCTCGGACCCAGCGCATCAGCTTCAGCCTCGCTGCTGCAGCCAATCACAGCGATGTTCCTTCGTCTGCTGGCTTGGATCCGCTCATTTGCATATGAGCCATATAAATAGCAGCTCATTCGTGATGAGCAGGCATAAGCATCAGTACACGCAGATCGCTCTCCTCAACCTAAAAAACGTAATTCGTCATGCCACCCAAGCCAAGTGCAAAGGGCTCTAAGAAGGCCGCTAAGCCACCTAAGCCAGCTGGCAAGGGAGGCAGAAGGAAGAAGAGACGCGAGAGCTATGCCATCTACGTCTACAAAGTGCTTAAGCAAGTTCATCCTGATACTGGCATCTCCTCGAAAGCTATGGGCATAATGAACAGCTTTGTGAATGATATCTTCGAGAGAATCGCTGGGGAGGCCTCCCGACTTGCTCATTACAACAAGAGATCGACCATCACCAGTAGGGAGATCCAGACGGCCGTCCGTCTCATCCTCCCGGGCGAGCTGGCCAAGCACGCCGTGTCCGAGGGTACCAAAGCAGTCACCAAATATACAAGTTCCAAATAGATGCCGAGTTTCTTGATCAACCAAACGGCCTTTATCAAGGCCATCCATAACCTCCAAAAAGAGATCTATCTTACGTCTGTTGATTTTTCTGTTAGTATAAACTATTTGAAGGCAATTTTGAGATATTGACGATACGCTAGTAATAACGCTAATACACGATGATAATAATGATGATGATAATAGTAATAGTAATGTTTATTGGCAACACACTTGGTATGGAATACATGATAGAAAGGACAGTAAGACAAATGTCAAAAGACCACCCACATAGTCTGTTGTGACTAGCAGTAATAATAGATGTATCTTTCTTAGATGATTGTTGCCATAGGACCTAACTAGCTGGCGAAAAAGAGACATCCCGACCTGTATTTCAAAACGGGCATTATTATGGCAGTGAATAGCACCCTCAATCTGTGCCATCTAACAAAGTTCTTTTCTAAACATAGCCAATCGTGCAGAGAAGTGGCCGTATCGATAGCATACTTTGGGAGTTGACAACTTCGCTGTTGTGTTATTCAGTGGTCATATGTTTAGTCAACCCACTATCAGATCATTTTGTATCGAATGCGTCCACTCTGTGACCTTTTATAATTATTTATTTCACAGTATCATGTATGAGATCAAATATTCAGCTGCTGTAAAGTCAAATATATTTAATAGGAAGATTCGTGCAGCTAATTTGTGTTATATGTGTTTCGACAAATGATATTAGACCACTTGTTTAACTCGCTAGTCAAGTTGCTCAGTTGACAGCCACCCACACTCTTACGTGCGTACCGAGATATATATATATATATATATATATATATATATATATATATATATATATATATATATATATATATATATATATATATATATATATATATATATATATATATATATATATATATATGTGTGTGTGTATGCAAGTGTTTACCGTTACTTAATCCTTCCAATGCTGAGGCTACTTATGTCAAAAGCACAAGGGTGCGAAGATGTTTGAAAACCATCTAAACCCTGTCATGTTGGTATTCGTTGATGAGCTCTTGCTGAGTAGTCTCCGGAGAATACCCATGTGCCAGGGTGTCAGTGATTTCTTCTCTTCGCATCGTTTTGTATTGATAAATTTAGCCACTGGCAGCACAAGGGTTAATTGTAATATAACCATCAGGACGTTTGAGTTCGCGATACGTTGGACACTTCGTTTAGCTCATGACATCCTGCTTATGTTTTATAAATACGAATTCGCACTGGTAAGATACGGGCCAGTCATTTGGCTTATATTTGACAAGTCTCAATAAGACAATACAATTTTAAAACAACAATGAGGCTTTAATATCATATTATCAGTGGCACACTAGCGGCTCGTAACTGAGGTCGAATAAATGTAGATATATACATTGGGTCTTATGTACGTAGGGCATACATATTCACATGCAGACACACAAGCATCGTGAAATGCATCTTATTTATCTATGCAATAGATATTCAATTTGATATCTAAGGGTATTTAGGGTATACGCATACATATAAATGTTCCATCGCATATCATTCGACAACATAATTCGGACACCTGCAATTAAGACGACGTGTGTATAATTCGTTTAGTCAATTATAAAACGTACATGTATTCATATGTGAATGTTCCACACAATCTAACATGTGAATTCGTATCATTCAACTTTGATATCAAAACAATCTGTGAAGAATTATCTAGTTAATGTCTTTAATTGCAACACACTTATTTTCACGAACATTCATCCTCTTCACAGCTCCGATTATCATGAATTCTTAATTTACTTGTTTGATGGATGCGTCGTAATGGAACAAGGCCTAGTCAGTAGTTACGGTGTTGGCTATTAGTGGTAGATAAGTACACAGAATTGGAATACCATTGACATAATATGAAGTATGGCAATCAGCTCTTGCCCTCTGTCCACATCGTCGCAATCCTAGCCCCAGGGCGGGCGAGTCATCGTCTTGGCAACAGGGACGGATCAGGTTATCTGCTCACTGAAGCTGCCATCATACAACGTCCGCGCGCTGGCCATATACAGAGGAGGATGATACAGCGAGCATCATTCAACTGATATCCATCATGTCTGGACGTGGCAAAGGAGGAAAAGGTTTGGGAAAGGGAGGTGCCAAGCGTCATCGCAAGGTGTTGCGAGATAACATCCAGGGTATCACCAAGCCAGCCATCCGTCGTCTGGCTCGTCGTGGCGGTGTCAAGCGAATCTCTGGCCTCATCTACGAAGAGACCCGTGGTGTGCTCAAGGTTTTCCTGGAGAACGTCATCCGCGATGCCGTCACCTACACCGAGCACGCCAAGAGGAAGACCGTCACCTCCATGGACGTCGTCTACGCCCTGAAACGTCAAGGACGTACTCTGTACGGCTTCGGTGGTTAGACATCGTTTCTCGCTAACGACCCCCAACGGCCTTTTTTAAGGCCACCCACACCTTCCCAAAAGAGCTTTATCTATTTCACGCATCTTTTTATCATGCTTTAAACTTGTCCGACCGAACTGTCATCCGTGTAGTTTTTTACTCTCTGAATATGTTTGTTTATTGTGATTTCCACACCTCACGCATGTTTCATCGTAGATGTATTTACATACCGTGTGTAATAAATACAAAAAATCATGTATGGCAAACGTGGTTGAATTTTAAGTATCAAATTAGAATGGCCTATGATCGTTATAAACATAGTAGTTGTGTCGTTTATATACAGTATGTTTTTATTAGGCAGACGACACAGAATCTGAGCGTAATTGGAGTTTACATCAAAGGATCATTGATATTCTATTCATATGTATGCTTGGAGGAGCTGGAGAATATCAGAGTAGGAGTAGTTTTTTCTTAAAAAAATATTTGGGGTTATAAATGTTGTATCACATGAATCATTTACATGGTAACTATACAGAACTTATCAAAAGATCAAATAACGATCACTGAAATACATTGGCGAGGCTGATTGTGATCTGTGTAGCAATGTACGCATCTGTATTGGCCGTATGCGATCACGAAATGTTTACATATGCATTTTGAAAATTATAAACAAGGTCAATCCGACATGAAGAACACAAATATAAGAAATCTAAGACTTCATCTGTGCCTGCTAACATAAGCTTCCAATGTAGTTTTATCCGTCATAATGTCATTACATGATTAGATTATATGTACCAACACTTTTCATCCTGCTGATTTGATTCCTATCTTGGCAAGATTTAGAGGAATGTATCTAAGTTTCAAGAATATCCATATTCACACGATTTGGCAAACTTACATACATGCACGCACACATGCGTATAAGGAACTCCCTCCCTGGTCAAGAATAACATTAGACTGGTATGGTAGACAGTATCATAGTTGTGTCAGCTAAACTTGGCAGACAGTTTTTTTCTGACTGTGCGATACTGACAACCGCGATAGATACAAGTATGCCAATATACAAATATGACATCCCTGCGGGGTTGCTAACATGGTTGTCTACCCCGAGTGAGCATTGTCACCCGAGGGCGTAGCCCGAGGGTGACAATGCTCACGAGGGGTAGACTACCATGTTAGCAACCCCGCAGGGATGTCACATTTGTTTTATTATACCGAACAACACCCCCCTCACCCCCGGGCACCCAAAATCCATGACAAGTTGAAACTTACAAAACTCACTTGGGCAGTGTAATTTCGGAGCAGCAGGTTTACCGTGCTGACCATGTTGGGATATACTACATTTATTTAATTTATCCTTCCTGAACAACCTACCATCTCAACTGGGTTGAGATTTAACTTTTTCCCCTCAATTGAGACACTCGCGCAAGTTGTTCCCAACAATAAGATAATTCCATTGTTGACGGCGGCATTCTGCTGAAGCCTTGAAATACTTTCGCCACGCGCGGGTGCACCGTGCGTGCCATCCTGCACGCACGGTGAGTAGTGACCTACTTTCCCCGCTCGCTCACTTCCACGTGTGGGGATCTTGAAAGTATGACGTCACAGTATGGGGTATCTTGAAACAGTAGGTTGCTATTTCACAGCTACTTGATGGCGGGCGCTAATCCTTGAGTAGCGCCCGCTGTCACTGAACCTACAGACACACAGGTTGCTAGCAGTCTTGACACATGGCTCTCATCCAATGGGATGAGAGTATTTTCACGTGAGGTATAATAATCCGTAATATAACACCCATTATATTCAACCTAATAGGTACAATGTTTCAAATTTGGCTAGGCTGTCACCATAGATCACGCTATATGGCTTGGCGAGGATACCAGTCCGAACGCACATACAACGTAGTCAATCGCGCACCAGGTCACCCAACCTTTCTGTGAGGATTTTTAATAGCACGCACATTATTGATTTTTTCACCTCTAATGAACTGCTGCGTCTAAAAATAGCTCACTCGCACCGCGTCGGCCGGGAGTTGGAGCTTTACCAAAAATTCGGATCCAGTGCAGCAGGTTGGCAGTCGATCTCAAATTGGAGGGAAATGAGGGTGGGAAGTTTTAGCCAATGAATGAAGGCCGCTGCTAGAGGAACATTAACCAATGGTGTCGTCGCAGTTGATAGTTTTGTCCGAAGTTCAGGTATATAAACATCTCGTTTCCTCTGGCAGGACATTCATTTTTGTGATCTGTCACGATGGCCCGTACCAAGCAGACAGCACGCAAATCTACCGGAGGAAAGGCTCCGAGGAAGCAGCTGGCCACCAAGGCCGCCCGCAAGAGCGCCCCGGCCACCGGTGGCGTGAAGAAGCCGCATCGTTACAGGCCCGGCACGGTGGCTCTGCGCGAGATCCGTCGCTACCAGAAGAGCACCGAGCTGCTGATCCGCAAGCTGCCGTTCCAGCGTCTGGTCCGCGAAATCGCTCAGGATTTCAAGACCGATCTTCGCTTCCAGAGCTCTGCCGTGATGGCCCTTCAGGAGGCCAGCGAGGCCTACCTGGTCGGTCTGTTCGAGGATACCAACCTGTGCGCCATCCACGCCAAGCGCGTGACCATCATGCCCAAGGACATCCAGCTTGCCCGCCGTATCCGTGGCGAGCGTGCCTGAGAAGTTTGCTCATTACGCCAAACGGCCTTTTTCAAGGCCCCCAAATCTTGCCAAAAGAGCTTAGCCAAATGTGCACGCATTTTCCATTTGCAAAAAAATGTCTTGGTAACTATATCCCTATCTATATCTCTAAAGATAGATAGATAGATGGATGGACAGATAGATAGATAGATATGTGGATAACCATTTAGTTGTTGCCATGACCGTTCAATGCGACTTGCTTCGCCTAATCATATTAACACGCTCATATTTGTTTATATATTTTTTTTAGTCCACGAGACGTGAAAACATTCCAGGTGTTTACGTTTCTTTTGTAATTAGCCCATAATGCTCCATACTCTATATCGGGTGTATTTGAAAAGAGACCTGGATCAACACGTATCAGAGAAAGTATGAAACATGATCTATTTCTATCTCTAAAGATGGATAGATAGATAGATCGAAGAGATGTAGATAATCCTTTAGTTGTTCACATGGCCGTTGAATGCGACCTGCTTGGTTTCTTCGTGGCTGGTATCAACATAGATCGCTTAATCATAATAACACGCTCATATTTGTTTATTTATTTATTTTTAGTCCACGAGATGTCAAAACATTCCAGGTGTTTACGTTTCGTTTGTAATTAGCCCATAATGCTCCATACTCTATATCGGGTGTATTTGAAAATAGACCTGGATCAACACGTATCAGAGAAAATATGAAACATGATCTATTCCCATCTCTAAAGATGGATGGATAGATAGGTAGAAGAGGTGTAGATAATCATTTAGTTGTTCACATGGCCGTCTAATCATAATAACACGCTCATATATGTTTATTCTTTATTTTTAGTCCACGAGAAGTGTCAAAATATTCCAGATGTTTATGTTTATCTTGTAATTAGCCCATAATGCTCCATGCTGTATAGTGTCTGTAATGGTTACTGAGGCCTGTAGTTGAGAGCGCACTTTGATCAACAAGTATCAGAGAAAGTAGAGATGAGAGGGGTTAACCCCAAATTCCCCTGTCGCACAAATTAAACACAACTCTTTCTTTTAGAATGATTTTATCTTGGGACCGAGAAATTCGTTGCAACTAGCATCCCAACAACAGCTCATGTATAGTATGTTTTTCTGTTTAACACAATTCACAAAATTAACACATAGCGACCGATTATAGCCTGTCTGACTTGATTTGGCTAACAGCTCTTCCTCTTATTTCCCACAAAAAGTTCGTTTATGCCATCCAAACTTGGCAAACCTCGTATAGATATACATATTTTTTGTCTCAACTCCGCAAAATGTTGATTTTGCTCATTAGGTCCCATTGTAAACTTTGCCCATTGCCAACAATGACGATCTCGCGTGTTTGTACTGTTGGCAATGGGCAAATTCTACAATGGGACCTTACGAACAAAATCAACATTTTGCGGAGTTGAGACAAAAAAGTATGTGTATGCATACACGCGGTAGTGCTCCTAAGAGGTCTGCCAAGTTTGGAAGGCAAAAACGAACTTTTTGTGGGAAAAAAAGAGGAAAAAGCTGTTAGCCAAATCAAGTCAGACAGACTATAATGGTTCTCAATTCCATTATAGATGTCATACACCAGTTGCAGTCTACGATAAATTCATTTTGCTTTCAAAATAAAGTTTTGGGCGATCGCCATCATTGGAAATCAACATTTCAAAATAAGCATCATACCTTGATGCAGTTTACAGGTACAAATAAACAAAACAAAAAACGTGACGACGGTCTTTGCAAGATACGCAACCTTTGCACTCCACAGTCCAACGCAAGATAGTCCTGTGGAACAGCTTCACTGAGAGACGATGTTTGTTTCGTCAGTGACATCACAGAATCAGTTGCCACGGTCCCCACCATTGTTGCAAACGATCAGTGACGTTACAAAGCGTTTCCATGGCTAGAGGCATTGTTGGCGGCCAACGTTACAGACTGTCTGCGCGATCAGTGCGGCACAAACGTGCAGCCAGCCCGCGACCTCCGACCACATGGCCATTGTTGGAGGATCGTCAGTTGAAGGATCCATCTGTTGCGAGTCTAGAGTCTGTGTGAGCCAGGCTTGGCAGACCATATCTTTTCTCTCAATTATTTTATATGAAAAGTATGTGTTTGCCATCCAAACTTGGCAAACCTCTTAGGAGCACTGAGCCCTGCATCTATACACCTACGTTCCGTCTCAACTCCTTAAGATGTTGATTTCGCTCATTAGGCGCCCATTGTAAAAGTTTCCCATTGCAGACAGCACAGGCGTGAGCGATCTCGAGGGGGATTTTACAACGTGCACCACATGAGCAAAAACAACATTTTAAGCAATTGAGACAGAAAGCAGATATCTTCCCTGCCCACACCCAGCAGTTGTATAGGCAATAAAAAACAATGGTTTCATAGACATTCTTCTAAGTAACTTGAAATGACAGACAGGAGTAATATTTTCTATTGTGTAACTTTTACGTGCTATAGGAAACATTTGTCATCTTATTGAGAAGTCAATGATGTTTATCTGTTTATAAATTTTGGAGCAAAAACTGGAGGGAGGAGGAAGTTTAGCGTGGTTTTGACACGTGGAACTGAACTCATCCACTAAGTGCAGTTACTGAGGACACCGCGAGTATCGCTCGTGCAGTATTAGCGGCAGCGCTAATTGCACTCGAAGCGAGGTCAGTTTACCTAGACCGTCCGCATATCAAACTGATAGAATCTTGCAAGAAAGTCGGCCACCAACATAAAAGAAAAACCTTTAACGTACATATAGCACAAACACTCTTGTTAGGGTTGGAAGTACTATATCATAACGTTTTATTCCTTATAGATACTCTTAACGATACTAAACACTGTGAAGTTATAGTTTATTAGGGATTTTCCGCCACTTTTCAACACGATGTATAAGGTAATAATGCAAAAGAAGGTATCGTTAACAGTACTGCTCTGTTTCATTGGTACCGATACCATACCGTAGCCTTTCGTTCGTATAGGTGTATTCACCCCTAACTCTTGTGCCATGTACCAGTAGTGTGTGCATGACACGCCAGATGTCGCCACCGTCCAGCATCGCACTGCCAACTGGGTAGAGCCGATTTCGACGCTCAGCTGCTTCGATAGGGACTTGAATGGTGCAATTCAACATCCCTAGGATACAGCTGGTTGGTCACCCCATGTATTAAAGTTGTTTTCAAGATCGCTGTGCTATGTTCTTTACTCATGCAAAGTATCACGAAAATTGAACAATATTTTAAAAGCGTCGTAAGACTAAGTGCAAATAGCTGTTCTGTGTTCTCTGCCGTGGAATTTATCACGCTCATGGCAGTTCGTTGCGAATTTCATTCGTTCATGTCTGACAGTTATCAACACGGATACGCTATGTCGATATTGATAGTCACTGAACCGGCAAATAAAGTCTCGTCTTGTCCCAAGTATCACCTGGCCCATTACTTTGTACTCTAATTTCGTTCGACGTAGAAAATCATCAATCTCAATATCTGAAGCAGTCATTATTATTGAAAAAAGCCATCTTATCCCATCACTGCTTAACAGGTACTCTCGAAACAGTCGCCCCGATCATTTATACTTTAGACAATAACTTTAAAAACAAGAATTCTTTTACAAGACATTTGAATGAGAGCTGTTAGTAGTGTACTTATGAACATTTACTCTTCAAATAAGGTCTTGCCTGCAAGATTTCGTCAAAAAAGTCAGGCTGTACGTGGCCGCTGCGAATATTAATGGGTCAAAAGCTGCTCACATGTGTATACTAGTATTTAAAAGATGAAATGTTGATAGCAAACATGTAGGGACTATCAATCGACCACAAACATCAGGTTCATAATAAACCAACGTAGAGAGTACTAGTAATATAACGATTCGGAACTCTACAATATAATACCTAAACATGTAAAGACATTTAGATATATACATTTGGTGATCTTCATTAAAAAAAACAATGCCATGCGCGATAAGTTTTACTCTTTCTGGAAGATGTGGGTGGCCTTGATAAAGGCCGTTGGGCTAGCAAACAGTAGCAGCTCCAGTTTACTTGGCTTTCTGGGTTTTCTTGGGGAGAAGTACAGCCTGGATGTTGGGCAGCACACCGCCCTGTGCGATGGTGACGCCGGACAGAAGCTTGTTCAGCTCCTCGTCGTTACGGATGGCGAGCTGGAGATGACGGGGGATGATCCTGGACTTCTTGTTGTCTCGGGCGGCGTTGCCTGCCAACTCGAGAACTTCAGCAGCCAGGTATTCCATGACGGCAGCCATGTAGACTGGAGCACCGGCTCCGACACGTTCAGAGTAGTTTCCTCGTCGGAGGAGACGATGGATTCTCCCTACAGGAAACTGTAATCCAGCACGGCTGGATCTGCTCTTTCCCTTGGCACGGGCCTTTCCTCCTTTACCGCGACCGGACATGATGCTTGCTTGTTTGGGGGGTATGAATCGAGTTCACAATGCTGCATCCAGTGGAGAGCTTGATATTTATACCCCCAGCTCGGACCCAGCGCATCAGCTTCAGCCTCGCTGCTGCAGCCAATCACAGCGATGTTCCTTCGTCTGCTGGCTTGGATCCGCTCATTTGCATATGAGCCATATAAATAGCAGCTCATTCGTGATGAGCAGGCATAAGCATCAGTACACGCAGATCGCTCTCCTCAACCTAAAAAACGTAATTCGTCATGCCACCCAAGCCAAGTGCAAAGGGCTCTAAGAAGGCCGCTAAGCCACCTAAGCCAGCTGGCAAGGGAGGCAGAAGGAAGAAGAGACGCGAGAGCTATGCCATCTACGTCTACAAAGTGCTTAAGCAAGTTCATCCTGATACTGGCATCTCCTCGAAAGCTATGGGCATAATGAACAGCTTTGTGAATGATATCTTCGAGAGAATCGCTGGGGAGGCCTCCCGACTTGCTCATTACAACAAGAGATCGACCATCACCAGTAGGGAGATCCAGACGGCCGTCCGTCTCATCCTCCCGGGCGAGCTGGCCAAGCACGCCGTGTCCGAGGGTACCAAAGCAGTCACCAAATATACAAGTTCCAAATAGATGCCGAGTTTCTTGATCAACCAAACGGCCTTTATCAAGGCCATCCATAACCTCCAAAAAGAGATCTATCTTACGTCTGTTGATTTTTCTGTTAGTATAAACTATTTGAAGGCAATTTTGAGATATTGACGATACGCTAGTAATAACGCTAATACACGATGATAATAATGATGATGATAATAGTAATAGTAATGTTTATTGGCAACACACTTGGTATGGAATACATGATAGAAAGGACAGTAAGACAAATGTCAAAAGACCACCCACATAGTCTGTTGTGACTAGCAGTAATAATAGATGTATCTTTCTTAGATGATTGTTGCCATAGGACCTAACTAGCTGGCGAAAAAGAGACATCCCGACCTGTATTTCAAAACGGGCATTATTATGGCAGTGAATAGCACCCTCAATCTGTGCCATCTAACAAAGTTCTTTTCTAAACATAGCCAATCGTGCAGAGAAGTGGCCGTATCGATAGCATACTTTGGGAGTTGACAACTTCGCTGTTGTGTTATTCAGTGGTCATATGTTTAGTCAACCCACTATCAGATCATTTTGTATCGAATGCGTCCACTCTGTGACCTTTTATAATTATTTATTTCACAGTATCATGTATGAGATCAAATATTCAGCTGCTGTAAAGTCAAATATATTTAATAGGAAGATTCGTGCAGCTAATTTGTGTTATATGTGTTTCGACAAATGATATTAGACCACTTGTTTAACTCGCTAGTCAAGTTGCTCAGTTGACAGCCACCCACACTCTTACGTGCGTACCGAGATATATATATATATATATATATATATATATATATATATATATATATATATATATATATATATATATATATATATATATATATATATATATATATATATATATATATATATATATATATATATGTGTGTGTGTATGCAAGTGTTTACCGTTACTTAATCCTTCCAATGCTGAGGCTACTTATGTCAAAAGCACAAGGGTGCGAAGATGTTTGAAAACCATCTAAACCCTGTCATGTTGGTATTCGTTGATGAGCTCTTGCTGAGTAGTCTCCGGAGAATACCCATGTGCCAGGGTGTCAGTGATTTCTTCTCTTCGCATCGTTTTGTATTGATAAATTTAGCCACTGGCAGCACAAGGGTTAATTGTAATATAACCATCAGGACGTTTGAGTTCGCGATACGTTGGACACTTCGTTTAGCTCATGACATCCTGCTTATGTTTTATAAATACGAATTCGCACTGGTAAGATACGGGCCAGTCATTTGGCTTATATTTGACAAGTCTCAATAAGACAATACAATTTTAAAACAACAATGAGGCTTTAATATCATATTATCAGTGGCACACTAGCGGCTCGTAACTGAGGTCGAATAAATGTAGATATATACATTGGGTCTTATGTACGTAGGGCATACATATTCACATGCAGACACACAAGCATCGTGAAATGCATCTTATTTATCTATGCAATAGATATTCAATTTGATATCTAAGGGTATTTAGGGTATACGCATACATATAAATGTTCCATCGCATATCATTCGACAACATAATTCGGACACCTGCAATTAAGACGACGTGTGTATAATTCGTTTAGTCAATTATAAAACGTACATGTATTCATATGTGAATGTTCCACACAATCTAACATGTGAATTCGTATCATTCAACTTTGATATCAAAACAATCTGTGAAGAATTATCTAGTTAATGTCTTTAATTGCAACACACTTATTTTCACGAACATTCATCCTCTTCACAGCTCCGATTATCATGAATTCTTAATTTACTTGTTTGATGGATGCGTCGTAATGGAACAAGGCCTAGTCAGTAGTTACGGTGTTGGCTATTAGTGGTAGATAAGTACACAGAATTGGAATACCATTGACATAATATGAAGTATGGCAATCAGCTCTTGCCCTCTGTCCACATCGTCGCAATCCTAGCCCCAGGGCGGGCGAGTCATCGTCTTGGCAACAGGGACGGATCAGGTTATCTGCTCACTGAAGCTGCCATCATACAACGTCCGCGCGCTGGCCATATACAGAGGAGGATGATACAGCGAGCATCATTCAACTGATATCCATCATGTCTGGACGTGGCAAAGTAGGGAAAAGGTTTGGGAAAGGGAGGTGCCAAGCGTCATCGCAAGGTGTTGCGAGATAACATCCAGGGTATCACCAAGCCAGCCATCCGTCGTCTGGCTCGTCGTGGCGGTGTCAAGCGAATCTCTGGCCTCATCTACGAAGAGACCCGTGGTGTGCTCAAGGTTTTCCTGGAGAACGTCATCCGCGATGCCGTCACCTACACCGAGCACGCCAAGAGGAAGACCGTCACCTCCATGGACGTCGTCTACGCCCTGAAACGTCAAGGACGTACTCTGTACGGCTTCGGTGGTTAGACATCGTTTCTCGCTAACGACCCCCAACGGCCTTTTTTAAGGCCACCCACACCTTCCCAAAAGAGCTTTATCTATTTCACGCATCTTTTTATCATGCTTTAAACTTGTCCGACCGAACTGTCATCCGTGTAGTTTTTTACTCTCTGAATATGTATGTTTATTGTGATTTCCACACCTCACGCATGTTTCATCGTATATGTATTTACATACCGTGTGTAATAAATACAAAAAATCATGTATGGCAAACGTGGTTGAATTTTAAGTATCAAATTAGAATGGCCTATGATCGTTATAAACATAGTAGTTGTGTCGTTTATATACAGTATGTTTTTATTAGGCAGACGACACAGAATCTGAGCGTAATTGGAGTTTACATCAAAGGATCATTGATATTCTATTCATATGTATGCTTGGAGGAGCTGGAGAATATCAGAGTAGGAGTAGTTTTTTCTTAAAAAAATATTTGGGGTTATAAATGTTGTATCACATGAATCATTTACATGGTAACTATACAGAACTTATCAAAAGATCAAATAACGATCACTGAAATACATTGGCGAGGCTGATTGTGATCTGTGTAGCATTGTACGCATCTGTATTGGCCGTATGCGATCACGAAATGTTTACATATGCATTTTGAAAATTATAAACAAGGTCAATCCGACATGAAGAACACAAATATAAGAAATCTAAGACTTCATCTGTGCCTGCTAACATAAGCTTCCAATGTAGTTTTATCCGTCATAATGTCATTACATGATTAGATTATATGTACCAACACTTTTCATCCTGCTGATTTGATTCCTATCTTGGCAAGATTTAGAGGAATGTATCTAAGTTTCAAGAATATCCATATTCACACGATTTGGCAAACTTACATACATGCACGCACACATGCGTATAAGGAACTCCCTCCCTGGTCAAGAATAACATTAGACTGGTATGGTAGACAGTATCATAGTTGTGTCAGCTAAACTTGGCAGACAGTTTTTTTCTGACTGTGCGATACTGACAACCGCGATAGATACAAGTATGCCAATCCGTAATATAACACCCATTATATTCAACCTAATAGGTACAATGTTTCAAATTTGGCTAGGCTGTCACCATAGATCACGCTATATGGCTTGGCGAGGATACCAGTCCGAACGCACATACAACGTAGTCAATCGCGCACCAGGTCACCCAACCTTTCTGTGAGGATTTTTAATAGCACGCACATTATTGATTTTTTCACCTCTAATGAACTGCTGCGTCTAAAAATAGCTCACTCGCACCGCGTCGGCCGGGAGTTGGAGCTTTACCAAAAATTCGGATCCAGTGCAGCAGGTTGGCAGTCGCTCTCAAATTGGAGGGAAATGAGGGTGGGAAGTTTTAGCCAATGAATGAAGGCCGCTGCAAGAGGAACATTAACCAATGGTGTCGTCGCAGTTGATAGTTTTGTCCGAAGTTCAGGTATATAAACATCTCGTTTCCTCTGGCAGGACATTCATTTTTGTGATCTGTCACGATGGCCCGTACCAAGCAGACAGCACGCAAATCTACCGGAGGAAAGGCTCCGAGGAAGCAGCTGGCCACCAAGGCCGCCCGCAAGAGCGCCCCGGCCACCGGTGGCGTGAAGAAGCCGCATCGTTACAGGCCCGGCACGGTGGCTCTGCGCGAGATCCGTCGCTACCAGAAGAGCACCGAGCTGCTGATCCGCAAGCTGCCGTTCCAGCGTCTGGTCCGCGAAATCGCTCAGGATTTCAAGACCGATCTTCGCTTCCAGAGCTCTGCCGTGATGGCCCTTCAGGAGGCCAGCGAGGCCTACCTGGTCGGTCTGTTCGAGGATACCAACCTGTGCGCCAAGCGCGTGACCATCATGCCCAAGGACATCCAGCTTGCCCGCCGTATCCGTGGCGAGCGTGCCTGAGAAGTTTGCTCATTACGCCAAACGGCCTTTTTCAAGGCCCCCAAATCTTGCCAAAAGAGCTTAGCCAAATGTGCACGCATTTTCCATTTGCAAAAAAATGTCTTGGTAACTATATCCCTATCTATATCTCTAAAGATAGATAGATAGATGGATGGACAGATAGATAGATAGATATAGGAAATGTGGATAACCATTTAGTTGTTGCCATGACCGTTCAATGCGACTTGCTTCGCCTAATCATATTAACACGCTCATATTTGTTTATATATTTTTTTTAGTCCACGAGACGTGAAAACATTCCAGGTGTTTACGTTTCTTTTGTAATTAGCCCATAATGCTCCATACTCTATATCGGGTGTATTTGAAAAGAGACCTGGATCAACACGTATCAGAGAAAGTATGAAACATGATCTATTTCTATCTCTAAAGATGGATAGATAGATAGATCGAAGAGATGTAGATAATCCTTTAGTTGTTCACATGGCCGTTGAATGCGACCTGCTTGGTTTCTTCGTGGCTGGTATCAACATAGATCGCTTAATCATAATAACACGCTCATATTTGTTTATTTATTTATTTTTAGTCCACGAGATGTCAAAACATTCCAGG
The DNA here is from genome assembly GCA_963942565.1 of Maea johnstoni. Classification (NCBI taxonomy): domain Eukaryota; kingdom Metazoa; phylum Annelida; class Polychaeta; order Spionida; family Magelonidae; genus Maea; species Maea johnstoni. The sequence continues at coordinate 44,184,922 of OZ012687.1, forward strand.
TGTTTACGTTTCGTTTGTAATTAGCCCATAATGCTCCATACTCTATATCGGGTGTATTTGAAAATAGACCTGGATCAACACGTATCAGAGAAAATATGAAACATGATCTATTCCCATCTCTAAAGATGGATGGATAGATAGGTAGAAGAGATGTAGATAATCATTTAGTTGTTCACATGGCCGTCTAATCATAATAACACGCTCATATATGTTTATTCATTTTTTTTTTAGTCCACGAGAAGTGTCAAAATATTCCAGATGTTTATGTTTATCTTGTAATTAGCCCATAATGCTCCATGCTGTATATTGTCTGTAATGGTTGCTGAGGCCTGTAGTTGACAGCGCACTTTGATCAACAAGTATCAGAGAAAGTAGAGATGAGAGGGGTTAACCCCAAATTCCCCTGTCGCACAAATTAAACACAACTCTTTCTTTTAGAATGATTTTATCTTGGGACCGAGAAATTCGCTGCAACTAGCATCCCAACAACAGCTCATGCAAAGTATGTTTTTCTGTTTAACACAATTCACAAAATTAACACATAGCGACCGATTATAGCCTGTCTGACTTGATTTGGCTAACAGCTCTTCCTCTCTTTTTCCCACAAAAAGTTCGTTTATGCCATCCAAACTTGGCAAACCTCGTATATATATACATATTTTTTGTCTCAACTCCGCAAAATGTTGATTTTGCTCATTAGGTCCCATTGTAAACTTTGCCCATTGCCAACAATGACGATCTCGCGTGTTTGTACTGTTGGCAATGGGCAAATTCTACAATGGGACCTTACGAACAAAATCAACATTTTGCGGAGTTGAGACAAAAAAGTATGTGTATGCATACACGCGGTAGTGCTCCTAAGAGGTCTGCCAAGTTTGGAAGGCAAAAACGAACTTTTTGTGGGAAAAAAAGAGGAAAAAGCTGTTAGCCAAATCAAGTCAGACAGACTATAATGGTTCTCAATTCCATTATAGATGTCATACACCAGTTGCAGTCTACGATAAATTCATTTTGCTTTCAAAATAAAGTTTTGGGCGATCGCCATCATTGGAAATCAACATTTCAAAATAAGCATCATACCTTGATGCAGTTTACAGGTACAAATAAACAAAACAAAAAACGTGACGACGGTCTTTGCAAGATACGCAACCTTTGCACTCCACAGTTCAACGCAAGATAGTCCTGTGGAACAGCTTCACTGAGAGACGATGTTTGTTTCGTCAGTGACATCACAGAATCAGTTGCCACGGTCCCCACCATTGTTGCAAACGATCAGTGACGTTACAAAGCGTTTCCATGGCTAGAGGCATTGTTGGCGGCCAACGTTACAGACTGTCTGCGCGATCAGTGCGGCACAAACGTGCAGCCAGCCCGCGACCTCCGACCACATGGCCATTGTTGGAGGATCGTCAGTTGAAGGATCCATCTGTTGCGAGTCTAGAGTCTGTGTGAGCCAGGCTTGGCAGACCATATCTTTTCTCTCAATTATTTGATATGAAAAGTATGTGTTTGCCATCCAAACTTGGCAAACCTCTTAGGAGCACTAAGCCCTGCATCTATACACCTACGTTCCGTCTCAACTCCTTAAGATGTTGATTTCGCTCATTAGGCGCCCATTGTAAAAGTTTCCCATTGCAGACAGCACAGGCGTGAGCGATCTCGAGGGGGACTTTACAACGTCGACACATGAGCAAAAACAACATTTTAAGCAATTGAGACAGAAAGCAGATATCTTCCCTGCCCACACCCAGCAGTTGTATAGGCAATAAAAAACAATGGTTTCATAGACATTCTTCTAAGTAACTTGAAATGACAGACAGGAGTAATATTTTCTATTGTGTAACTTTTACGTGCTATAGGAAACATTTGTCATCTTATTGAGAAGTCAATGATGTTTATCTGTTTATAAATTTTGGAGCAAAAACTGGAGGGAGGAGGAAGTTTAGCGTGGTTTTGACACGTGGAACTGAACTCATCCACTAAGTGCAGTTACTGAGGACACCGCGAGTATCGCTCGTGCAGTATTAGCGGCAGCGCTAATTGCACTCGAAGCGAGGTCAGTTTACCTAGACCGTCCGCATATCAAACTGATAGAATCTTGCAAGAAAGTCGGCCACCAACATAAAAGAAAAACCTTTAACGTACATATAGCACAAACACTCTTGTTAGGGTTGGAAGTACTATATCATAACGTTTTATTCCTTATAGATACTCTTAACAATACTAAACACTGTGAAGTTATAGTTTATTAGGGATTTTCCGCCACTTTTCAACACGATGTATAAGGTAATAATGCAAAAGAAGGTATCGTTAACAGTACTGCTCTGTTTCATTGGTACCGATACCATACCGTAGCCTTTCGTTCGTATAGGTGTATTCACCCCTAACTCTTGTGCCATGTACCAGTAGTGTGTGCATGACACGCCAGATGTCGCCACCGTCCAGCATCGCACTGCCAACTGGGTAGAGCCGATTTCGACGCTCAGCTGCTTCGATAGGGACTTGAATGGTGCAATTCAACATCCCTAGGATACAGCTGGTTGGTCACCCCATGTATTAAAGTTGTTTTCAAGATCGCTGTGCTATGTTCTTTACTCATGCAAAGTATCACGAAAATTGAAGAAAATTTTAAAAGCGTCGTAAGACTAAGTGCAAATAGCTGTTCTGTGTTCTCTGTCGTGGAATTTATCACGCTCATGGCAGTTCGTAGCGATCTTCATTCGTTCATGTCTGACAGTTATCAACACGGATACGCTATGTCGATATTGAAAGTCTCTGAACCGGCAAATAAAGTCTCGTCTTGTCCCAAGTATCACCTGGCACATTACTTTGTACTCTAACTTCGTTCGACGTAGAAAATCATCAATCCCAATATCTGAAGCAGTCGTGTTTTTTATCATTATTATTGGAAAAAGCCATCTTATCCCATCACTGCTTAAGAGGTACTCTCGAAACAGTCGCCCCGATCATTTATACTTTAGACAATAACTTTAAAAACAAGAATTCTTTTACAAGACATTTGAATGCGAGCTGTTAGTAGTGTACTTATGAACATTTACTCTTCAAATAAGGTCTTGCCTGCAAGATTTCGTCAAAAAAGTCAGGCTGTACGTGGCCGTTGCGAATATTAATGGGTCAAAAGCTGCTCACATGTGTATCTTTAAAAGATGAAATGTTGATAGCAAACATGTAGGGACTATCAATCGACCACAAACATCAGGTTCATAATAAACCAGCGTAGAGAGTACTAGTAATATAATGATTCGGAACTCTACAATATAATACCTAAACATGTAAAGACATTTAATAGATATATACATTTGGTGATCTTCATTGAAAAACAATGCCATGCGCGATAAGTTTTACTCTTTCTGGAAGATGTGGGTGGCCTTGATAAAGGCCGTTGGGCTAGCAAACAGTAGCAGCTCCAGTTTACTTGGCTTTCTGGGTTTTCTTGGGGAGAAGTACAGCCTGGATGTTGGGCAGCACACCGCCCTGTGCGATGGTGACGCCGGACAGAAGCTTGTTCAGCTCCTCGTCGTTACGGATGGCGAGCTGGAGATGACGGGGGATGATCCTGGACTTCTTGTTGTCACGGGCGGCGTTGCCTGCCAACTCGAGAACTTCAGCAGCCAGGTATTCCATGACGGCAGCCATGTAGACTGGAGCACCGGCTCCGACACGTTCAGAGTAGTTTCCTCGTCGGAGGAGACGATGGATTCTCCCTACTGGAAACTGTAATCCAGCACGACTGGATCTGCTCTTTCCCTTGGCACGGGCCTTTCCTCCTTTACCGCGACCGGACATGATGCTTGCTTGTTTGGGGGGTATGGATCGAGTTCACAATGATTTTGTAACTATGTTACAGTCAATAAACATACAATACAATGCGGCATCCAGTGGAGAGCTTGATATTTATACCCCCAGCTCGGATCCAGAGCAGCAGCTTCAGCCAATCACAGCGATGTTCCTTCGTCTGCTGGCTTGGATCCGCTCATTTGCATATGAGCCATATAAATAGCTGCTCATTCGTGATGAGCAGGCCCAAGCATCAGTACACGCAGATCGCTCTCCTCAACCTATAAAAACGTAATTCGTCATGCCACCCAAGCCAAGTGCAAAGGGCTCTAAGAAGGCCGCTAAGCCACCTAAGCCAGCTGGCAAGGGGGGCAGAAGGAAGAAGAGACGCGAGAGCTATGCCATCTACGTCTACAAAGTGCTTAAGCAAGTTCATCCTGATACTGGCATCTCCTCGAAAGCTATGGGCATAATGAACAGCTTTGTGAATGATATCTTCGAGAGAATCGCTGGGGAGGCCTCCCGACTTGCTCATTACAACAAGAGATCGACCATCACCAGTAGGGAGATCCAGACGGCCGTCCGTCTCATCCTCCCGGGCGAGCTGGCCAAGCACGCCGTGTCCGAGGGTACCAAAGCAGTCACCAAATATACAAGTTCCAAATAGATGCCGAGTTTCTTGATCAACCAAACGGCCTTTATCAAGGCCACCCATAACCTCCAAAAAGAGATCTATCTTACGTCTGTTGATTTTTCTGTTAGTATAAACTATTTGAAGGCAATTTTGAGATATTGACGATACGCTGGTAATAACGCTAATACACGATAATAATAATGATGATGATAATAGTAATAGTGATGTTTATTGGCAACACACTTGGTATGGAATACATGATTCAAAAGAAGAAATGACAGTAAGACAAATGTCAAAAGAGCACCCACATAGTCTGTTGTGACTAGCAGTAATATTAGATGTATCTTTCTTAGATGATTGTTGCCATAGGACCTAACTAGCTGGCGAAAAAGAGACATCCCGACCTGTATTTCAAAACGGGCATTATTATGGCAGTGAATAGCACCCTCAATCTGTGCCATCTAACAAAGTTCTTTTCTAAACATAGCCAATCGTGCAGAGGAGTGGCCGTATCGATAGCATACTTTGGGAGTTGACAACTTCGCTGTTGTGTTATTCAGTGGTCATATGTTTAGTCAACCCACTATCAGATAATTTTGTATCGAATGCGTCCACTCTGTGACCTTTTATATTTATTTATTTCACCGTATTATGTATGAGATCAAATATTCAGCTGTTGTAAAGTCAAATATATTTAATAGGAAGATTCGTGCAGCTAATGTGTGTTATATGATGTGTTTCGACAAATGATATTAGACCACTTGTTTAACTCGCTAGTCAAGTTGCTCAGTTGACAGCCATCCACACTCTTACGGGCGTACCGGTATATATATATATATATATATATATATATATATATATATATATATATATATATATATATATATATATATATATATATATATATATATATATATATATATATATATATATATATATATATATATATATATATATATATATATATATATATATATATATATATATATATATATATATATATATATATATATATTTATATATATATATATATATATATATATATATGTGTGTGTGTGTGTGTTTCATGGAAGTGTTTACCGTTACTAAACCCTTCCAATGCTGAGGCTACTTATGTCCAAAGCACAAGGGTGCGCAGATTTTTGAAAACCATCTAAACCCTGTCATGTTGGTATTCATTGATGAGCTCTTGCTGAGTACTCTCCGGAGAATACCCATGTGCCAGGGTTTCAGTGATTTCTTCTCTTCGCAACGTTTTGTATTGGTAAATTTAGCCACTGGCAGCACAAGGGTTAATTGCAATATAACCATCATGACGTTTGAGTTCGCGATACGTTGGACACTTCGTTAAGCTCATGCCATCCGGCTTATGTTTTATAAATACGAATTCGCACTGGTAAGATACGGCCCAGTCATTTGGCTTATATTTGACAAGTCTCAATAAGACAATACAATCTTAAAACAACAATGAGGCTTTAATATCATATTATCAGTGGCAAACTAGCGGCTCGTAACTGAGAACGAATAAATGTAGATATATACATTGGGTCTTATGTACGTAGGACATACATATTCACATGCAGACACACAAGCATCGTGAAATGCATGTTATTTATCTATGCTATAGATATTCAATTGGATATCTAAGGGTATTTAGGGTATACACATACATATAAATGTTCCATCGCATATCATTCGACAACATAATTCGGACACCTGCAATTAAGACGACGTGTGTATAATTCGTTTAGTCAATTATAAAACGTACATGTATTCATATGTGAATGTTTCACACAATCTAACATGTGAATTCGTATCATTCAACTTTGATATCAAAACCATCTGTGAAGAATTATCTAGTTAATGTCTTTAATTGCAACACACTTATTTTCACGAACATTCATCCTCTTCACAGCTCCGATTATGATGAATTCTTATTTTACTTGTTTGATGGATGCGTCGTAATGGAACAAGGCCTAGTCAGTAGTTAGGGTGTCGGCTATTAGTGGTAGATAAGTACACAGAATTGGAATACCATTGACATAATATGGCATATGGCAATCAGCTCTTGCCCTCTGTCCACATCGTCGCAATCCTAGCCCCAGGGCGGGTGAGTCATCGTCTTGGCAACATGGACAGATCAGGTTATCTGCTCACTGAAGCTGCCATAATTCAACGTCCGCGCGCTGGCCATATAAAGAGGAGGATGATACAGCGAGCATCATCCAACTGATATCCATCATGTCTGGACGTGGCAAAGGAGGAAAAGGTTTGGGAAAGGGAGGTGCCAAGCGTCATCGCAAGGTTTTGCGAGATAACATCCAGGGTATCACCAAGCCAGCCATCCGTCGTCTGGCTCGGCGTGGCGGTGTCAAGCGAATCTCTGGCCTCATCTACGAAGAGACCCGTGGTGTGCTCAAGGTTTTCCTGGAGAACGTCATCCGCGATGCCGTCACCTACACCGAGCACGCCAAGAGGAAGACCGTCACCTCCATGGACGTCGTCTACGCCCTGAAACGTCAAGGACGTACTCTGTACGGTTTCGGTGGTTAGACATCGTTTCTCGCTAATGACCCCCAACGGCCTTTTTTAAGGCCACCCACACCTTCCCAAAAGAGCTTTATCTATTTCACGCATCTTTTTATCATGCTTTAAACTTGTCCGACCGAACTGTCATCCGTGTAGTTTTTTACTCTCTGAATATGTATGTTTATTGTGATTTCCACACCTCACGCATGTTTCATCGTAGATGTATTTACATACCGTGTGTAATAAATACAACAAAGCATGTATGGCAAGCGTGGTTAAGTATCAAATTAGAATGGCCTATGATCGTTATAAAAATAGTAGTTGTGTCGTTTATATACAGTATGTTTTTATTAGGCAGACGACACAGAATCTGAGCGTATTTGGAGTTTACATCAAAGGATCCTTGATATTCTATTCATATGTATGCGTGGAGGAGCTGGAGAATATCAGAGTAGGAGTAGTTTTTTCTTAAAAATCTAATCGGGGTTATAAATGTTGTATTACATGAATCATTTACATGGTAACTATACAGAACTTATCACAAAATCAAATAACGATCACTGAAATACATTGGCGAGGCTGATTGTGATCTGTGTGGCAATGTACGCATCTGTATTGGCCGTATGCGATCACGAAATGTTTACATATGCATTTTGAAAATTATAAACAAGGTCAATCCGACATGAAGAACACAAACATAGGAAATCTGAGACTTCATCTGTGCCTGCTAACATAAGCTTCCAAGGTAGTTTTATTCGTCATAATGTCATTACATGATTGGATTATATGCACCAACACTTATCATCCTGTTTGATTTGATTCCTATCTTGGCAAGATTTAGAAGAATGTATCTAAGTTTCAAGAATATTCATATTCACACGATTTGGCAAACTTACATACATGCACACACACACATGCGTATAAGGAACTCCATCCCTGGTCAAGAATAACATTAGACTGGTATGGTAGACAGTATCATAGTTGTGTCAGCTAAGCTTGGCAGACAGTTTTTTTCTGACTGTGCGATACTGACAACCGCGATAGATACAAGTATGCCAGTTCGTAATATAACACCCATTATGTTCAAGCTAATAGGTACAATGTTTCAAATTTGGCTAGGCTGTCACCATAGATCACGTTATATAGCTTGGCGAGGATACCAGTCCGAACGCACATACAACGTATAGTCAATCGCGCATCAGGTCACCCAACCTTTCTGTGAGGATTTTTAATAGCACGCACATTATTGATTTTTTCACCTCTAATGAACTGCTGCGTCTAAAAATAGCTCAGGCGCACCGCCTCAGCCAGGATATGGAGCTTTGCCAAAAATTCAGATCCAGTGCAGCAGGTTGGCAGTCGCTCTCAAATTGGATGGAAATGAGGGTGGGAAGTTTTAGCCAATGAATGAAGGCCGCTACTAGAGGAACATTAACCAATGGTGTTGTCGCAGTTGATAGTTTTGTCCGAAGTTCAGGTATATAAACATCTCGTTTCCTCTGGCAGGACATTCATTTTTGTGATCTGTCACGATGGCCCGTACCAAGCAGACAGCACGCAAATCTACCGGAGGAAAGGCTCCGAGGAAGCAGCTGGCCACCAAGGCCGCCCGCAAGAGCGCCCCGGCCACCGGTGGCGTGAAGAAGCCGCATCGTTACAGGCCCGGCACGGTGGCTCTGCGCGAGATCCGTCGCTACCAGAAGAGCACCGAGCTGCTGATCCGCAAGCTGCCGTTCCAGCGTCTGGTCCGCGAAATCGCTCAGGATTTCAAGACCGATCTTCGCTTCCAGAGCTCTGCCGTGATGGCCCTTCAGGAGGCCAGCGAGGCCTACCTGGTCGGTCTGTTCGAGGATACCAACCTGTGCGCCATCCACGCCAAGCGCGTGACCATCATGCCCAAGGACATCCAGCTTGCCCGCCGTATCCGTGGCGAGCGTGCCTGAGAAGTTGCTTATTACGCCAAACGGCCTTTTTCAAGGCCCCCAAATCTTGCCAAAAGAGCTTAGCCAAATGTGCACGCGTTTTCCCTTTGCAAAATGTCTTGGTAACTATATCTCTATCTATATCTCTAAAGATAGATAGATGGATGGATGGATAGATAGATAGATATTAGAAATGTGGATAATCATTTAGTGGTTGCCATGACCGTTCAATGCGACCTGCTTCGCCTAATCATATTAACACGCTCATATTTGTTTATTACTTTTTTCAGTCCACGAGACGTGAAAACATTCCAGGTGTTTACGTTTCTTTTGTAATTAGCCCATAATGCTCCATACTCTATATCGGGTGTATTTGAAAATAGACCTGGATCAACACGTATCAGAGAAAGTATGAAACATGATCTATTTCTATCTCTAAGGATGGATGGATGGATAGATAGATAGATCGAAGAGATGTAGATAATCATTTAGTTGTTCACATGGCCGTTGAATGCGACCTGCTTGGTTTCTTCGTGGCCGGTATCAACATAGATCGCTTAATCATAATAACACGCTCATATTTGTTTATTTATTTATTTTTAGTCCACGAGATGTCAAAACATTCCAGGTGTTTACGTTTCTTTTGTAATTAGCCCATAATGCTCCATACTCTATATCGGGTGTATTTGAAAATAGACCTGGATCAACAAGTATCAGAGAAAGTATGAAACATAGATCTATTTCTATCTCTAAAGATGGATGGATAGATAGATAGATAGATCGAAGAGATGTAGATAATCATTTAGTTGTTCACATGGCCGTCTAATCATAATAACACGCTCATATATGTTTACTCTTTTTTTTTAGTCCACGAGAAGTGTCAAAATATTCCAGATGTTTTTGTTTATCTTGTAATTAGCCCATAATGCTCCATGCTGTATATTGTCTGTAATGGTTACTGAGGCCTGTAGTTGACAGCGCACTTTGATCAACAAGCATCAGAGAAAGTAGAGATGAGAGGGGTTAACCCCAAATTCCCCTGTCGCACCAATTAAACACAACTCTTTCTTTTAGAATGATTTTATCTTGGGACCAAATAAATTCGTTGCAACTAGCATCCCAACAACAGCTCATGTATAGTATGTTTTTCTGTTTAACACAATTCACAAAGTTAACACATAGCGACCGATTATAGCCTGTCTGACTTGATTTGGCTAACAGCTCTTCCTCTTTTTTCCCACAAAAAGTTCGTTTATGCCATCCAAACTTGGCAAACCTCGTATGTATAAACATATTTTTTGTCTCAACTCCGCAAAATGTTCATTTTGCTCATTAGGTCCCATTGTAAACTTTGCCCATTGCCAACAATGACGATCTCGCGTGTTTGTACTGTTGGCAATGGGCAAATTTTACAATGGGACCTAACGAACAAAATCAACATTTTGCGGAGTTGAGACAAAAAAGTATGTTTATGCATACACGCGGTAGTGCTCCTAAGAGGTCTGCCAAGTTTGGAAGGCAAAAACGAACTTTTTGTGGGAAAAAAGAGGAAAAAGCTGTTAGCCAAATCAAGTCAGACAGACTATAATCGTTCTCAATTCCATTATAGATGTCATACACCAGTTGCAGTCTACGATAAATTCATTTTGCTCTCAAAATAAAGTTTTGGGCGATCGCCATCATTGGAAATCAACATTTCAAAATAAGCATCAACTCGATCATACCTTGATGCAGTTTACAGGTACAAATAAACAAAACAAAAAACGTGACGACGGTCTTTGCAAGATACGCAACCTTTGCACTCCACAGTTCAACGCATGATAGTCCTGTGGAACAGCTTCACTGAGAGACGATGTTTGTTTCGTCAGTGACATCACAGAATCAGTTGCCACGGTCCCCACCATTGTTGCAAACGATCAGTGACGTTACAAAGCGTTTCCATGGCTAGGGGCATTGTTGGCGGCCAACGTTACAGGGGGCCGTTTCTCGTACGATCGTAAAATACGGACATTGTTGAAATCCGTATTTTACGATATTTCCGTTTCTTGAAGGACCTGTTTGTTCCGTATGATACGACAGGTCCGTTTCTTCAAGACGGTCGTATCGTAACATACGGCAAAAATCGTTCATTTTCATCGACACCTCCAAAGGTGTCGTTAAAAAGCGATTTCTCCGTATTTCAACGATTTTAACGTAATTTCTCCGCCGTAGATAACTTCTTTGAGACTGATATTTATAATGTAAGATGGACCAAGCGGGAAGGAGCAAATAAGAAACTTAATTTTCATTACAGTTTTTGGGGGGAGAGAAAATATAATTTTATTTTTTCCAGACCACTCAAAGGGGGGTGGGGGTGGGGGGAGGAGGGGGTAAACAAAACTATTTTACCGACCATGTGAAAGAGAAAATAAAACTTCATTTTCACGACCCCTGTAGAGGGAAGGTAAATAAAACTTTATTTTTCCCGTACATCTGAAAGCAAATAAAACTCGACCATTTTGGAGGGAGAGAAAATAAAACTTTTTTTCCCGACCACTCCCTCAGGGAGTTTTACTAATCCGCCCTACACAAAAGCAAGATACCTGTCTGTCTGTCTGTATTTCATACACAAATACATACATACATACATACATACATACATACATAACTGCATACATACAGACATGTAGTTAGGGCCGATCCATTTATAAGTGTGGAGGGGGGGGGGGGGGGGAGGAACGGAGAATAATAAAAAATATTCGACATCGTCCCCCCTCCTACCAGAAATCATATCTAATAATGCAGAATGCGATCTCTTCCCCCGCCCTCAAAAAATCTCTCCTCGCTTTTAAATGGAACAGTCATAGAGAGACAGGTAGATAGGTGTTAGATACTTATAGATATGCATATAAGAATAAATGCGTGTTTCCATTATTGATAGGGTCGTTTTTTATTTTTTGTACTTTTTATATTCTATGATATACTGAAGGGCACGCAGGTGGACTTTGTGGTGACTCTCGTCAATCAATTGGTTCCCTTTTCCAGGAAAATGAGCCAAGCAAACATTCATTGCTTGAAATATATTAAGCTTTCATCTGTAGTGGGCGGATAAATAAAGTATTATTTACCCTCTAGATTGGTCGGGAAAAAATAAAGATTTATCTACCCTACCTCTGTAGCTTAGATGACCAAACACTTCATCCAAGTTCTGTAGAGAGAGGCTTAGTATTTGTTTTTGTTTACCCTCCCTCTGTAGGGAGAGGGTGATCTTTTAAATGTATCCTTCCTCTGGAGTGGTTGGGAAAGTATAAAGGTAAATAACGTTTTTTACCCTCCCTCTGTAGGAGGAGGATAAATAAAGTTTTATATATCCGCCCTCTGGAGTGGTTGGAAAAGATAAAATGCTGTTTACCCTCCCACTGCAGTGGTCGGAAAAAAGCTAAAAAGCTACAATGTTTTTAAAATTTCTCTCCCCAAAGAAGGGTAGTGAAAATTAAGTCTGTTATTTTCTGTCCCCAAAAGACGGTTGTGAACATAAACGTTTTTTTTTTCATTTCCCTTTCACATGATCGGTAAAAAAAAGGTTTATTTTCTCTTCCTCAAAACGGTCGTGAAAAAAAGAAAGATTTCTATTTTCTATCCCCAAAACACGGTCTAGAAAATGGTAAGCTTTGTATTCCCTCTCTCACATGGTCGGGAAAAAATAAAGTTTTATATTTTCTTCCAGAGGTGTCGTTGAAAAACGGTTTCTCCGGATTTCTCATTGCAACGTCATTTTAGCGCCATATATAACTTTTTTGAGACTAATATTTTATAATGTTAGATGGACTAAGTGTGAAAGAGCAAATAAAAACTTTATTTTTCACTACCGTTTTTGGGAGAGAAAATATATATATTTTTCAGACCACTCTAGAGGGAAGGTAAATGAAACTTTTTTTTCCGGACCATCTGATAGCGAACATAAAAAAACGCACTCTATTTTCACGACCGTTTGGGGGCAGAGAAAATAAATCTTTTTTTCCCGACAACTCCAGAGGTAGGGTAAATAAAACTTCATTTATCCTCCCTTTAGAGAAGGAAGATATCAAACATCCTATCTGTCTGTCTGTAAATGTTATCTCTCTATCGTTCTACATGTATGTGAGAGCATGCGCGCACACACACACACAGAGACGCATACATACATACATTTATACATACATACCTATAGATAGATAAATAGATAGATGATGCATTTCATAAAGTCATGATGCAGTCAATAAACTATATCATACTATGTGCCTGTCGGTCCGTATTTCTATCTATCTATCTTTAAAAAATATATCCTTCCTCTGGAGTGGTCGGTAAAAAAAAAAATTGTATTTACCCTATCCCTGGAGTGGTCAGAAAAATATAAATGTCATAATAACGTTTTTTTAACCTACCTCTGTAAAAAGAGGGTAAATGAAGTTTTAACTATCCTCCCAAAGAAGTGGTCGGGAAAAATAAAATTTCTTTTAAATCCCCCCCCCCCCTTTTTTAAATGTTCTCTCCCATTAAGGGTAGTGAAAATTAAAAGTCTTTTATTATCTCTCCTACAATGGACTTAGTGTGAAAGAGCACATAAGAAACACTTTATTTTCGCACCCGTATTTTTTTAGGGGGGGGGGGGGGGGAGATAGAAAATAAAAAGAATATTTATTTTCACCAGTTTTTGAGGGGAGAAAATAAAAAACTTTATTTTCACTCCCGTTCTAGAGAATGAAGGAAACTGTATTTCAAGCAACGACTGGTTGCCTGGCTCATGTTCCTATTGGTATGGGGAGTTATCATTATATCAAATGGAAAAATGACGTAGGCAACCGAGAGAGGTGAAACTTGTTATGACAGTTTGACAATTTATCCTATACAAAGTCCCCACTGCGTGAAAGGTCTTTTTTGTATTAAAAGCATTAAAATTGGTGTGTTGGTACAACTCACCAAGGGGAACATTTTCTAATATGGAGGCGTCGCAGCCATGCCCCCCCCCCCCACCTGCCCCCCCAGGGGGGCAGGTGACGTCACCTACTGGTTAGCTGCTAGGTCAACCTAACCTCGCCTAATATAAATGGTCATTGGTCTGCCAAACAATGGCGTATTTAATCCAGTAGAAACTAGCAAGTAGAGTATAAGTGAGTTTCATTATATTTTAGGGTAGATATAGGTGGCGCCAGCATTACAATGGGTACCCTTGGCCTACCCAGAGTACTATTTCTATCGATAACATGCATTTAAAGCAGATATACATTCAAACCAATATACAATGCTCACTGACTACACCTATGCACGTAAAACATTTTCATATATGGGGCGTGACAGTCCTGGCCCTTGTGGCGCCACCTGCATATAAGTTACTATGCCAACTAATATTTGCCTTATACAAAAGGTCATTTGTTTGTCAATCTTGTATGAATCAGCAAGTAGAATGCTAATAAGCTTTTTTCTTGTTATGATTTGAGGCTTTGCTATAGGTGGCGCCATCATAATATGGGTATGTTTGGATAGCAGGAGTATTAGTTATATCAACAACATTTACCTATCATATCTTTATTGTTTCACTATTCGATGATTCCAATGTCGACCGTTATATTGTATATGTGCGACTTTTGTAATTTGAATATTACAGCAAATAAACGTACTACTACTAATACTGAGCAGACACAAAAGATCTCAGAAGAATAAATATACGGTGGTGGAAATAATATATATATATATATATATATATATATATATATATATACATATATATATATATATATATATATATATATATATATATATATATATATATATATATACATATACATATATATGTATATGTATATATATATATATATATATATATATATATATATATATATATGTATGTATGTATGTATGTATGTATGTATGTATGTATGTATGTATGTATGTATGTATGTATGTATGTATGTATGTATGTATGTATGTATGTATGTATGTATGTATGTATGTATGTATGTATGTATGTATATATATATATATATATATATATATATATATATATATATATATATATATATATATATATATATATATATATATATATATATATATAATTTATTCCTCTTTTTCAAGGAAAACTACAAAATCACAAACTACTCATTTGTAGCCCAAATTCGCTCATTTGAATAAGACAAAATATTCATATACAAAGTTAATTCTACGGGTAAATATGCGGCGAAGTCGTTTGATATATTCTCCGTATGTCTCTCCGTATGTTACGGAAAAAGTCTCAAGACGGAAAATATACGGAACTTTCAAGAAACGCATTTTCCGAGTTCAGTATATCGTCCGTAATTGGCTTTTTTCCGTATGATACGGAGTCGTATTTTACGATTTTACGAGAAACGGCCCCCAGACTGTCTGCGCGAGTGCGGCACAAACGTGCAGCCAGCCCGCGACCTCCGACCACATGGCCATTGTTGGGGGATCGTCAGTTGAAGGATCCATCTGTTGCGAGTCTAGAGTCTGTGTGAGCCAAGCTTGGCAGACCATATCTTTTCTCTCAATTATTTGATATGAAAAGTATGTGTTTGCCATCCAAACTTGGCAAACCTCTTAGGAGCACTGAGCCCTGCATCTATACACCTACGTTCCGTCTCAACTCCTTAAGATGTTGATTTCGCTCATTAGGCGCCCATTGTAAAAGCTTCCCATTGCAGACAGCACAGGCGTGAGCGATCTCGAGGGGGATTTTACGTGCACCACATGAGCGAAAACAACATTTTAAGCAGTTGAGACAGAAAGCAGATATCTTCCCTGCCCACACCCAGCAGTTGTATAGGCAATAAAAACAATGGTTTCATAGACATTCTTCTAAGTAACTTGAAATGACAGACAGGAGTAATATTTTCTATTGTGTAACTTTTACGTGCTATAGGAAACATTTGTCATCTTATTGAGAAGTCAATGATGTTTATCTGTTCAAAATTTTGGAGCAAAAACTGGAGGGAGGAGGAAGTTTGCCGTGGTTTTGACACGTGGAACTGAACTCATCCACTAAGTGCAGTTATTGAGGACACCGCGAGTATCGCTCGTGCAGTATTAGCGGCAGCGCTAATTGCACTCGAAGCGAGCTCAGTTTACCTAGACCGTCCGCATATCAAACTGATAGAATCTTGCAAGAAAGTCGGCCACCAACATAAAAGAAAAACTTTTAACGTACATATAGCACAAACACTCTTGTTAGGGTTGGAAGTACTATATCATAACGTTTTATTCCTTATAGATACTCTTAAAGATACTAAACACTGTGAAGTTATAGTTTATTAGGGATTTTCCGCCACTTTTCAACAAGATGTATAAGGTAATAATGCAAAAGAAGGTATCGTTAACAGTACTACTCTGTTTCATTGGTACCGATACCATACCGTAGCCTTTCGTTCGTATAGGTGTATTCACCCCTAACTCTTGTGCCATGTACCAGTAGTGCGTGCATGATACGCCAGATGTCGCCACCGTCCAGCATCGCACTGCCAACTTGGTAGAGCCGATTTCGACGCTCAGCTGCTTCGATAGGGACTTGAATGGTGCAATTCAACATCCCTAGGATACAGCTGGTTGGTCACCCCATGTATTAAAGTTGTTTTCAAGATCGCTGTGCTATGTTCTTTACTCATGCAAAGTATCACGAAAATTGAAGAAAATTTTAAAAGCGTCGTAAGACTAAGTGCAAATAGCTGTTCTGTGTTCTCTGTCGTGGAATTTATCACGCTCATGGCAGTTCGTTGCGAATTTCATTCGTTCATGTCTGACAGTTATCAACACGGATACGCTATGTCGATATTGAAAGTCTCTGAACCGGCAAATAAAGTCTCGTCTTGTCCCAAGTATCACCTGGCACATTACTTTGTACTCTAACTTCGTTCGACGTAGAAAATCATCAAGCCCAATATCTGAAGCAGTCGTGTTTTTTATCATTATTATTGGAAAAAGCCATCTTATCCCATCACTGCTTAAGAGGTACTCTCGAAACAGTCGCCCCGATCATTTATACTTTAGACAATAACTTTAAAAACAAGAATTCTTTTACAAGACATTTGAATGCGAGCTGTTAGTAGTGTACTTATGAACATTTACTCTTCAAATAAGGTCTTGCCTGCAAGATTTCGTCAAAAAAGGTCAGGCTGTACGTGGCCGCTGCCAATATTAATGGGTCAAAAGCTGCTCACATGTGTATCTTTAAAAGATGAAATGTTGATAGCAAACATGTAGGGACTATCAATCGACCACAAACATCAGGTTCATAATAAACCAGCGTAGAGAGTACTAGTAATATAATGATTCGGAACTCTACAATATAATACCTAAACATGTAAAGACATTTAATAGATATATACATTTGGTGATCTTCATTGAAAAACAATGCCATGCGCGATAAGTTTTACTCTTTCTGGAAGATGTGGGTGGCCTTGATAAAGGCCGTTGGGCTAGCAAACAGTAGCAGCTCCAGTTTACTTGGCTTTCTGGGTTTTCTTGGGGAGAAGTACAGCCTGGATGTTGGGCAGCACACCGCCCTGTGCGATGGTGACGCCGGACAGAAGCTTGTTCAGCTCCTCGTCGTTACGGATGGCGAGCTGGAGATGACGGGGGATGATCCTGGACTTCTTGTTGTCTCGGGCGGCGTTGCCTGCCAACTCGAGAACTTCAGCAGCCAGGTATTCCATGACGGCAGCCATGTAGACTGGAGCACCGGCTCCGACACGTTCAGAGTAGTTTCCTCGTCGGAGGAGACGATGGATTCTCCCTACTGGAAACTGTAATCCAGCACGACTGGATCTGCTCTTTCCCTTGGCACGGGCCTTTCCTCCTTTACCGCGACCGGACATGATGCTTGCTTGTTTGGGGGGTATGGATCGAGTTCACAATGATTTTGTAACTATGTTACAGTCAATAAACATACAATACAATGCGGCATCCAGTGGAGAGCTTGATATTTATACCCCCAGCTCGGATCCAGAGCAGCAGCTTCAGCCAATCACAGCGATGTTCCTTCGTCTGCTGGCTTGGATCCGCTCATTTGCATATGAGCCATATAAATAGCTGCTCATTCGTGATGAGCAGGCCCAAGCATCAGTACACGCAGATCGCTCTCCTCAACCTATAAAAACGTAATTCGTCATGCCACCCAAGCCAAGTGCAAAGGGCTCTAAGAAGGCCGCTAAGCCACCTAAGCCAGCTGGCAAGGGGGGCAGAAGGAAGAAGAGACGCGAGAGCTATGCCATCTACGTCTACAAAGTGCTTAAGCAAGTTCATCCTGATACTGGCATCTCCTCGAAAGCTATGGGCATAATGAACAGCTTTGTGAATGATATCTTCGAGAGAATCGCTGGGGAGGCCTCCCGACTTGCTCATTACAACAAGAGATCGACCATCACCAGTAGGGAGATCCAGACGGCCGTCCGTCTCATCCTCCCGGGCGAGCTGGCCAAGCACGCCGTGTCCGAGGGTACCAAAGCAGTCACCAAATATACAAGTTCCAAATAGATGCCGAGTTTCTTGATCAACCAAACGGCCTTTATCAAGGCCACCCATAACCTCCAAAAAGAGATCTATCTTACGTCTGTTGATTTTTCTGTTAGTATAAACTATTTGAAGGCAATTTTGAGATATTGACGATACGCTGGTAATAACGCTAATACACGATAATAATAATGATGATGATAATAGTAATAGTGATGTTTATTGGCAACACACTTGGTATGGAATACATGATTCAAAAGAAGAAATGACAGTAAGACAAATGTCAAAAGAGCACCCACATAGTCTGTTGTGACTAGCAGTAATATTAGATGTATCTTTCTTAGATGATTGTTGCCATAGGACCTAGCTGGCGAAAAAGAGACATCCCGACCTGTATTTCAAAACGGGCATTATTCTAGCAGTGAATAGCACCCTCAATCTGTGCCATCTAACAAAGTTCTTTTCTAAACATAGCCAATCGTGCAGAGGAGTGTCCGTATCGATAGCATACTTTGGGAGTTGACAACTTCGCTGTTGTGTTATTCAGTGGTCATATGTTTAGTCAACCCACTATCAGATAATTTTGTATCGAATGCGTCCACTCTGTGACCTTTTATATTTATTTATTTCACCGTATTATGTATGAGATCAAATATTCAGCTGTTGTAAAGTCAAATATATTTAATAGGAAGATTCGTGCAGCTAATGTGTGTTATATGATGTGTTTCGACAAATGATATTAGACCACTTGTTTAACTCGCTAGTCAAGTTGCTCAGTTGACAGCCATCCACACTCTTACGGGCGTACCGGTATATATATATATATATATATATATATATATATATATATATATATATATATATATATATATATATATATATATATATATATATATATATATATATATATATATATATATATATATATATATATATATATATATATATATATATATATATATTTATATATATATATATATATATATATTTATATATATATATATATATATATATATGTGTGTGTGTGTGTGTTTCATGGAAGTGTTTACCGTTACTAAACCCTTCCAATGCTGAGGCTACTTATGTCCAAAGCACAAGGGTGCGCAGATTTTTGAAAACCATCTAAACTCTGTCATGTTGGTATTCATTGATGAGCTCTTGCTGAGTACTCTCCGGAGAATACCCATGTGCCAGGGTTTCAGTGATTTCTTCTCTTCGCAACGTTTTGTATTGGTAAATTTAGCCACTGGCAGCACAAGGGTTAATTGCAATATAACCATCATGACGTTTGAGTTCGCGATACGTTGGACACTTCGTTAAGCTCATGCCATCCGGCTTATGTTTTATAAATACGAATTCGCACTGGTAAGATACGGCCCAGTCATTTGGCTTATATTTGACAAGTCTCAATAAGACAATACAATCTTAAAACAACAATGAGGCTTTAATATCATATTATCAGTGGCAAACTAGCGGCTCGTAACTGAGAACGAATAAATGTAGATATATACATTGGGTCTTATGTACGTAGGACATACATATTCACATGCAGACACACAAGCATCGTGAAATGCATGTTATTTATCTATGCTATAGATATTCAATTGGATATCTAAGGGTATTTAGGGTATACACATACATATAAATGTTCCATCGCATATCATTCGACAACATAATTCGGACACCTGCAATTAAGACGACGTGTGTATAATTCGTTTAGTCAATTATAAAACGTACATGTATTCATATGTGAATGTTTCACACAATCTAACATGTGAATTCGTATCATTCAACTTTGATATCAAAACCATCTGTGAAGAATTATCTAGTTAATGTCTTTAATTGCAACACACTTATTTTCACGAACATTCATCCTCTTCACAGCTCCGATTATGATGAATTCTTATTTTACTTGTTTGATGGATGCGTCGTAATGGAACAAGGCCTAGTCAGTAGTTAGGGTGTCGGC
Organism: Maea johnstoni; assembly: GCA_963942565.1. Taxonomy (NCBI): domain Eukaryota; kingdom Metazoa; phylum Annelida; class Polychaeta; order Spionida; family Magelonidae; genus Maea; species Maea johnstoni. The sequence continues at coordinate 44,205,254 of OZ012687.1, forward strand.
TATTAGTGGTAGATAAGTACACAGAATTGGAATACCATTGACATAATATGGCATATGGCAATCAGCTCTTGCCCTCTGTCCACATCGTCGCAATCCTAGCCCCAGGGCGGGTGAGTCATCGTCTTGGCAACATGGACAGATCAGGTTATCTGCTCACTGAAGCTGCCATAATTCAACGTCCGCGCGCTGGCCATATAAAGAGGAGGATGATACAGCGAGCATCATCCAACTGATATCCATCATGTCTGGACGTGGCAAAGGAGGAAAAGGTTTGGGAAAGGGAGGTGCCAAGCGTCATCGCAAGGTTTTGCGAGATAACATCCAGGGTATCACCAAGCCAGCCATCCGTCGTCTGGCTCGGCGTGGCGGTGTCAAGCGAATCTCTGGCCTCATCTACGAAGAGACCCGTGGTGTGCTCAAGGTTTTCCTGGAGAACGTCATCCGCGATGCCGTCACCTACACCGAGCACGCCAAGAGGAAGACCGTCACCTCCATGGACGTCGTCTACGCCCTGAAACGTCAAGGACGTACTCTGTACGGTTTCGGTGGTTAGACATCGTTTCTCGCTAATGACCCCCAACGGCCTTTTTTAAGGCCACCCACACCTTCCCAAAAGAGCTTTATCTAGTTCACGCATCTTTTTATCATGCTTTAAACTTGTCCGACCGAACTGTCATCCGTGTAGTTTTTTACTCTCTGAATATGTATGTTTATTGTGATTTCCACACCTCACGCATGTTTCATCGTAGATGTATTTACATACCGTGTGTAATAAATACAACAAAGCATGTATGGCAAGCGTGGTTAAGTATCAAATTGGAATGGCCTATGATCGTTATAAAAATAGTAGTTGTGTCGTTTATATACAGTATGTTTTTATTAGGCAGACGACACAGAATCTGAGCGTATTTGGAGTTTACATCAAAGGATCCTTGATATTCTATTCATATGTATGCGTGGAGGAGCTGGAGAATATCAGAGTAGGAGTAGTTTTTTCTTAAAAATCTAATCGGGGTTATAAATGTTGTATTACATGAATCATTTACATGGTAACTATACAGAACTTATCACAAAATCAATTAACGATCACTGAAATACATTGGCGAGGCTGATTGTGATCTGTGTGGCAATGTACGCATCTGTATTGGCCGTATGCGATCACGAAATGTTTACATATGCATTTTGAAAATTATAAACAAGGTCAATCCGACATGAAGAACACAAACATAGGAAATCTGAGACTTCATCTGTGCCTGCTAACATAAGCTTCCAAGGTAGTTTTATTCGTCATAATGTCATTACATGATTGGATTATATGCACCAACACTTATCATCCTGTTTGATTTGATTCCTATCTTGGCAAGATTTAGAAGAATGTATCTAAGTTTCAAGAATATTCATATTCACACGATTTGGCAAACTTACATACATGCACACACACACATGCGTATAAGGAACTCCATCCCTGGTCAAGAATAACATTAGACTGGTATGGTAGACAGTATCATAGTTGTGTCAGCTAAGCTTGGCAGACAGTTTTTTTCTGACTGTGCGATACTGACAACCGCGATAGATACAAGTATGCCAGTTCGTAATATAACACCCATTATGTTCAAGCTAATAGGTACAATGTTTCAAATTTGGCTAGGCTGTCACCATAGATCACGTTATATAGCTTGGCGAGGATACCAGTCCGAACGCACATACAACGTATAGTCAATCGCGCATCAGGTCACCCAACCTTTCTGTGAGGATTTTTAATAGCACGCACATTATTGATTTTTTCACCTCTAATGAACTGCTGCGTCTAAAAATAGCTCAGGCGCACCGCCTCAGCCGGGATATGGAGCTTTGCCAAAAATTCAGATCCAGTGCAGCAGGTTGGCAGTCGCTCTCAAATTGGATGGAAATGAGGGTGGGAAGTTTTAGCCAATGAATGAAGGCCGCTACTAGAGGAACATTAACCAATGGTGTTGTCGCAGTTGATAGTTTTGTCCGAAGTTCAGGTATATAAACATCTCGTTTCCTCTGGCAGGACATTCATTTTTGTGATCTGTCACGATGGCCCGTACCAAGCAGACAGCACGCAAATCTACCGGAGGAAAGGCTCCGAGGAAGCAGCTGGCCACCAAGGCCGCCCGCAAGAGCGCCCCGGCCACCGGTGGCGTGAAGAAGCCGCATCGTTACAGGCCCGGCACGGTGGCTCTGCGCGAGATCCGTCGCTACCAGAAGAGCACCGAGCTGCTGATCCGCAAGCTGCCGTTCCAGCGTCTGGTCCGCGAAATCGCTCAGGATTTCAAGACCGATCTTCGCTTCCAGAGCTCTGCCGTGATGGCCCTTCAGGAGGCCAGCGAGGCCTACCTGGTCGGTCTGTTCGAGGATACCAACCTGTGCGCCATCCACGCCAAGCGCGTGACCATCATGCCCAAGGACATCCAGCTTGCCCGCCGTATCCGTGGCGAGCGTGCCTGAGAAGTTGCTTATTACGCCAAACGGCCTTTTTCAAGGCCCCCAAATCTTGCCAAAAGAGCTTAGCCAAATGTGCACGCGTTTTCCCTTTGCAAAATGTCTTGGTAACTATATCTCTATCTATATCTCTAAAGATAGATAGATGGATGGATGGATAGATAGATAGATATTAGAAATGTGGATAATCATTTAGTGGTTGCCATGACCGTTCAATGCGACCTGCTTCGCCTAATCATATTAACACGCTCATATTTGTTTATTACTTTTTTCAGTCCACGAGACGTGAAAACATTCCAGGTGTTTACGTTTCTTTTGTAATTAGCCCATAATGCTCCATACTCTATATCGGGTGTATTTGAAAATAGACCTGGATCAACACGTATCAGAGAAAGTATGAAACATGATCTATTTCTATCTCTAAGGATGGATGGATGGATAGATAGATAGATCGAAGAGATGTAGATAATCATTTAGTTGTTCACATGGCCGTTGAATGCGACCTGCTTGGTTTCTTCGTGGCCGGTATCAACATAGATCGCTTAATCATAATAACACGCTCATATTTGTTTATTTATTTATTTTTAGTCCACGAGATGTCAAAACATTCCAGGTGTTTACGTTTCTTTTGTAATTAGCCCATAATGCTCCATACTCTATATCGGGTGTATTTGAAAATAGACCTGGATCAACAAGTATCAGAGAAAGTATGAAACATAGATCTATTTCTATCTCTAAAGATGGATGGATAGATAGATAGATAGATCGAAGAGATGTAGATAATCATTTAGTTGTTCACATGGCCGTCTAATCATAATAACACGCTCATATATGTTTACTCTTTTTTTTTAGTCCACGAGAAGTGTCAAAATATTCCAGATGTTTTTGTTTATCTTGTAATTAGCCCATAATGCTCCATGCTGTATATTGTCTGTAATGGTTACTGAGGCCTGTAGTTGACAGCGCACTTTGATCAACAAGCATCAGAGAAAGTAGAGATGAGAGGGGTTAACCCCAAATTCCCCTGTCGCACCAATTAAACACAACTCTTTCTTTTAGAATGATTTTATCTTGGGACCAAATAAATTCGTTGCAACTAGCATCCCAACAACAGCTCATGTATAGTATGTTTTTCTGTTTAACACAATTCACAAAGTTAACACATAGCGACCGATTATAGCCTGTCTGACTTGATTTGGCTAACAGCTCTTCCTCTTTTTTCCCACAAAAAGTTCGTTTATGCCATCCAAACTTGGCAAACCTCGTATGTATAAACATATTTTTTGTCTCAACTCCGCAAAATGTTCATTTTGCTCATTAGGTCCCATTGTAAACTTTGCCCATTGCCAACAATGACGATCTCGCGTGTTTGTACTGTTGGCAATGGGCAAATTTTACAATGGGACCTAACGAACAAAATCAACATTTTGCGGAGTTGAGACAAAAAAGTATGTTTATGCATACACGCGGTAGTGCTCCTAAGAGGTCTGCCAAGTTTGGAAGGCAAAAACGAACTTTTTGTGGGAAAAAAGAGGAAAAAGCTGTTAGCCAAATCAAGTCAGACAGACTATAATCGTTCTCAATTCCATTATAGATGTCATACACCAGTTGCAGTCTACGATAAATTCATTTTGCTCTCAAAATAAAGTTTTGGGCGATCGCCATCATTGGAAATCAACATTTCAAAATAAGCATCAACTCGATCATACCTTGATGCAGTTTACAGGTACAAATAAACAAAACAAAAAACGTGACGACGGTCTTTGCAAGATACGCAACCTTTGCACTCCACAGTTCAACGCATGATAGTCCTGTGGAACAGCTTCACTGAGAGACGATGTTTGTTTCGTCAGTGACATCACAGAATCAGTTGCCACGGTCCCCACCATTGTTGCAAACGATCAGTGACGTTACAAAGCGTTTCCATGGCTAGGGGCATTGTTGGCGGCCAACGTTACAGACTGTCTGCGCGAGTGCGGCACAAACGTGCAGCCAGCCCGCGACCTCCGACCACATGGCCATTGTTGGGGGATCGTCAGTTGAAGGATCCATCTGTTGCGAGTCTAGAGTCTGTGTGAGCCAAGCTTGGCAGACCATATCTTTTCTCTCAATTATTTGATATGAAAAGTATGTGTTTGCCATCCAAACTTGGCAAACCTCTTAGGAGCACTGAGCCCTGCATCTATACACCTACGTTCCGTCTCAACTCCTTAAGATGTTGATTTCGCTCATTAGGCGCCCATTGTAAAAGCTTCCCATTGCAGACAGCACAGGCGTGAGCGATCTCGAGGGGGATTTTACAACGTGCACCACATGAGCAAAAACAACATTTTAAGCAGTTGAGACAGAAAGCAGATATCTTCCCTGCCCACACCCAGCAGTTGTATAGGCAATAAAAACAATGGTTTCATAGACATTCTTCTAAGTAACTTGAAATGACAGACAGGAGTAATATTTTCTATTGTGTAACTTTTACGTGCTATAGGAAACATTTGTCATCTTATTGAGAAGTCAATGATGTTTATCTGTTCAAAATTTTGGAGCAAAAACTGGAGGGAGGAGGAAGTTTGCCGTGGTTTTGACACGTGGAACTGAACTCATCCACTAAGTGCAGTTATTGAGGACACCGCGAGTATCGCTCGTGCAGTATTAGCGGCAGCGCTAATTGCACTCGAAGCGAGCTCAGTTTACCTAGACCGTCCGCATATCAAACTGATAGAATCTTGCAAGAAAGTCGGCCACCAACATAAAAGAAAAACCTTTAACGTACATATAGCACAAACACTCTTGTTAGGGTTGGAAGTACTATATCATAACGTTTTATTCCTTATAGATACTCTTAAAGATACTAAACACTGTGAAGTTATAGTTTATTAGGGATTTTCCGCCACTTTTCAACAAGATGTATAAGGTAATAATGCAAAAGAAGGTATCGTTAACAGTACTACTCTGTTTCATTGGTACCGATACCATACCGTAGCCTTTCGTTCGTATAGGTGTATTCACCCCTAACTCTTGTGCCATGTACCAGTAGTGCGTGCATGATACGCCAGATGTCGCCACCGTCCAGCATCGCACTGCCAACTTGGTAGAGCCGATTTCGACGCTCAGCTGCTTCGATAGGGACTTGAATGGTGCAATTCAACATCCCTAGGATACAGCTGGTTGGTCACCCCATGTATTAAAGTTGTTTTCAAGATCGCTGTGCTATGTTCTTTACTCATGCAAAGTATCACGAAAATTGAAGAAAATTTTAAAAGCGTCGTAAGACTAAGTGCAAATAGCTGTTCTGTGTTCTCTGTCGTGGAATTTATCACGCTCATGGCAGTTCGTAGCGATCTTCATTCGTTCATGTCTGACAGTTATCAACACGGATACGCTATGTCGATATTGAAAGTCTCTGAACCGGCAAATAAAGTCTCGTCTTGTCCCAAGTATCACCTGGCACATTACTTTGTACTCTAACTTCGTTCGACGTAGAAAATCATCAATCCCAATATCTGAAGCAGTCGTGTTTTTTATCATTATTATTGGAAAAAGCCATCTTATCCCATCACTGCTTAAGAGGTACTCTCGAAACAGTCGCCCCGATCATTTATACTTTAGACAATAACTTTAAAAACAAGAATTCTTTTACAAGACATTTGAATGCGAGCTGTTAGTAGTGTACTTATGAACATTTACTCTCCAAATAAGGTCTTGCCTGCAAGATTTCGTCAAAAAAGTCAGGCTGTACGTGGCCGCTGCCAATATTAATGGGTCAAAAGCTGCTCACATGTGTATCTTTAAAAGATGAAATGTTGATAGCAAACATGTAGGGACTATCAATCGACCACAAACATCAGGTTCATAATAAACCAGCGTAGAGAGTACTAGTAATATAATGATTCGGAACTCTACAATATAATACCTAAACATGTAAAGACATTTAATAGATATATACATTTGGTGATCTTCATTGAAAAACAATGCCATGCGCGATAAGTTTTACTCTTTCTGGAAGATGTGGGTGGCCTTGATAAAGGCCGTTGGGCTAGCAAACAGTAGCAGCTCCAGTTTACTTGGCTTTCTGGGTTTTCTTGGGGAGAAGTACAGCCTGGATGTTGGGCAGCACACCGCCCTGTGCGATGGTGACGCCGGACAGAAGTAGACTATCGGCCAAATCTTAAAAGAGCCTTATTTAGCGAGTTTAATTACCCCCCCATGTAGATGGAATTTTTTACTTTAGATGGATAGGGGGGTATATGGGGCCTACCAAAATGCCGTGCCCCCACTTTGGGACATGGTCAGATTTGCGTTAGGCCTGGTCAAACTGACCACCCACAAATCAGGGAATCGGCCACCTGAAGCACACATATATTGAGGAACAATGGGGTGGGGGTAAAGAAATTGACCATAAAAATGCTCACAGTTCATTGAATACCACAAGTTTGGTATCAAAATGTTGGTCTGGAGGACACGTATCCTTTAAAATACTAAACACATAACAAACTCTATTCCATGATGTAATAGAGGTCATTCAAGGTCAAAATGGCTGCCAAATCAAGAATCTGGGATTTTCCCATAATCTATAGTTTCGGTTTATAAACTTCTCAGTTTTTTTGAAGGGATGTATTTCATTTCTGTAGCCACTTTTTCAGAAGGAATGCTTTTTAGTGGATTTGTTCAATATTTTAGAAAGTTCATTGATTAGAATGTTAAGTCTAATTTTGAGATTTAAGGCACAAAGTAGGGTACCAGGCCCACCTAGTGACCCCCAAAAATGCCGAAAATGGTAAAAAATTGAAAACCAAAATGCCTGTATCTTAAGTTTTACAAGTTGGAAGGGAGCAGATGATGCACCAAAATATCAGGTTCAATTTTCTCTTCAATCTGGAAGATGATGGTAAAAAGTCCTAAAATTAAGGGGTCATTGAAGGTCAAATAGAGGTCAAAATGTCATTTTTTCTCTAAGAAATTCAAATTTTGATGAAGATATTTTGATAAAGTAGTTGTGTTTTGTTTGGGATTTAATTACTCCCCCCATGTAGATGGAATTTTATACCTCAGATGGATAGGGGAGTGTCTGGGGCTTACAAAAATGATGTGCCCCCACTTTGGGACATGGTCAGATTTGCGTTAGGCCTGAGCAAACTGACCACCCACAAATCAGGAAATCGGCCACCTAAAGCACACATGTATTGAGGAATGATGGTGTGGGGGGTAAAGGAATTGACCATAAGATTGCTCACGGTTCATTAAATGCCACAACTTCGGTATCAGAATGTTGGTCTGGAAGAGACTTATCTTTTGAAATACTAAACACGCGACAAACTCTATTCCATGATGTAATAAAGGTCATTCAAGGTCAAAATGGCTGCCGAATCAAGAATCTGGTATTTTCCCATAATCTCTAGTTTCCTTTTATGAACTTCGCAGTTTTTTTGAAGGGATGTATTTCTTTTATGTGGCCACTTTTCCTGAGGGAATGCTTTCTAGTGGAGTTGTTAAACATTTTAGAGAGTTCATTGATTAGAATGTTAAATCTAGTTTTGAGATTTAAGGTACAAAGTAGATTAACAGGCCCACCTAGAGACCCCAAAAAGTGCCTAAAATGGTACAAATTTGAAAACCAAAATTACTGTTTCTTTATTTCTACAAGTCGGACTGAAGCAGATGATGCACCAAAGTATCAGGTTTAATTTTGTCTTCAATCTGGAAGATGATGGTAAAAAAACCTAAAATTAAGCGGTCATTAAAGGTCAAATAAAGGTCAAAATGTCAGATTTTCTCTAAAAATTCAAATTTTGATGAAGAGATTTTGATAAAGCAGTAACGATTTGTCATAGTATAAGGTCCAAACCAAGTTACCACAATAACTGACAGATATATTACCTGAAGTATGGTCCACTCTTATATTTTTGACCATATATCGGTAAAAATGAAGTAGTTTTAAGTCAATATGGAGGTGTGGATTATGGCATATAGCAATTCCATGCTTATAATAAGTGCTTACAGACGGTTGGTGAGGAAGTGCTAGTATGGCACCATAGGTCATAGAAGTTGTGAAAACCAAACATCATAGGCATTGTTTGGTATCAAAATGCTTGTTGTAGGACATTTCTTTTTTATTCAATTCAACCAATCTAGGGTAAAGTATATTGCTCTAATATAAGAGGTCATTCAAGGTCAAACTAACCCCAATTTCATGCTTTAAGGTATTTTGTCTTTGAATTGTCCATTTAGCAGCTTATTGAATTCTCCTGGAATACATTTTCTTATCCTGGAATTAATTTTAGGTGAGAAATATCTTTATAAACGATCCTCAGACACTTTTTTAGTCACGTCAAGACAAGGTCTGGGCCAATCTTGAATATTTACAGACCAAAATAGCCACATGCCTGAATATGGGTGCACCCAAATATCTAAGTGAAGCAACAGAATGTTGACATAATAAAGTTATATCTTATGGTATGTCAGCTTTTATTTTCAATGAGGAGAACAGGGTTTTAAACTTGCCTATTGTCTTTAAGTGGCGTTGTTGAACATTTTAGAAAGCTCATTGACCAAAAGTTCTATTTCAAGCTTTAAGGTACAAAATAGGGTACTTAGTCAACCTGGCGACTCCAACAAGTGCCTGAAATGGTACACATCTGTACACCAAAATGACTGTATCTTAAGTTTTGCAGGTTGGAAGGGAGCAGATGATGCACCAAAATATCAGGTATAATTTTCTCTTCTAACTGGAAGATGATGGAAAAGTGATACTAAAATTAACAGGGTCATTGAAGGTCAAATTAAGGTCAAAATGTCAATTTTATTTGAAAATTCATACTTTGATAAAGAGAGTTTCGATGAAGTAGTTGTGTTATGACATTTTACAATTTCCAATTCAAGTTATTACAATAAATGACAGATAAATTACCCCAAGATAGGATCTGAGAATATATTTTGAACCATTTACTGATGAAAATTAGGTAGTTTTAAGTCAATGTGGAGGTGTGGAATAAGACGTTTGGCAATTTCAGGTTTCTAATAAGGAGAGCTTGTGAGAAAGTGCTAGTATGTGACAACTATTTAGGTCATCAAAAGTGTGAGCACCAAACAATATAAGCATTGTTTGGTATCAAAGTACTTGTTGTAAGACAATCTTCCCATTTTATGCAACCAACCTAGAGTAGGGTGTTCTGTTGTCATATTAGAGGTCATTCAAGGTCAAACTACCTCCTCTTTTATGATTTAAGGCATTCTGACTCTAAATTATATTATTAGTATCATTTTTCTATCATCTTCCAGATTGAACAGAAAATTAAACCTAATATTTTGATGCATCATTTACTCCCTTCCAAACCAGTGAAACTTAAAAGAGTCATTTTGGTTTTCAGATTTGTAACATTTAAGGTACTTTTTTGGGTCGCCAGGTGGACTTGGTACCCTTTTTTGTACCTTAAACCTTAAAATAGAACTTGAAATTCAAGTCAATGAGCTTTCTAAAATGTTCAACAACTCAAATAAAAGACATTCCTTCAGAAAAAGTGGCTAGAAAAAAATACATCACTTCAAAAAATGTTTAGTAAACATATCTAAGGTATTTTGTCAGCCAATTATTGTGGTAACTTGGTCAGGAAATTAAGTGATGACAAAACACACCTTCCATCAAAATCTCTTCATCTAAATTGGAAATTCCTAGAGAAAAAGGATGTTTTGACCTATATTTTACCTTCTTTTTTCCTCAAATCTCTTTAACATCTTACATGACAAACACAATAGGCAAGTTCAAAAGCTTTAAAGCTGACATACCATACAACTCTGCTATATCAACTTTCTGCTGCTTCACTTAAATATCTGGGTGCACCCATAATCAGTCATTTTGTCATTTTGGTCCCTGAATATTCAGAATTGGCCCAGACTTTGTTTTGAAATGAATCAAAATGTCTGAGAATTCTTTATAAAGATATTTCTAAAACTATTTCCAGGATAAAAGATGTATTCCAGAAATATTTAATGAGCTGCTAAATGGACAATTCAAAGACGATATACCTTAAATCATGAAATTGGGGTTAGTTTGACCTTGAATGACCTCTAATATCACAACACTATACCCTACCCTCGGTTGATTGAATGAAATGAAAAGATTGTCTTACAGCAAACATTTTGATATCAAACAATGCCTAGGGTGTTTTGTTTTCACAACTTCTATGACCTAAACAGTGGTGCCATACTAGCACTCCCTCACCAACCGTCTTTAAACACTTATTATAAGCATGGATTTGCTAAATGCCATATTCCACACCTCCATATTGACTTAATATATGGTATATATATGGTCCAAAATAAAAGGGTGGACCATATTTCAGGTAATATATCTTTCAGTTATTGTGGTAACCTGTTTTGGACATTATATAATGACAAAACAAAACTACTTTATCAAAATCCCTCATCAAGATTTGAATTTTTAGAGAAAATCTGACATTTTGGCCTCTATTTGACCTTTATTTGACCTTCAATGACCGCTTAATTTTATTGTTTTTTACCATCATCTTCCAGATTAAAGAGAAAATTAAACCTGATATGTTGGTGCATCATCTGCTCCATTACGACTTGTGGAACTAAAGAATCAGTCATTTTGGTTTTCAAATTTGTACCATTTTAGGCACTTTTTGGGATCTCTAGTTGGGTATGGTACCCTAAATTGTACCCTAAATCTTAAAAGTAGATTTAAAATTTCAATCAATGAACTTTCTTAAATGTTTAACAACTCCACTAGAAAGCATTCCCTCAGAAAAAGTGGCCACATAAAAGAAGTACATCCCTTCAAAAAAACTGAGAAGTTCATAAAAGGAAACTAGAGATTATGGGAAAATACCAGATTCTTGATTTGGCAGCCATTTTGACCTTGAATGACCTTTATTACATCATGGAATAGAGTTTGTCATGTGTTTAGTATTTTAAAAGATAAGTCTCTTCCAGACCTATAATCTGATATCAAAGTTGTGGCATATAATGAACTGTGAGCAATTTCATGGTCAATTCCTTTACCCCCCATACCATCATTCCTCAATACATGTGTGCTTTAGGTGGCCGATTCCCTGATTTGTGGGTGGTCAGTTTGACCAGGCCTAATGCAAATCTGACCATGTCCCAAAGTGGGGGCAAGTCATTTTTGTAAGCCCCAGACACTCCCCTATCCATCTGAGGTATAAAATTCCATCTACATGGGGGGAGTAATTAAATCCCAAACAAAACACAACTACTTTATCAAAATATCTTCATCAAAATTTGAATTTATTAGAGAAAAATTGACATTTTGACCTTCATTTGACCTTCAATGACCCCTTAATTTTAGGATATTTTACCATCATCTTCCAGATTGAAGAGAAAACTGAACCTGATATTTTGGTGCACCATCTGCTCCCTTCCAACTTGTAAAACATAAGATACAGGTATTTTAGTTTTCAATTTTTTACCATTTTTGGCACTTTTTGGGGTCACTAGGTGGGCCTGGTACCCTACTTTGTGCCTTAAATCTCAAAATTAGACTTAACATTCTAATCAATGAACTTTCTAAAATGTTGAACAACTCCACTAAAAAGCATTCCTTCTGAAAAAGTGGCTACAGAAATGAAATACATCCCGTCAAAAAAACTGAGAAGTTTATAAGCCGAAACTATAGATTATGGGAAAATCCCAGATTCTTGATTTAGCAGCCATTTTGACCTTGAATGACCTCTATTACATCATGGAATAGAGTTTGTTATGTGTTTAGTATTTTAAAGGATGAGTCTCCTCCAGACCATCATTTTGATACCAAACTGGTGGTATTCAATGATCTGTGAGCATTTTTATGGTCCATTTCTTTACCCCCCATCCCATTATTCCTCAATATATATGTGCTTCATGCGTCCAATTCCCTGATTTGTGGTAGGTCAGTTTGACCAGGACTAACGCAAATCTGACCATGTCCCAAAGTGGGGGCACGTCATTTTTGTAAGCCCCAGACACTCCCCTATCCATCTAAAGTAAAAGATTCCATCTACATGGGGGAGTAATTAAAACCCAAACTAAACATAAACTACTTTGTCAAAACATCTTCATCAAAATTTGAATTTTTAAGAGAAATATTGACTTTTTGACCTTTATTTGACCTTCAATGACCCCTTAGTTTCAGGATTTTTTACCATAATCTTCCAGATTGAAGAGGAAATTGAACCTGATATTTTGGTACATCATCTGCTCCCTTCCGACTTGTAAAACCTTAGATACAGGCATTTATGTTTTCAATTTTTTACCATTTTCGGCACTTTCTGGGGTCACTAGGTGGGCCTGGTACCCTACTTTGTGCCTTAAATCTCAAAATTAGACTTAACATTCTAATTAATGAACTTTCTTAAATGTTGAACAACTCCACTAAAAAGCATTCCTTCTGAAAAAGTGGCTACAGAAATGAAATACATCCCTTCAAAAAAACTGAGAAGTTTATAAACCGAAACTATAGATTATGGGAAAATCCCAGATTCTTGATTTGGCAGCCATTTTGACCTTGAATGACCTCTATTACATCATGGAATAGAGTTTGTTATGTGTTTAGTATTTTAAAGGATACGTGTCCTCCAGACCAACATTTTGATACCAAACTTGTGGTATTCAATGAACTGTGAGCATTTTTATGGTCAGTTTCTTAACCCCCCATCCCATTATTCCTCAATATATGTGTGCTTCAGGTGGCCGATTCCCTGATTTGTGGGTGGTCAGTTTGACCAGGCCTAATGCAAATCTGACCATGTCCCAAAGTGGGGGCACGGCATTTTGGTAGGCCCCATATACTCCCCTATCCATCTAAAGTAAAAAATTCCATCTACATGGGGGGGTAATTAAAATCCATAATTTGGGTCCCTGGCCGATAGCCTAAAGCTTGTTCAGCTCCTCGTCGTTACGGATGGCGAGCTGGAGATGACGGGGGATGATCCTGGACTTCTTGTTGTCACGGGCGGCGTTGCCTGCCAACTCGAGAACTTCAGCAGCCAGGTATTCCATGACGGCAGCCATGTAGACTGGAGCACCGGCTCCGACACGTTCAGAGTAGTTTCCTCGTCGGAGGAGACGATGGATTCTCCCTACTGGAAACTGTAATCCAGCACGACTGGATCTGCTCTTTCCCTTGGCACGGGCCTTTCCTCCTTTACCGCGACCGGACATGATGCTTGCTTGTTTGGGGGGTATGGATCGAGTTCACAATGATTTTGTAACTATGTTACAGTCAATAAACATACAATACAATGCGGCATCCAGTGGAGAGCTTGATATTTATACCCCCAGCTCGGATCCAGAGCATCAGCTTCAGCCTCGCTGCTGCAGCCAATCACAGCGATGTTCCTTCGTCTGCTGGCTTGGATCCGCTCATTTGCATATGAGCCATATAAATAGCAGCTCATTCGTGATGAGCAGGCCCAAGCATCAGTACACGCAGATCGCTCTCCTCAACCTAAAAAAACGTAATTCGTCATGCCACCCAAGCCAAGTGCAAAGGGCTCTAAGAAGGCCGCTAAGCCACCTAAGCCAGCTGGCAAGGGAGGCAGAAGGAAGAAGAGACGCGAGAGCTATGCCATCTACGTCTACAAAGTGCTTAAGCAAGTTCATCCTGATACTGGCATCTCCTCGAAAGCTATGGGCATAATGAACAGCTTTGTGAATGATATCTTCGAGAGAATCGCTGGGGAGGCCTCCCGACTTGCTCATTACAACAAGAGATCGACCATCACCAGTAGGGAGATCCAGACGGCCGTCCGTCTCATCCTCCCGGGCGAGCTGGCCAAGCACGCCGTGTCCGAGGGTACCAAAGCAGTCACCAAATATACAAGTTCCAAATAGATGCCGAGTTTCTTGATCAACCAAACGGCCTTTATCAAGGCCATCCATAACCTCCAAAAAGAGATCTATCTTACGTCTGTTGATTTTTCTGTTAGTATAAACTATTTGAAGGCAATTTTGAGATATTGACGATACGCTAGTAATAACGCTAATACACGATGATAATAATGATGATGATAATAGTAATAGTAATGTTTATTGGCAACACACTTGGTATGGAATACATGATAGAAAGGACAGTAAGACAAATGTCAAAAGACCACCCACATAGTCTGTTGTGACTAGCAGTAATAATAGATGTATCTTTCTTAGATGATTGTTGCCATAGGACCTAACTAGCTGGCGAAAAAGAGACATCCCGACCTGTATTTCAAAACGGGCATTATTATGGCAGTGAATAGCACCCTCAATCTGTGCCATCTAACAAAGTTCTTTTCTAAACATAGCCAATCGTGCAGAGAAGTGGCCGTATCGATAGCATACTTTGGGAGTTGACAACTTCGCTGTTGTGTTATTCAGTGGTCATATGTTTAGTCAACCCACTATCAGATCATTTTGTATCGAATGCGTCCACTCTGTGACCTTTTATATTTATTTATTTCACAGTATCATGTATGAGATCAAATATTCAGCTGCTGTAAAGTCAAATATATTTAATAGGAAGATTCGTGCAGCTAATTTGTGTTATATGTGTTTCGACAAATGATATTAGACCACTTGTTTAACTCGCTAGTCAAGTTGCTCAGTTGACAGCCACCCACACTCTTACGTGCGTACCGATATATATATATATATATATATATATATATATATATATATATATATATATATATATATATATATATATATATATATATATATATATATATATATATATATATATATATATATATATATATGTGTGTGTGTATGCAAGTGTCTACCGTTACTTAATCCTTCCAATGCTGAGGCTACTTATGTCAAAAGCACAAGGGTGCGAAGATGTTTGAAAACCATCTAAACCCTGTCATGTTGGTATTCGTTGATGAGCTCTTGCTGAGTAGTCTCCGGAGAATACCCATGTGCCAGGGTGTCAGTGATTTCTTCTCTTCGCATCGTTTTGTATTGATAAATTTAGCCACTGGCAGCACAAGGGTTAATTGTAATATAACCATCAGGACGTTTGAGTTCGCGATACGTTGGACACTTCGTTTAGCTCATGACATCCTGCTTATGTTTTATAAATACGAATTCGCACTGGTAAGATACGGGCCAGTCATTTGGCTTATATTTGACAAGTCTCAATACGACAATACAATTTTAAAACAACAATGAGGCTTTAATATCATATTATCAGTGGCACACTAGCGACTCGTAACTGAGGTCGAATAAATGTAGATATATACATTGGGTCTTATGTACGTAGGGCATACATATTCACATGCAGACACACAAGCATCGTGAAATGCATCTTATTTATCTATGCAATAGATATTCAATTTGATATCTAAGGGTATTTAGGGTATACGCATACATATAAATGTTCCATCGCATATCATTCGACAACATAATTCGGACACCTGCAATTAAGACGACGTGTGTATAATTCGTTTAGTCAATTATAAAACGTACATGTATTCATATGTGAATGTTCCACACAATCTAACATGTGAATTCGTATCATTCAACTTTGATATCAAAACAATCTGTGAAGAATTATCTAGTTAATGTCTTTAATTGCAACACACTTATTTTCACGAACATTCATCCTCTTCACAGCTCCGATTATCATGAATTCTTAATTTACTTGTTTGATGGATGCGTCGTAATGGAACAAGGCCTAGTCAGTAGTTACGGTGTTGGCTATTAGTGGTAGATAAGTACACAGAATTGGAATACCATTGACATAATATGAAGTATGGCAATCAGCTCTTGCCCTCTGTCCACATCGTCGCAATCCTAGCCCCAGGGCGGGCGAGTCATCGTCTTGGCAACAGGGACGGATCAGGTTATCTGCTCACTGAAGCTGCCATCATACAACGTCCGCGCGCTGGCCATATACAGAGGAGGATGATACAGCGAGCATCATTCAACTGATATCCATCATGTCTGGACGTGGCAAAGGAGGAAAAGGTTTGGGAAAGGGAGGTGCCAAGCGTCATCGCAAGGTGTTGCGAGATAACATCCAGGGTATCACCAAGCCAGCCATCCGTCGTCTGGCTCGTCGTGGCGGTGTCAAGCGAATCTCTGGCCTCATCTACGAAGAGACCCGTGGTGTGCTCAAGGTTTTCCTGGAGAACGTCATCCGCGATGCCGTCACCTACACCGAGCACGCCAAGAGGAAGACCGTCACCTCCATGGACGTCGTCTACGCCCTGAAACGTCAAGGACGTACTCTGTACGGCTTCGGTGGTTAGACATCGTTTCTCGCTAACGACCCCCAACGGCCTTTTTTAAGGCCACCCACACCTTCCCAAAAGAGCTTTATCTATTTCACGCATCTTTTTATCATGCTTTAAACATGTCCGACCGAACTGTCATCCGTGTAGTTTTTTACTCTCTGAATATGTATGTTTATTGTGATTTCCACACCTCACGCATGTTTCATCGTAGATGTATTTACATACCGTGTGTAATAAATACAAAAAATCATGTATGGCAAACGTGGTTGAATTTTAAGTATCAAATTAGAATGGCCTATGATCGTTATAAACATAGTAGTTGTGTCGTTTATATACAGTATGTTTTTATTAGGCAGACGACACAGAATCTGAGCGTAATTGGAGTTTACATCAAAGGATCATTGATATTCTATTCATATGTATGCTTGGAGGAGCTGGAGAATATCAGAGTAGGAGTAGTTTTTTCTTAAAAAAATATTTGGGGTTATAAATGTTGTATCACATGAATCATTTACATGGTAACTATACAGAACTTATCAAAAGATCAAATAACGATCACTGAAATACATTGGCGAGGCTGATTGTGATCTGTGTAGCAATGTACGCATCTGTATTGGCCGTATGCGATCACGAAATGTTTACATATGCATTTTGAAAATTATAAACAAGGTCAATCCGACATGAAGAACACAAATATAAGAAATCTAAGACTTCATCTGTGCCTGCTAACATAAGCTTCCAATGTAGTTTTATCCGTCATAATGTCATTACATGATTAGATTATATGTACCAACACTTTTCATCCTGCTGATTTGATTCCTATCTTGGCAAGATTTAGAGGAATGTATCTAAGTTTCAAGAATATCCATATTCACACGATTTGGCAAACTTACATACATGCACGCACACATGCGTATAAGGAACTCCCTCCCTGGTCAAGAATAACATTAGACTGGTATGGTAGACAGTATCATAGTTGTGTCAGCTAAACTTGGCAGACAGTTTTTTTCTGACTGTGCGATACTGACAACCGCGATAGATACAAGTATGCCAATCCGTAATATAACACCCATTATATTCAACCTAATAGGTACAATGTTTCAAATTTGGCTAGGCTGTCACCATAGATCACGCTATATGGCTTGGCGAGGATACCAGTCCGAACGCACATACAACGTAGTCAATCGCGCACCAGGTCACCCAACCTTTCTGTGAGGATTTTTAATAGCACGCACATTATTGATTTTTTCACCTCTAATGAACTGCTGCGTCTAAAAATAGCTCACTCGCACCGCGTCGGCCGGGAGTTGGAGCTTTACCAAAAATTCGGATCCAGTGCAGCAGGTTGGCAGTCGCTCTCAAATTGGAGGGAAATGAGGGTGGGAAGTTTTAGCCAATGAATGAAGGCCGCTACTAGAGGAACATTAACCAATGGTGTCGTCGCAGTTGATAGTTTTGTCCGAAGTTCAGGTATATAAACATCTCGTTTCCTCTGGCAGGACATTCATTTTTGTGATCTGTCACGATGGCCCGTACCAAGCAGACAGCACGCAAATCTACCGGAGGAAAGGCTCCGAGGAAGCAGCTGGCCACCAAGGCCGCCCGCAAGAGCGCCCCGGCCACCGGTGGCGTGAAGAAGCCGCATCGTTACAGGCCCGGCACGGTGGCTCTGCGCGAGATCCGTCGCTACCAGAAGAGCACCGAGCTGCTGATCCGCAAGCTGCCGTTCCAGCGTCTGGTCCGCGAAATCGCTCAGGATTTCAAGACCGATCTTCGCTTCCAGAGCTCTGCCGTGATGGCCCTTCAGGAGGCCAGCGAGGCCTACCTGGTCGGTCTGTTCGAGGATACCAACCTGTGCGCCATCCACGCCAAGCGCGTGACCATCATGCCCAAGGACATCCAGCTTGCCCGCCGTATCCGTGGCGAGCGTGCCTGAGAAGTTTGCTCATTACGCCAAACGGCCTTTTTCAAGGCCCCCAAATCTTGCCAAAAGAGCTTAGCCAAATGTGCACGCGTTTTCCATTTGCAAAAAAATGTCTTGGAAACTATATCCCTATCTATATCTCTAAAGATAGATAGATAGATATAAGAAATGTGGATAACCATTTAGTTGTTGCCATGACCGTTCAATGCGACTTGCTTCGCCTAATCATATTAACACGCTCATATTTGTTTATAATTTTTTTTTAGTCCACGAGACGTGAAAACATTCCAGGTGTTTACGTTTCTTTTGTAATTAGCCCATAATGCTCCATACTCTATATCGGGTGTATTTGAAAATAGACCTGGATCAACACGTATCAGAGAAAGTATGAAACATGATCTATTTCTATCTCTAAAGATGGATGGATGGATAGATAGATAGATCGAAGAGATGTAGATAATCATTTAGTTGTTCACATGGCCGTTGAATGCGACCTGCTTGGTTTCTTCGTGGCCGGTATCAACATAGATCGCTTAATCATAATAACACGCTCATATTTGTTTATTTATTTATTTTTAGTCCACGAGATGTCAAAACATTCCAGGTGTTTACGTTTCTTTTGTAATTAGCCCATAATGCTCCATACTCTGTATCGGGTGTATTTGGAAATAGACCTGGATCAACAAGTATCAGAGAAAGTATGAAACATGATCTATTCCCATCTCTAAAGATGGATGGATGGACGGATAGATAGGTAGATGAGATGTAGATAATCATTTAGTTGTTCACATGGCCGTCTAATCATAATAACACGCTCATATCTGTTTATTCATTTTTTTTTAGTCCACGAGAAGTGTCAAAATATTCCAGATGTTTATGTTTATCTTGTAATTAGCCCATAATGGTCCGTGCTGTATATTGTCTGTAATGGTTGCTGAGGCCTGTAGTTGACATCGCTCTTTGATCAACAAGTATCAGAGAAAGTAGAGATGAGAGGGGTTAACCCCAAATTCCCCTGTCGCACCAATTAAACACAACTCTTTCTTTTAGAATGGTTTTATCTTGGGACCGAGAAATTCGTTGCAACTAGCATCCCAACAACAGCTCATGTATAGTATGTTTTTCTGTTTAACACAATTCACAAAATTAACACATAGCGACCGATTATAGCCTGTCTGACTTGATTTGGCTAACAGCTCTTCCTCTTTTTTTTCCCACAAAAATTTCGTTTATGCCATCCAAACTTGGCAAACCTCTTAGCAGCACTACCGCGCGTATGTATAAACATATTTTTTGTCTCAACTCCGCAAAATGTTGATTTTGCTCATTAGGTCCCATTGTAAACTTTGCCCATTGCCAACAATGACGATCTCGCGTGTTTGTACTGTTGGCAATTGTTGGCAATGGGCAAATTTTACAATGGGACCTAACGGACAAAATCAGCATTTTGCGGAGTTGAGACAAAAAAGTATGTTTATGCATACACGCGCTAGTGCTCCTAAGAGGTCTGCCAAGTTTGGAAGGCAAAAACGAACTTTTTGTGGGAAAAAAGAGGAAAAGGCTGTTAGCCAAATCAAGTCAGACAGACTTTAATCGTTCTCAATTCCATTATAGATGTCATACACCAGTTGCAGTCTACGATAAATTCATTTTGCTTCCAAAATAAAGTTTTGGGCGATCGCCATCATTGGAAATCAACATTTCAAAATAAGCATCAACTCGATCATACCTTGATGCAGTTTACAGGTACAAATAAACAAAACAAAAAACGTGACGACGGTCTTTGCAAGATACGCAACCTTTGCACTCCACAGTTCAACGCAAGATAGTCCTGTGGAACAGCTTCACTGAGAGACGATGTTTGTTTCGTCAGTGACATCACAGAATCTGTTGCCACGGTCCCCACCATTGTTGCAAACGATCAGTGACGTTACAAAGCGTTTCCATGGCTAGAGGCATTGTTGGCGGCCAACGTTACAGACTGTCTGCGCGATCAGTGCGGCACAAACGTGCAGCCAGCCCGCGACCTCCGACCACATGGCCATTGTTGGAGGATCGTCAGTTGAAGGATCCATCTGTTGCGAGTCTAGAGTCTGTGTGAGCCAGGCTTGGCAGACCATATCTTTTCTCTCAATTATTTGATATGAAAAGTATGTGTTTGCCATCCAAACTTGGCAAACCTCTTAGGAGCACTGAGCCCTGCATCTATACACCTACGTTCCGTCTCAACTCCTTAAGATGTTGATTTCGCTCATTAGGCGCCCATTGTAAAAGTTTCCCATTGCAGACAGCACAGGCGTGAGCGATCTCGAGGGGGATTTTACAACGTGCACCACATGAGCAAAAACAACATTTTAAGCAATTGAGACAGAAAGCAGATATCTTCCCTGCCCACACCCAGCAGTTGTATAGGCAATAAAAAACAATGGTTTCATAGACATTCTTCTAAGTAACTTGAAATGACAGACAGGAGTAATATTTTCTATTGTGTAACTTTTACGTGCTATAGGAAACATTTGTCATCTTATTGAGAAGTCAATGATGTTTATCTGTTTATAAATTTTGGAGCAAAAACTGGAGGGAGGAGGAAGTTTAGCGTGGTTTTGACACGTGGAACTGAACTCATCCACTAAGTGCAGTTACTGAGGACACCGCGAGTATCGCTCGTGCAGTATTAGCGGCAGCGCTAATTGCACTCGAAGCGAGGTCAGTTTACCTAGACCGTCCGCATATCAAACTGATAGAATCTTGCAAGAAAGTCGGCCACCAACATAAAAGAAAAACCTTTAACGTACATATAGCACAAACACTCTTGTTAGGGTTGGAAGTACTATATCATAACGTTTTATTCCTTATAGATACTCTTAACAATACTAAACACTGTGAAGTTATAGTTTATTAGGGATTTTCCGCCACTTTTCAACACGATGTATAAGGTAATAATGCAAAAGAAGGTATCGTTAACAGTACTGCTCTGTTTCATTGGTACCGATACCATACCGTAGCCTTTCGTTCGTATAGGTGTATTCACCCCTAACTCTTGTGCCATGTACCAGTAGTGTGTGCATGACACGCCAGATGTCGCCACCGTCCAGCATCGCACTGCCAACTGGGTAGAGCCGATTTCGACGCTCAGCTGCTTCGATAGGGACTTGAATGGTGCAATTCAACATCCCTAGGATACAGCTGGTTGGTCACCCCATGTATTAAAGTTGTTTTCAAGATCGCTGTGCTATGTTCTTTACTCATGCAAAGTATCACGAAAATTGAACAATATTTTAAAAGCGTCGTAAGACTAAGTGCAAATAGCTGTTCTGTGTTCTCTGTCGTGGAATTTATCACGCTCATGGCAGTTCGTTGCGAATTTCATTCGTTCATGTCTGACAGTTATCAACACGGATACGCTATGTCGATATTGATAGTCACTGAACCGGCAAATAAAGTCTCGTCTTGTCCCAAGTATCACCTGGCACATTACTTTGTACTCTAATTTCGTTCGACGTAGAAAATCATCAATCTCAATATCTGAAGCAGTCATTATTATTGAAAAAAGCCATCTTATCCCATCACTGCTTAACAGGTACTCTCGAAACAGTCGCCCCGATCATTTATACTTTAGACGATAACTTTAAAAACAAGAATTCTTTTACAAGACATTTGAATGAGAGCTGTTAGTAGTGTACTTATGAACATTTACTCTCCAAATAAGGTCTTGCCTGCAAGATTTCGTCAAAAAAGTCAGGCTGTACGTGGCCGTTGCGAATATTAATGGGTCAAAAGCTGCTCACATGTGTATACTAGTATTTAAAAGATGAAATGTTGATAGCAAACATGTAGGGACTATCAATCGACCACAAACATCAGGTTCATAATAAACCAACGTAGAGAGTACTAGTAATATAACGATTCGGAACTCTACAATATAATACCTAAACATGTAAAGACATTTAGATATATACATTTGGTGATCTTCATTAAAAAAAAACAATGCCATGCGCGATAAGTTTTACTCTTTCTGGAAGATGTGGGTGGCCTTGATAAAGGCCGTTGGGCTAGCAAACAGTAGCAGCTCCAGTTTACTTGGCTTTCTGGGTTTTCTTGGGGAGAAGTACAGCCTGGATGTTGGGCAGCACACCGCCCTGTGCGATGGTGACGCCGGACAGAAGCTTGTTCAGCTCCTCGTCGTTACGGATGGCGAGCTGGAGATGACGGGGGATGATCCTGGACTTCTTGTTGTCTCGGGCGGCGTTGCCTGCCAACTCGAGAACTTCAGCAGCCAGGTATTCCATGACGGCAGCCATGTAGACTGGAGCACCGGCTCCGACACGTTCAGAGTAGTTTCCTCGTCGGAGGAGACGATGGATTCTCCCTACAGGAAACTGTAATCCAGCACGGCTGGATCTGCTCTTTCCCTTGGCACGGGCCTTTCCTCCTTTACCGCGACCGGACATGATGCTTGCTTGTTTGGGGGGTATGAATCGAGTTCACAATGCGGCATCCAGTGGAGAGCTTGATATTTATACCCCCAGCTCGGATCCAGAGCATCAGCTTCAGCCTCGCTGCTGCAGCCAATCACAGCGATGTTCCTTCGTCTGCTGGCTTGGATCCGCTCATTTGCATATGAGCCATATAAATAGCTGCTCATTCGTATTGAGCAGGCATAAGCATCAGTACACGCAGATCGCTCTCCTCAACCTAAAAAAACGTAATTCGTCATGCCACCCAAGCCAAGTGCAAAGGGCTCTAAGAAGGCCGCTAAGCCACCTAAGCCAGCTGGCAAGGGGGGCAGAAGGAAGAAGAGACGCGAGAGCTATGCCATCTACGTCTACAAAGTGCTTAAGCAAGTTCATCCTGATACTGGCATCTCCTCGAAAGCTATGGGCATAATGAACAGCTTTGTGAATGATATCTTCGAGAGAATCGCTGGGGAGGCCTCCCGACTTGCTCATTACAACAAGAGATCGACCATCACCAGTAGGGAGATCCAGACGGCCGTCCGTCTCATCCTCCCGGGCGAGCTGGCCAAGCACGCCGTGTCCGAGGGTACCAAAGCAGTCACCAAATATACAAGTTCCAAATAGATGCCGAGTTTCTTGATCAACCAAACGGCCTTTATCAAGGCCATCCATAACCTCCAAAAAGAGATCTATCTTACGTCTGTTGATTTTTCTGTTAGTATAAACTATTTGAAGGCAATTTTGAGATATTGACGATACGCTAGTAATAACGCTAATACACGATGATAATAATGATGATGATAATAGAAATGTTTATTGGCAACACACTTGGTATGGAATACATGATAGAAAGGACAGTAAGACAAATGTCAAAAGACCACCCACATAGTCTGTTGTGACTAGCAGTAATAATAGATGTATCTTTCTTAGATGATTGTTGCCATAGGACCTAACTAGCTGGCGAAAAAGAGACATCCCGACCTGTATTTCAAAACGGGCATTATTATGGCAGTGAATAGCACCCTCAATCTGTGCCATCTAACAAAGTTCTTTTCTAAACATAGCCAATCGTGCAGAGGAGTGGCCGTATCGATAGCATACTTTGGGAGTTGACAACTTCGCTGTTGTGTTATTCAGTGGTCATATGTTTAGTCAACCCACTATCAGATCATTTTGTATCGAATGCGTCCACTCTGTGACCTTTTATATTTATTTATTTCACAGTATCATGTATGAGATCAAATATTCAGCTGCTGTAAAGTCAAATATATTTAATAGGAAGATTCGTGCAGCTAATTTGTGTTATATGTGTTTCGACAAATGATATTAGACCACTTGTTTAACTCGCTAGTCAAGTTGCTCAGTTGACAGCCACCCACACTCTTATGTGCGTACCGATATATATATATATATATATATATATATATATATATATATATATATATATATATATATATATATATATATATATATATATGTGTGTGTGTGTGTATGCAAGTGTTTACCGTTACTTAATCCTTCCAATGCTGAGGCTACTTATGTCAAAAGCACAAGGGTGCGAAGATGTTTGAAAACCATCTAAACCCTGTCATGTTGGTATTCGTTGATGAGCTCTTGCTGAGTAGTCTCCGGAGAATACCCATGTGCCAGGGTGTCAGTGATTTCTTCTCTTCGCATCGTTTTGTATTGATAAATTTAGCCACTGGCAGCACAAGGGTTAATTGTAATATAACCATCAGGACGTTTGAGTTCGCGATACGTTGGACACTTCGTTTAGCTCATGACATCCTGCTTATGTTTTATAAATACGAATTCGCACTGGTAAGATACGGGCCAGTCATTTGGCTTATATTTGACAAGTCTCAATAAGACAATACAATTTTAAAACAACAATGAGGCTTTAATATCATATTATCAGTGGCACACTAGCGGCTCGTAACTGAGGTCGAATAAATGTAGATATATACATTGGGTCTTATGTACGTAGGGCATACATATTCACATGCAGACACACAAGCATCGTGAAATGCATCTTATTTATCTATGCAATAGATATTCAATTTGATATCTTAGGGTATACGCATACATATAAATGTTCCATCGCATATCATTCGACAACATAATTCGGACACCTGCAATTAAGACGACGTGTGTATAATTCGTTTAGTCAATTATAAAACGTACATGTATTCATATGTGAATGTTCCACACAATCTAACATGTGAATTCGTATCATTCAACTTTGATATCAAAACAATCTGTGAAGAATTATCTAGTTAATGTCTTTAATTGCAACACACTTATTTTCACGAACATTCATCCTCTTCACAGCTCCGATTATCATGAATTCTTAATTTACTTGTTTGATGGATGCGTCGTAATGGAACAAGGCCTAGTCAGTAGTTACGGTGTTGGCTATTAGTGGTAGATAAGTACACAGAATTGGAATACCATTGACATAATATGAAGTATGGCAATCAGCTCTTGCCCTCTGTCCACATCGTCGCAATCCTAGCCCCAGGGCGGGCGAGTCATCGTCTTGGCAACAGGGACGGATCAGGTTATCTGCTCACTGAAGCTGCCATCATACAACGTCCGCGCGCTGGCCATATACAGAGGAGGATGATACAGCGAGCATCATTCAACTGATATCCATCATGTCTGGACGTGGCAAAGGAGGAAAAGGTTTGGGAAAGGGAGGTGCCAAGCGTCATCGCAAGGTGTTGCGAGATAACATCCAGGGTATCACCAAGCCAGCCATCCGTCGTCTGGCTCGTCGTGGCGGTGTCAAGCGAATCTCTGGCCTCATCTACGAAGAGACCCGTGGTGTGCTCAAGGTTTTCCTGGAGAACGTCATCCGCGATGCCGTCACCTACACCGAGCACGCCAAGAGGAAGACCGTCACCTCCATGGACGTCGTCTACGCCCTGAAACGTCAAGGACGTACTCTGTACGGCTTCGGTGGTTAGACATCGTTTCTCGCTAACGGCCTTTTTTAAGGCCACCCACACCTTCCCAAAAGAGCTTTATCTATTTCACGCATCTTTTTATCATGCTTTAAACTTGTCCGACCGAACTGTCATCCGTGTAGTTTTTTACTCTCTGAATATGTATGTTTATTGTGATTTCCACACCTCACGCATGTTTCATCGTAGATGTATTTACATACCGTGTGTAATAAATACAAAAAATCATGTATGGCAAACGTGGTTGAATTTTAAGTATCAAATTAGAATGGCCTATGATCGTTATAAACATAGTAGTTGTGTCGTTTATATACAGTATGTTTTTATTAGGCAGACGACACAGAATCTGAGCGTAATTGGAGTTTACATCAAAGGATCATTGATATTCTATTCATATGTATGCTTGGAGGAGCTGGAGAATATCAGAGTAGGAGTAGTTTTTTCTTAAAAAAATATTTGGGGTTATAAATGTTGTATCACATGAATCATTTACATGGTAACTATACAGAACTTATCAAAAGATCAAATAACGATCACTGAAATACATTGGCGAGGCTGATTGTGATCTGTGTAGCAATGTACGCATCTGTATTGGCCGTATGCGATCACGAATGTTTACATATGCATTTTGAAAATTATAAACAAGGTCAATCCGACATGAAGAACACAAATATAAGAAATCTAAGACTTCATCTGTGCCTGCTAACATAAGCTTCCAATGTAGTTTTATCCGTCATAATGTCATTACAT
Source organism: Maea johnstoni (assembly GCA_963942565.1). Classification (NCBI taxonomy): domain Eukaryota; kingdom Metazoa; phylum Annelida; class Polychaeta; order Spionida; family Magelonidae; genus Maea; species Maea johnstoni. The sequence continues at coordinate 44,232,045 of OZ012687.1, forward strand.
GATTAGATTATATGTACCAACACTTTTCCTCCTGCTGATTTGATTCCTATCTTGGCAAGATTTAGAGGAATGTATCTAAGTTTCAAGAATATCCATATTCACACGATTTGGCAAACTTACATACATGCACGCACACATGCGTATAAGGAACTCCCTCCCTGGTCAAGAATAACATTAGACTGGTATGGTAGACAGTATCATAGTTGTGTCAGCTAAACTTGGCAGACAGTTTTTTTCTGACTGTGCGATACTGACAACCGCGATAGATACAAGTATGCCAATCCGTAATATAACACCCATTATATTCAACCTAATAGGTACAATGTTTCAAATTTGGCTAGGCTGTCACCATAGATCACGCTATATGGCTTGGCGAGGATACCAGTCCGAACGCACATACAACGTAGTCAATCGCGCACCAGGTCACCCAACCTTTCTGTGAGGATTTTTAATAGCACGCACATTATTGATTTTTTCACCTCTAATGAACTGCTGCGTCTAAAAATAGCTCACTCGCACCGCGTCGGCCGGGAGTTGGAGCTTTACCAAAAATTCGGATCCAGTGCAGCAGGTTGGCAGTCGCTCTCAAATTGGAGGGAAATGAGGGTGGGAAGTTTTAGCCAATGAATGAAGGCCGCTACTAGAGGAACATTAACCAATGGTGTCGTCGCAGTTGATAGTTTTGTCCGAAGTTCAGGTATATAAACATCTCGTTTCCTCTGGCAGGACATTCATTTTTGTGATCTGTCACGATGGCCCGTACCAAGCAGACAGCACGCAAATCTACCGGAGGAAAGGCTCCGAGGAAGCAGCTGGCCACCAAGGCCGCCCGCAAGAGCGCCCCGGCCACCGGTGGCGTGAAGAAGCCGCATCGTTACAGGCCCGGCACGGTGGCTCTGCGCGAGATCCGTCGCTACCAGAAGAGCACCGAGCTGCTGATCCGCAAGCTGCCGTTCCAGCGTCTGGTCCGCGAAATCGCTCAGGATTTCAAGACCGATCTTCGCTTCCAGAGCTCTGCCGTGATGGCCCTTCAGGAGGCCAGCGAGGCCTACCTGGTCGGTCTGTTCGAGGATACCAACCTGTGCGCCATCCACGCCAAGCGCGTGACCATCATGCCCAAGGACATCCAGCTTGCCCGCCGTATCCGTGGCGAGCGTGCCTGAGAAGTTTGCTCATTACGCCAAACGGCCTTTTTCAAGGCCCCCAAATCTTGCCAAAAGAGCTTAGCCAAATGTGCACGCGTTTTCCATTTGCAAAAAAATGTCTTGGTAACTATATCCCTATCTATATCTCTAAAGATAGATAGATAGATGGATGGACAGATAGATAGATAGATATAAGAAATGTGGATAACCATTTAGTTGTTGCCATGACCGTTCAATGCGACTTGCTTCGCCTAATCATATTAACACGCTCATATTTGTTTATAATTTTTTTTTAGTCCACGAGACGTGAACACATTCCAGGTGTTTACGTTTCTTTTGTAATTAGCCCATAATGCTCCATACTCTATATCGGGTGTATTTGAAAATAGACCTGGATCAACACGTATCAGAGAAAGTATGAAACATGATCTATTTCTATCTCTAAAGATGGATGGATGGATAGATAGATAGATCGAAGAGATGTAGATAATCCTTTAGTTGTTCACATGGCCGTTGAATGCGACCTGCTTGGTTTCTTCGTGGCTGGTATCAACATAGATCGCTTAATCATAATAACACGCTCATATTTGTTTATTTATTTATTTTTAGTCCACGAGATGTCAAAACATTCCAGGTGTTTACGTTTCGTTTGTAATTAGCCCATAATGCTCCATACTCTATATCGGGTGTATTTGAAAATAGACCCGGATCAACAAGTATCAGAGAAAGTATGAAACATAGATCTATTTCTATCTCTGAAGATGGATGGATAGATAGATAGATCGAAGAGATGCAGATAATCATTTAGTTGTTCACATGGCCGTCTAATCATAATAACACGCTCATATATGTTTATTCTTTATTTTTAGTCCACGAGAAGTGTCAAAATATTCCAGATGTTTATGTTTATCTTGTAATTAGCCCATAATGCTCCATGCTGTATAGTGTCTGTAATGGTTACTGAGGCCTGTAGTTGAGAGCGCACTTTGATCAACAAGTATCAGAGAAAGTAGAGATGAGAGGGGTTAACCCCAAATTCCCCTGTCGCACAAATTAAACACAACTCTTTCTTTTAGAATGATTTTATCTTGGGACCGAGAAATTCGTTGCAACTAGCCTCCCAACAACAGCTCATGTATAGTATGTTTTTCTGTTTAACACAATTCACAAAATTAACACATAGCGACCGATTATAGCCTGTCTGACTTGATTTGGCTAACAGCTCTTCCTCTTATTTCCCACAAAAAGTTCGTTTATGCCATCCAAACTTGGCAAACCTCGTATATATATACATATTTTTTGTCTCAACTCCGCAAAATGTTGATTTTGCTCATTAGGTCCCATTGTAAACTTTGCCCATTGCCAACAATGACAATCTCGCGTGTTTGTACTGTTGGCAATGGGCAAATTCTACAATGGGACCTTACGAACAAAATCAACATTTTGCGGAGTTGAGACAAAAAAGTATGTGTATGCATACACGCGGTAGTGCTCCTAAGAGGTCTGCCAAGTTTGGAAGGCAAAAACGAACTTTTTGTGGGAAAAAAAGAGGAAAAAGCTGTTAGCCAAATCAAGTCAGACAGACTATAATGGTTCTCAATTCCATTATAGATGTCATACACCAGTTGCAGTCTACGATAAATTCATTTTGCTTTCAAAATAAAGTTTTGGGCGATCGCCATCATTGGAAATCAACATTTCAAAATAAGCATCATACCTTGATGCAGTTTACAGGTACAAATAAACAAAACAAAAAACGTGACGACGGTCTTTGCAAGATACGCAACCTTTGCACTCCACAGTTCAACGCAAGATAGTCCTGTGGAACAGCTTCACTGAGAGACGATGTTTGTTTCGTCAGTGACATCACAGAATCAGTTGCCACGGTCCCCACCATTGTTGCAAACGATCAGTGACGTTACAAAGCGTTTCCATGGCTAGAGGCCTTGTTGGCGGCCAACGTTACAGACTGTCTGCGCGATCAGTGCGGCACAAACGTGCAGCCAGCCCGCGACCTCCGACCACATGGCCATTGTTGGAGGATCGTCAGTTGAAGGATCCATCTGTTGCGAGTCTAGAGTCTGTGTGAGCCAGGCTTGGCAGACCATATCTTTTCTCTCAATTATTTGATATGAAAAGTATGTGTTTGCCATCCAAACTTGGCAAACCTCTTAGGAGCACTAAGCCCTGCATCTATACACCTACGTTCCGTCTCAACTCCTTAAGATGTTGATTTCGCTCATTAGGCGCCCATTGTAAAAGTTTCCCATTGCAGACAGCACAGGCGTGAGCGATCTCGAGGGGGACTTTACAACGTGCACCACATGAGCAAAAACAACATTTTAAGCAATTGAGACAGAAAGCAGATATCTTCCCTGCCCACACCCAGCAGTTGTATAGGCAATAAAAAACAATGGTTTCATAGACATTCTTCTAAGTAACTTGAAATGACAGACAGGAGTAATATTTTCTATTGTGTAACTTTTACGTGCTATAGGAAACATTTGTCATCTTATTGAGAAGTCAATGATGTTTATCTGTTTATAAATTTTGGAGCAAAAACTGGAGGGAGGAGGAAGTTTAGCGTGGTTTTGACACGTGGAACTGAACTCATCAACTAAGTGCAGTTATTGAGGACACCTCGAGTATCGCTCGTGCAGTATTAGCGGCAGCGCTAATTGCACTCGAAGCGAGGTCAGTTTACCTAGACCGTCCGCATATCAAACTGATAGAATCTTGCAAGAAAGTCGGCCACCAACATAAAAGAAAAACCTTTAACGTACATATAGCACAAACACTCTTGTTAGGGTTGGAAGTACTATATCATAGCGTTTTATTCCTTATAGATACTCTTAACAATACTAAACACTGTGAAGTTATAGTTTATTAGGGATTTTCCCCCACTTTTCAACACGATGTATAAGGTAATAATGCAAAAGAAGGTATCGTTAACAGTACTGCTCTATTTCATTGGTACCGATACCATACCGTAGCCTTTCGTTCGTATAGGTGTATTCACCCCTAACTCTTGTGCCATGTACCAGTAGTGTGTGCATGACACGCCAGATGTCGCCACCGTCCAGCATCGCACTGCCAACTGGGTAGAGCCGATTTCGACGCTCAGCTGCTTCGATAGGGACTTGAATGGTGCAATTCAACATCCCTAGGATACAGCTGGTTGGTCACCCCATGTATTAAAGTTGTTTTCAAGATCGCTGTGCTATGTTCTTTACTCATGCAAAGTATCACGAAAATTGAACAATATTTTAAAAGCGTCGTAAGACTAAGTGCAAATAGCTGTTCTGTGTTCTCTGTCGTGGAATTTATCACGCTCATGGCAGTTCGTTGCGAATTTCATTCGTTCATGTCTGACAGTTATCAACACGGATACGCTATGTCGATATTGATAGTCACTGAACCGGCAAATAAAGTCTCGTCTTGTCCCAAGTATCACCTGGCACATTACTTTGTACTCTAATTTCGTTCGACGTAGAAAATCATCAATCTCAATATCTGAAGCAGTCATTATTATTGAAAAAAGCCATCTTATCCCATCACTGCTTAACAGGTACTCTCGAAACAGTCGCCCCGATCATTTATACTTTAGACGATAACTTTAAAAACAAGAATTCTTTTACAAGACATTTGAATGAGAGCTGTTAGTAGTGTACTTATGAACATTTACTCTCCAAATAAGGTCTTGCCTGCAAGATTTCGTCAAAAAAGTCAGGCTGTACGTGGCCGTTGCGAATATTAATGGGTCAAAAGCTGCTCACATGTGTATACTAGTATTTAAAAGATGAAATGTTGATAGCAAACATGTAGGGACTATCAATCGACCACAAACATCAGGTTCATAATAAACCAACGTAGAGAGTACTAGTAATATAACGATTCGGAACTCTACAATATAATACCTAAACATGTAAAGACATTTAGATATATACATTTGGTGATCTTCATTAAAAAAAACAATGCCATGCGCGATAAGTTTTACTCTTTCTGGAAGATGTGGGTGGCCTTGATAAAGGCCGTTGGGCTAGCAAACAGTAGCAGCTCCAGTTTACTTGGCTTTCTGGGTTTTCTTGGGGAGAAGTACAGCCTGGATGTTGGGCAGCACACCGCCCTGTGCGATGGTGACGCCGGACAGAAGCTTGTTCAGCTCCTCGTCGTTACGGATGGCGAGCTGGAGATGACGGGGGATGATCCTGGACTTCTTGTTGTCTCGGGCGGCGTTGCCTGCCAACTCGAGAACTTCAGCAGCCAGGTATTCCATGACGGCAGCCATGTAGACTGGAGCACCGGCTCCGACACGTTCAGAGTAGTTTCCTCGTCGGAGGAGACGATGGATTCTCCCTACAGGAAACTGTAATCCAGCACGGCTGGATCTGCTCTTTCCCTTGGCACGGGCCTTTCCTCCTTTACCGCGACCGGACATGATGCTTGCTTGTTTGGGGGGTATGAATCGAGTTCACAATGCGGCATCCAGTGGAGAGCTTGATATTTATACCCCCAGCTCGGATCCAGAGCATCAGCTTCAGCCTCGCTGCTGCAGCCAATCACAGCGATGTTCCTTCGTCTGCTGGCTTGGATCCGCTCATTTGCATATGAGCCATATAAATAGCTGCTCATTCGTATTGAGCAGGCATAAGCATCAGTACACGCAGATCGCTCTCCTCAACCTAAAAAAACGTAATTCGTCATGCCACCCAAGCCAAGTGCAAAGGGCTCTAAGAAGGCCGCTAAGCCACCTAAGCCAGCTGGTAAGGGGGGCAGAAGGAAGAAGAGACGCGAGAGCTATGCCATCTACGTCTACAAAGTGCTTAAGCAAGTTCATCCTGATACTGGCATCTCCTCGAAAGCTATGGGCATAATGAACAGCTTTGTGAATGATATCTTCGAGAGAATCGCTGGGGAGGCCTCCCGACTTGCTCATTACAACAAGAGATCGACCATCACCAGTAGGGAGATCCAGACGGCCGTCCGTCTCATCCTCCCGGGCGAGCTGGCCAAGCACGCCGTGTCCGAGGGTACCAAAGCAGTCACCAAATATACAAGTTCCAAATAGATGCCGAGTTTCTTGATCAACCAAACGGCCTTTATCAAGGCCATCCATAACCTCCAAAAAGAGATCTATCTTACGTCTGTTGATTTTTCTGTTAGTATAAACTATTTGAAGGCAATTTTGAGATATTGACGATACGCTAGTAATAACGCTAATACACGATGATAATAATGATGATGATAATAGAAATGTTTATTGGCAACACACTTGGTATGGAATACATGATAGAAAGGACAGTAAGACAAATGTCAAAAGACCACCCACATAGTCTGTTGTGACTAGCAGTAATAATAGATGTATCTTTCTTAGATGATTGTTGCCATAGGACCTAACTAGCTGGCGAAAAAGAGACATCCCGACCTGTATTTCAAAACGGGCATTATTATGGCAGTGAATAGCACCCTCAATCTGTGCCATCTAACAAAGTTCTTTTCTAAACATAGCCAATCGTGCAGAGGAGTGGCCGTATCGATAGCATACTTTGGGAGTTGACAACTTCGCTGTTGTGTTATTCAGTGGTCATATGTTTAGTCAACCCACTATCAGATCATTTTGTATCGAATGCGTCCACTCTGTGACCTTTTATATTTATTTATTTCACAGTATCATGTATGAGATCAAATATTCAGCTGCTGTAAAGTCAAATATATTTAATAGGAAGATTCGTGCAGCTAATTTGTGTTATATGTGTTTCGACAAATGATATTAGACCACTTGTTTAACTCGCTAGTCAAGTTGCTCCGTTGACAGCCACCCACACTCTTACGTGCGTACCGATATATATATATATATATATATATATATATATATATATATATATATATATATATATATATATATATATATATATATATATATATATATATATATATATATGTGTGTGTGTGTATGCAAGTGTTTACCGTTACTTAATCCTTCCAATGCTGAGGCTACTTATGTCAAAAGCACAAGGGTGCGAAGATGTTTGAAAACCATCTAAACCCTGTCATGTTGGTATTCGTTGATGAGCTCTTGCTGAGTAGTCTCCGGAGAATACCCATGTGCCAGGGTGTCAGTGATTTCTTCTCTTCGCATCGTTTTGTATTGATAAATTTAGCCACTGGCAGCACAAGGGTTAATTGTAATATAACCATCAGGACGTTTGAGTTCGCGATACGTTGGACACTTCGTTTAGCTCATGACATCCTGCTTATGTTTTATAAATACGAATTCGCACTGGTAAGATACGGGCCAGTCATTTGGCTTATATTTGACAAGTCTCAATAAGACAATACAATTTTAAAACAACAATGAGGCTTTAATATCATATTATCAGTGGCACACTAGCGGCTCGTAACTGAGGTCGAATAAATGTAGATATATACATTGGGTCTTATGTACGTAGGGCATACATATTCACATGCAGACACACAAGCATCGTGAAATGCATCTTATTTATCTATGCAATAGATATTCAATTTGATATCTTAGGGTATACGCATACATATAAATGTTCCATCGCATATCATTCGACAACATAATTCGGACACCTGCAATTAAGACGACGTGTGTATAATTCGTTTAGTCAATTATAAAACGTACATGTATTCATATGTGAATGTTCCACACAATCTAACATGTGAATTCGTATCATTCAACTTTGATATCAAAACAATCTGTGAAGAATTATCTAGTTAATGTCTTTAATTGCAACACACTTATTTTCACGAACATTCATCCTCTTCACAGCTCCGATTATCATGAATTCTTAATTTACTTGTTTGATGGATGCGTCGTAATGGAACAAGGCCTAGTCAGTAGTTACGGTGTTGGCTATTAGTGGTAGATAAGTACACAGAATTGGAATACCATTGACATAATATGAAGTATGGCAATCAGCTCTTGCCCTCTGTCCACATCGTCGCAATCCTAGCCCCAGGGCGGGCGAGTCATCGTCTTGGCAACAGGGACGGATCAGGTTATCTGCTCACTGAAGCTGCCATCATACAACGTCCGCGCGCTGGCCATATACAGAGGAGGATGATACAGCGAGCATCATTCAACTGATATCCATCATGTCTGGACGTGGCAAAGGAGGAAAAGGTTTGGGAAAGGGAGGTGCCAAGCGTCATCGCAAGGTGTTGCGAGATAACATCCAGGGTATCACCAAGCCAGCCATCCGTCGTCTGGCTCGTCGTGGCGGTGTCAAGCGAATCTCTGGCCTCATCTACGAAGAGACCCGTGGTGTGCTCAAGGTTTTCCTGGAGAACGTCATCCGCGATGCCGTCACCTACACCGAGCACGCCAAGAGGAAGACCGTCACCTCCATGGACGTCGTCTACGCCCTGAAACGTCAAGGACGTACTCTGTACGGCTTCGGTGGTTAGACATCGTTTCTCGCTAACGGCCTTTTTTAAGGCCACCCACACCTTCCCAAAAGAGCTTTATCTATTTCACGCATCTTTTTATCATGCTTTAAACTTGTCCGACCGAACTGTCATCCGTGTAGTTTTTTACTCTCTGAATATGTATGTTTATTGTGATTTCCACACCTCACGCATGTTTCATCGTAGATGTATTTACATACCGTGTGTAATAAATACAAAAAATCATGTATGGCAAACGTAGTTGAATTTTAAGTATCAAATTAGAATGGCCTATGATCGTTATAAACATAGTAGTTGTGTCGTTTATATACAGTATGTTTTTATTAGGCAGACGACACAGAATCTGAGCGTAATTGGAGTTTACATCAAAGGATCATTGATATTCTATTCATATGTATGCTTGGAGGAGCTGGAGAATATCAGAGTAGGAGTAGTTTTTTCTTAAAAAAATATTTGGGGTTATAAATGTTGTATCACATGAATCATTTACATGGTAACTATACAGAACTTATCAAAAGATCAAATAACGATCACTGAAATACATTGGCGAGGCTGATTGTGATCTGTGTAGCAATGTACGCATCTGTATTGGCCGTATGCGATCACGAAATGTTTACATATGCATTTTGAAAATTATAAACAAGGTCAATCCGACATGAAGAACACAAATATAAGAAATCTAAGACTTCATCTGTGCCTGCTAACATAAGCTTCCAATGTAGTTTTATCCGTCATAATGTCATTACATGATTAGATTATATGTACCAACACTTTTCATCCTGCTGATTTGATTCCTATCTTGGCAAGATTTAGAGGAATGTATCTAAGTTTCAAGAATATCCATATTCACACGATTTGGCAAACTTACATACATGCACGCACACATGCGTATAAGGAACTCCCTCCCTGGTCAAGAATAACATTAGACTGGTATGGTAGACAGTATCATAGTTGTGTCAGCTAAACTTGGCAGACAGTTTTTTTCTGACTGTGCGATACTGACAACCGCGATAGATACAAGTATGCCAATCCGTAATATAACACCCATTATATTCAACCTAATAGGTACAATGTTTCAAATTTGGCTAGGCTGTCACCATAGATCACGCTATATGGCTTGGCGAGGATACCAGTCCGAACGCACATACAACGTAGTCAATCGCGCACCAGGTCACCCAACCTTTCTGTGAGGATTTTTAATAGCACGCACATTATTGATTTTTTCACCTCTAATGAACTGCTGCGTCTAAAAATAGCTCACTCGCACCGCGTCGGCCGGGAGTTGGAGCTTTACCAAAAATTCGGATGCGGTGCAGCAGGTTGGCAGTCGCTCTCAAATTGGAGGGAAATGAGGGTGGGAAGTTTTAGCCAATGAATGAAGGCCGCTACTAGAGGAACATTAACCAATGGTGTCGTCGCAGTTGATAGTTTTGTCCGAAGTTCAGGTATATAAACATCTCGTTTCCTCTGGCAGGACATTCATTTTTGTGATCTGTCACGATGGCCCGTACCAAGCAGACAGCACGCAAATCTACCGGAGGAAAGGCTCCGAGGAAGCAGCTGGCCACCAAGGCCGCCCGCAAGAGCGCCCCGGCCACCGGTGGCGTGAAGAAGCCGCATCGTTACAGGCCCGGCACGGTGGCTCTGCGCGAGATCCGTCGCTACCAGAAGAGCACCGAGCTGCTGATCCGCAAGCTGCCGTTCCAGCGTCTGGTCCGCGAAATCGCTCAGGATTTCAAGACCGATCTTCGCTTCCAGAGCTCTGCCGTGATGGCCCTTCAGGAGGCCAGCGAGGCCTACCTGGTCGGTCTGTTCGAGGATACCAACCTGTGCGCCATCCACGCCAAGCGCGTGACCATCATGCCCAAGGACATCCAGCTTGCCCGCCGTATCCGTGGCGAGCGTGCCTGAGAAGTTTGCTCATTACGCCAAACGGCCTTTTTCAAGGCCCCCAAATCTTGCCAAAAGAGCTTAGCCAAATGTGCACGCGTTTTCCATTTGCAAAAAAATGTCTTGGTAACTATATCCCTATCTATATCTCTAAAGATAGATAGATAGATGGATGGACAGATAGATAGATAGATATAAGAAATGTGGATAACCATTTAGTTGTTGCCATGACCGTTCAATGCGACTTGCTTCGCCTAATCATATTAACACGCTCATATTTGTTTATAATTTTTTTTTAGTCCACGAGACGTGAACACATTCCAGGTGTTTACGTTTCTTTTGTAATTAGCCCATAATGCTCCATACTCTATATCGGGTGTATTTGAAAATAGACCTGGATCAACACGTATCAGAGAAAGTATGAAACATGATCTATTTCTATCTCTAAAGATGGATGGATGGATAGATAGATAGATCGAAGAGATGTAGATAATCCTTTAGTTGTTCACATGGCCGTTGAATGCGACCTGCTTGGTTTCTTCGTGGCTGGTATCAACATAGATCGCTTAATCATAATAACACGCTCATATTTGTTTATTTATTTATTTTTAGTCCACGAGATGTCAAAACATTCCAGGTGTTTACGTTTCGTTTGTAATTAGCCCGTAATGCTCCATACTCTATATCGGGTGTATTTGAAATTAGACCCGGATCAACAAGTATCAGAGAAAGTATGAAACATAGATCTATTTCTATCTCTGAAGATGGATGGATAGATAGATAGATCGAAGAGATGCAGATAATCATTTAGTTGTTCACATGGCCGTCTAATCATAATAACACGCTCATATATGTTTATTCTTTATTTTTAGTCCACGAGAAGTGTCAAAATATTCCAGATGTTTATGTTTATCTTGTAATTAGCCCATAATGCTCCATGCTGTATAGTGTCTGTAATGGTTACTGAGGCCTGTAGTTGAGAGCGCACTTTGATCAACAAGTATCAGAGAAAGTAGAGATGAGAGGGGTTAACCCCAAATTCCCCTGTCGCACAAATTAAACACAACTCTTTCTTTTAGAATGATTTTATCTTGGGACCGAGAAATTCGTTGCAACTAGCCTCCCAACAACAGCTCATGTATAGTATGTTTTTCTGTTTAACACAATTCACAAAATTAACACATAGCGACCGATTATAGCCTGTCTGACTTGATTTGGCTAACAGCTCTTCCTCTTATTTCCCACAAAAAGTTCGTTTATGCCATCCAAACTTGGCAAACCTCGTATATATATACATATTTTTTGTCTCAACTCCGCAAAATGTTGATTTTGCTCATTAGGTCCCATTGTAAACTTTGCCCATTGCCAACAATGACAATCTCGCGTGTTTGTACTGTTGGCAATGGGCAAATTCTACAATGGGACCTTACGAACAAAATCAACATTTTGCGGAGTTGAGACAAAAAAGTATGTGTATGCATACACGCGGTAGTGCTCCTAAGAGGTCTGCCAAGTTTGGAAGGCAAAAACGAACTTTTTGTGGGAAAAAAAGAGGAAAAAGCTGTTAGCCAAATCAAGTCAGACAGACTATAATGGTTCTCAATTCCATTATAGATGTCATACACCAGTTGCAGTCTACGATAAATTCATTTTGCTTTCAAAATAAAGTTTTGGGCGATCGCCATCATTGGAAATCAACATTTCAAAATAAGCATCATACCTTGATGCAGTTTACAGGTACAAATAAACAAAACAAAAAACGTGACGACGGTCTTTGCAAGATACGCAACCTTTGCACTCCACAGTTCAACGCAAGATAGTCCTGTGGAACAGCTTCACTGAGAGACGATGTTTGTTTCGTCAGTGACATCACAGAATCAGTTGCCACGGTCCCCACCATTGTTGCAAACGATCAGTGACGTTACAAAGCGTTTCCATGGCTAGAGGCCTTGTTGGCGGCCAACGTTACAGACTGTCTGCGCGATCAGTGCGGCACAAACGTGCAGCCAGCCCGCGACCTCCGACCACATGGCCATTGTTGGAGGATCGTCAGTTGAAGGATCCATCTGTTGCGAGTCTAGAGTCTGTGTGAGCCAGGCTTGGCAGACCATATCTTTTCTCTCAATTATTTGATATGAAAAGTATGTGTTTGCCATCCAAACTTGGCAAACCTCTTAGGAGCACTAAGCCCTGCATCTATACACCTACGTTCCGTCTCAACTCCTTAAGATGTTGATTTCGCTCATTAGGCGCCCATTGTAAAAGTTTCCCATTGCAGACAGCACAGGCGTGAGCGATCTCGAGGGGGACTTTACAACGTGCACCACATGAGCAAAAACAACATTTTAAGCAATTGAGACAGAAAGCAGATATCTTCCCTGCCCACACCCAGCAGTTGTATAGGCAATAAAAAACAATGGTTTCATAGACATTCTTCTAAGTAACTTGAAATGACAGACAGGAGTAATATTTTCTATTGTGTAACTTTTACGTGCTATAGGAAACATTTGTCATCTTATTGAGAAGTCAATGATGTTTATCTGTTTATAAATTTTGGAGCAAAAACTGGAGGGAGGAGGAAGTTTAGCGTGGTTTTGACACGTGGAACTGAACTCATCCACTAAGTGCAGTTACTGAGGACACCGCGAGTATCGCTCGTGCAGTATTAGCGGCAGCGCTAATTGCACTCGAAGCGAGCTCAGTTTACCTAGACCGTCCGCATATCAAACTGATAGAATCTTGCAAGAAAGTCGGCCACCAACATAAAAGAAAAACCTTTAACGTACATATAGCACAAACACTCTTGTTAGGGTTGGAAGTACTATATCATAACGTTTTATTCCTTATAGATACTCTTAACAATACTAAACACTGTGAAGTTATAGTTTATTAGGGATTTTCCCCCACTTTTCAACACGATGTATAAGGTAATAATGCAAAAGAAGGTATCGTTAACAGTACTGCTCTATTTCATTGGTACCGATACCATACCGTAGCCTTTCGTTCGTATAGGTGTATTCACCCCTAACTCTTGTGCCATGTACCAGTAGTGTGTGCATGACACGCCAGATGTCGCCACCGTCCAGCATCGCACTGCCAACTGGGTAGAGCCGATTTCGACGCTCAGCTGCTTCGATAGGGACTTGAATGGTGCAATTCAACATCCCTAGGATACAGCTGGTTGGTCACCCCATGTATTAAAGTTGTTTTCAAGATCGCTGTGCTATGTTCTTTACTCATGCAAAGTATCACGAAAATTGAACAATATTTTAAAAGCGTCGTAAGACTAAGTGCAAATAGCTGTTCTGTGTTCTCTGTCGTGGAATTTATCACGCTCATGGCAGTTCGTTGCGAATTTCATTCGTTCATGTCTGACAGTTATCAACACGGATACGCTATGTCGATATTGATAGTCACTGAACCGGCAAATAAAGTCTCGTCTTGTCCCAAGTATCACCTGGCACATTACTTTGTACTCTAATTTCGTTCGACGTAGAAAATCATCAATCTCAATATCTGAAGCAGTCATTATTATTGAAAAAAGCCATCTTATCCCATCACTGCTTAACAGGTACTCTCGAAACAGTCGCCCCGATCATTTATACTTTAGACGATAACTTTAAAAACAAGAATTCTTTTACAAGACATTTGAATGAGAGCTGTTAGTAGTGTACTTATGAACATTTACTCTCCAAATAAGGTCTTGCCTGCAAGATTTCGTCAAAAAAGTCAGGCTGTACGTGGCCGTTGCCAATATTAATGGGTCAAAAGCTGCTCACATGTGTATACTAGTATTTAAAAGATGAAATGTTGATAGCAAACATGTAGGGACTATCAATCGACCACAAACATCAGGTTCATAATAAACCAACGTAGAGAGTACTAGTAATATAACGATTCGGAACTCTACAATATAATACCTAAACATGTAAAGACATTTAGATATATACATTTGGTGATCTTCATTAAAAAAAACAATGCCATGCGCGATAAGTTTTACTCTTTCTGGAAGATGTGGGTGGCCTTGATAAAGGCCGTTGGGCTAGCAAACAGTAGCAGCTCCAGTTTACTTGGCTTTCTGGGTTTTCTTGGGGAGAAGTACACTGAGCCTGGATGTTGGGCAGCACACCGCCCTGTGCGATGGTGACGCCGGACAGAAGCTTGTTCAGCTCCTCGTCGTTACGGATGGCGAGCTGGAGATGACGGGGGATGATCCTGGACTTCTTGTTGTCTCGGGCGGCGTTGCCTGCCAACTCGAGAACTTCAGCAGCCAGGTATTCCATGACGGCAGCCATGTAGACTGGAGCACCGGCTCCGACACGTTCAGAGTAGTTTCCTCGTCGGAGGAGACGATGGATTCTCCCTACAGGAAACTGTAATCCAGCACGGCTGGATCTGCTCTTTCCCTTGGCTTGTTTGGGGGGTATGAATCGAGTTCACAAAGACAAATGTCAAAAGACCACCCACATAGTCTGTTGTGACTAGCAGTAATAATAGATGTATCTTTCTTAGATGATTGTTGCCATAGGACCTAACTAGCTGGCGAAAAAGAGACATCCCGACCTGTATTTCAAAACGGGCATTATTATGGCAGTGAATAGCACCCTCAATCTGTGCCATCTAACAAAGTTCTTTTCTAAACATAGCCAATCGTGCAGAGGAGTGGCCGTATCGATAGCATACTTTGGGAGTTGACAACTTCGCTGTTGTGTTATTCAGTGGTCATATGTTTAGTCAACCCACTATCAGATCATTTTGTATCGAATGCGTCCACTCTGTGACCTTTTATATTTATTTATTTCACAGTATCATGTATGAGATCAAATATTCAGCTGCTGTAAAGTCAAATATATTTAATAGGAAGATTCGTGCAGCTAATTTGTGTTATATGTGTTTCGACAAATGATATTAGACCACTTGTTTAACTCGCTAGTCAAGTTGCTCAGTTGACAGCCACCCACACTCTTACGTGCGTACCGATATATATATATATATATATATATATATATATATATATATATATATATATATATATATATATATATATATATATATATATATATATATATATATATATATATGTGTGTGTGTGTGTATGCAAGTGTTTACCGTTACTTAATCCTTCCAATGCTGAGGCTACTTATGTCAAAAGCACAAGGGTGCGAAGATGTTTGAAAACCATCTAAACCCTGTCATGTTGGTATTCGTTGATGAGCTCTTGCTGAGTAGTCTCCGGAGAATACCCATGTGCCAGGGTGTCAGTGATTTCTTCTCTTCGCATCGTTTTGTATTGATAAATTTAGCCACTGGCAGCACAAGGGTTAATTGTAATATAACCATCAGGACGTTTGAGTTCGCGATACGTTGGACACTTCGTTTAGCTCATGACATCCTGCTTATGTTTTATAAATACGAATTCGCACTGGTAAGATACGGGCCAGTCATTTGGCTTATATTTGACAAGTCTCAATAAGACAATACAATTTTAAAACAACAATGAGGCTTTAATATCATATTATCAGTGGCACACTAGCGGCTCGTAACTGAGGTCGAATAAATGTAGATATATACATTGGGTCTTATGTACGTAGGGCATACATATTCACATGCAGACACACAAGCATCGTGAAATGCATCTTATTTATCTATGCAATAGATATTCAATTTGATATCTAAGGGTATTTAGGGTATACGCATACATATAATTGTTCCATCGCATATCATTCGACAACATAATTCGGACACCTGCAATTAAGACGACGTGTGTATAATTCGTTTAGTCAATTATAAAACGTACATGTATTCATATGTGAATGTTCCACACGATCTAACATGTGAATTCGTATCATTCAACTTTGATATCAAAACAATCTGTGTAGAATTATCTAGTTAATGTCTTTAATTGCAACACACTTATTTTCACGAACATTCATCCTCTTCACAGCTCCGATTATCATGAATTCTTAATTTACTTGTTTGATGGATGCGTCGTAATGGAACAAGGCCTAGTCAGTGGTTAGGGTGTCGGCTATTAGTGGTAGATAAGTACACAGAATTGGAATACCATTGACATAATATGAAGTATGGCAATCAGCTCTTGCCCTCTGTCCACATCGTCGCAATCCTAGCCCCAGGGCGGGCGAGTCATCGTCTTGGCAACAGGGACGGATCAGGTTATCTGCTCACTGAAGCTGCCATCATACAACGTCCGCGCGCTGGCCATATACAGAGGAGGATGATACAGCGAGCATCATTCAACTGATATCCATCATGTCTGGACGTGGCAAAGGAGGAAAAGGTTTGGGAAAGGGAGGTGCCAAGCGTCATCGCAAGGTGTTGCGAGATAACATCCAGGGTATCACCAAGCCAGCCATCCGTCGTCTGGCTCGTCGTGGCGGTGTCAAGCGAATCTCTGGCCTCATCTACGAAGAGACCCGTGGTGTGCTCAAGGTTTTCCTGGAGAACGTCATCCGCGATGCCGTCACCTACACCGAGCACGCCAAGAGGAAGACCGTCACCTCCATGGACGTCGTCTACGCCCTGAAACGTCAAGGACGTACTCTGTACGGCTTCGGTGGTTAGACATCGTTTCTCGCTAACGACCCCCAACGGCCTTTTTTAAGGCCACCCACACCTTCCCAAAAGAGCTTTATCTATTTCACGCATCTTTTTATCATGCTTTAAACTTGTCCGACCGAACTGTCATCCGTGTAGTTTTTTACTCTCTG
Source organism: Maea johnstoni (assembly GCA_963942565.1). Classification (NCBI taxonomy): domain Eukaryota; kingdom Metazoa; phylum Annelida; class Polychaeta; order Spionida; family Magelonidae; genus Maea; species Maea johnstoni. The sequence goes on from OZ012687.1 coordinate 44,249,239, forward strand.
AATATGTATGTTTATTGTGATTTCCACACCTCACGCATGTTTCATCGTAGATGTATTTACATACCGTGTGTAATAAATACAAAAAATCATGTATGGCAAACGTGGTTGAATTTTAAGTATCAACTTAGAATGGCCTATGATCGTTATAAACATAGTAGTTGTGTCGTTTATATACAGTATGTTTTTATTAGGCAGACGACACAGAATCTGAGCGTAATTGGAGTTTACATCAAAGGATCATTGATATTCTATTCATATGTATGCTTGGAGGAGCTGGAGAATATCAGAGTAGGAGTAGTTTTTTCTTAAAAAAATATTTGGGGTAATAAATGTTGTATCACATGAATCATTTACATGGTAACTATACAGAACTTATCAAAAGATCAAATAACGATCACTGAAATACATTGGCGAGGCTGATTGTGATCTGTGTGGCAATGTACGCATCTGTATTGGCCGTATGCGATCACGAAATGTTTACATATGCATTTTGAAAATTATAAACAAGGTCAATCCGACATGAAGAACACAAATATAAGAAATCTAAGACTTCATCTGTGCCTGCTAACATAAGCTTCCAATGTAGTTTTATCCGTCATAATGTCATTACATGATTAGATTATATGTACCAACACTTTTCATCCTGCTGATTTGATTCCTATCTTGGCAAGATTTAGAGGAATGTATCTAAGTTTCAAGAATATCCATATTCACACGATTTGGCAAACTTACATACATGCACGCACACATGCGTATAAGGAACTCCCTCCCTGGTCAAGAATAACATTAGACTGGTATAGTAGACAGTATCCTAGTTGCGTGAGCTAAGCTTGGCAGACAGTTTTTTTTCTGACTGTGCGATACTGACAACCGCGATAGATACAAGTATGTCAGTCCGTAATATAACACCCATTATATTCAACCTAATAGGTACAATGTTTCAAATTTGGCTAGGCTGTCACCATAGATCACGCTATATGGCTTGGCGAGGATACCAGTCCGTACGCACATACAACGTAGTCAATCACGCATCAGGTCACCCAACCTTTCTGTGAGGATTTTTAATAGCACGCACATTATTGATTTTTTCACCTCTAATGAACTGCTGCGCCTAAAAATAGCTCACGCGCTCCGCGTCGACCGGGAGTTGGAGCTTTGCCAAAAATTCGGATCCAGTGCAGCAGGTTGGCAGTCGCTCTCAAATTGGAGGGAAATGAGGGTGGGAAGTTTTAGCCAATGAATGAAGGTCGCTACTAGAGGAACATTAACCAATTGTGTTGTCGCAGTTGATAGTTTTGTCCGAAGTTCAGTTATATAAACATCTCGTTTCATCTGGCGGGACATTGATTTTTGTGATCGAGAAATCTGTAAGGATGGCCCGTAGCAAGCAGACAGCAGTTACTTATGCCAAACGGCCTTTTTCAAGGCCCCCAAATCTTGCCAAAAGAGCTTAGCCAATGTCCATGCGTTTTCCATTTGAAAAATGTCGATGTGACTATATATCTCTATCTATATCTCTAAAGATAGATAGATGGATGGATGGATAGATAGATAGAGGAAATGTGGATATAAGCATTTAGTTGTTGACATGACCTTTCAATGCGACCTGCTTCGCCTAATCATATTAACACGCTTATATTTGTTTATTACTTTTTTTTAGTCCACGAGATGTCAAAACATTCTGGGTGTTTACGTTTCTTTTGTAATTAGCCCATAATGCTCCATACTCTATATCGGCTGTATTTGAAAATAGACCTGGATCAACACGTATCAGAGAAAGTATGAAACATGATCTATTCCCATCTCTAAAGATGGATGGATAGATAGGTAGAAGAGATGTAGATAATCATTTAGTTGTTCACAATTTGGCCGTCTAATCATAATAACACGCTCATATATGTTTATTCATTTTTTTTTAGTCCACGAGAAGTGTCAAAATATTCCAGATGTTTATGTTTATCTTGTAATTAGCCCATAATGCTCCATGCTGTATATTGTCTGTAGTTGACAGCGCACTTTGATCAACAAGTATCAGAGAAAGTAGAGATGAGAGGGGTTAACCCCAAATTCCCCTGTCGCACCAATTAAACACAACTCTTTCTTTTAGAATGATTTTATCTTGGAACCGAGAAATTCGTTGCAACTAGCATCCCAACAACAGCTCATGCATAGTATGTTTTTCTGTTTAACACAATTCACAAAATTAACACATAGCGACCGATTATAGCCTGTCTGACTTGATTTGGCTAACAGCTCTTCCTCTTTTTTTTCCCACAAAAAGTTCGTTTATGCCATCCAAACTTGGCAAACCTCGTATGTATAAACATATTTTTTGTCTCAACTCCGCAAAATGTTGATTTTGCTCATTAGGTTCCATTGTAAACTTTGCCCATTGCCAACAATGACGATCTCGCGTGTTTGTACTGTTGGCAATGGGCAAATTTTACAATGGGACCTAACGGACAAAATCAACATTTTGCGGAGTTGAGACAAAAAAGTATGTTTATGCATACACGCGGTAGTGCTCCTAACAGGTCTGCCAAGTTTGGAAGGCAAAAACGAACTTTTTGTGGGAAAAAAGCTGTTAGCCAAATCAAGTCAGACAGACTATAATCGTTCTCAATTCCATTATAGATGTCATACACCAGTTGCAGTCCACGATAACTTCAATTTGCTTTCAAGATAAAGTTTTGGATGATCGCCATCATTGAAAATTAGCATTTCAACATAAGCATCAACTCGACCATACCTTGATGCAGTTTATAGGTAAAAAAAAAAACGTGACGACAATCTTGGCAAGATACCCACCCTTTGCACTACATAGTTCAACGCATGATAGTCCTGTGGAACAGCTTCACTGAGAGACGATGTTTGTTTCGTCAGTGACATCACAGAAGAATCAGTTGCCACGGTCCCTACCATTGTTGCAAACGATCAGTGACGTTACAAAGCGTGTCCATGGTGAGGGGCATTGTTGACGGCCACCGTTACAAACTGTTGAGCGACAGGAGGCGATCTGCACGAATGCGGCATAAGCGTACAGCCTGCCGCAACCATGTAACCAGGAATAATTACTATAATCAAGAGACTACTCACGGTAATTACAAATCAATGTGTACTGATTTCTTTCTTATGGTGTTCTTTAATACCGTTTCTGGTAATGTATACCTAACATTTTTAGATATTCCTAAGGCAAATACAACCCAAGGGGGACAGATCTAATTTGAAGCTAGTTGCATAAAGACGTCCATATATGCTTCGTGAGAAAGACACCAATGCAATACAGTCATTCGGACTGTTTTGCCGCAGTAGTTGAGCAGTTGAGACAATATATTAACCCTTGTGTGTCCACATTGTATTTTCTCCTCTAATGCATGATGCCAAATCGTAATGGGGGTTATTGGCCAAAATCCAGTATAAATGTGACATATCTAAATTTAACTTGAATCAAGCTGACATGCATATGACTACTTTTCGAGCTTTGTTTTGAATCTCGTTTTTCGACATGTTTTCTGCCATACTAGCCAGTTGTAACTGGTGGGGGCAAGGCACAACAATACCTTTTTCCCTATTCTTTTATGAGATGATGAGATGGTATTAGTATAATTGTCGACCATGCCCCACGTGCACGAACGTATACAATACACAATGCAAATGAACAGGTAATGCACGTGAAACGGAAAGCAAGATGACGAGCAAAAAGGAAGCGAGTAAACACACTGAGCAGCAATCCACAGCAAATACAAAGCAATGATTTCAAGAAAATGATTACATAATGTCAATTAAGACTTTATTCAAGTAAGCTAAACTGCCAACCGACGTGAGGGAACGTTTTTACCTCTGCAGATCAGCGTGAACCTAAAATGAAATCGGGAATCTAGAATCCTACGCCCACTTCAAAGATAAGTGACGAAAAGGCATCAAATCAACTAGTACGTAGGCATGCAAGAAAGTTGCCTGTGACTTGAAGTCAGGCGTTGGTTTTCGCCGGGTACTACGCTTTCATCAACTACTTACAACCGAATTAGTCACGAATTAGCCACAATATGGCACAACTGTGACGAAAAACGAAATTCCAAATTCAACTAGTACGAGTATTAAGGGTGTGATGTATAGGAGTTGCAATATGATAGATCTGGACGGAGTGATATTTGTGCATTTGTGCAGTTTATAATCGGTAGTACACAAGACTGAAGATGTGAAAGTAGTTCTGGTTGATTCTCATAGAAAGGTTACTTGTATCTTGAAGCATGGCCTTGCCCGCATTGTTAAAGCTAGTAAAAGCGCAGTGCTCATTTACGGAGAGAAACAAAGTGAGAGGGTGATGAATTAAATTATCGTCATTTTAAACTGAGACAAAAAAGACTCCGCACGATCATCTTGGTATCAAACGCTCGATAATTTGGAATACTGATGAAAGAACAAATGACAAAATTGCAAAAGGCAGAAAAGCCCTACTAGGGGTGTCACACTGAATTAGTATTAAGAATTTAGTAGTTTGGTCTGCAACCTTGTTAATATTTTGATCTTTTATTAATCCCATGATGACTTATGACTCAGAATTATGTGTTCATGACCGAAAATGACATAAACCTACTTCATAACTTCCAGAATACACAGGAAGACAATGTTCGCCTATATTCCCGAGCCAGGCAAGCTTCTCAGGTCTCGGCTGGATCTGGTCAAAGATATTCATATACATCAAAAAAACTTCTTTTTGTCAGGACCATTGCAAATATCGAAAATGAATTTGTCTATAAAGAGCTCCTCAGGTCCAGAGCACAATTCGGCAGTCCCATGCACTTTGGTATATGAAAAGATTGCAAGAATGATTTACGGCATCAGGATATATAGTAAGGCAGCATGGAAAGGTCGATGTGGGACTGAGTTGGAGTGTTGAGAATATAGACTGAAAATACAGATGTTCTTATTTCAAATCAAGGACCGGTATAGATATAGTAATGGACAACCCACAGCATATGGTATGGTGGCAGATTTAGTAAATTAAGATGCATTGATCAAAGGCTAAAATATGCTGCATTTAGCCTCAGAGCACGTACCCTACGCGATAATTTAGCACTGGAAGATCCGAAACATTTTATCATGCAATGCGTATATCTCATGGAAGAAAGATGCAGAATGTTCGCTGATATTGAGAATATGGAGAGGGATATAGGTCAAGCTATCATTAGGAGATCGGACCATATGCTATGGACTATTTTGGATGGACCAGTAGATGGCGTGCGATTGTCTAACATGATAAAATTCTGCCCAATTGTCGCAACAAAGACCGAGTCGGGATAGAGTAGTATGTATTCTGAGACTAGCTGAAAAATCCCTTCTGACAAACTTTGTGTAAATGGTGTAAGTTAACTCCGGGAGTGCGGTTGGTACTACCTCCCAGATCCAGCGATATCGTTCAATACTTCAATAGTATTTGAACTAGAGCATGTATAAAAGCCAAAGGAGTCTGCCCATACGTAGTACTGTATAACTGGTTAATTTGGCGTGTACTTAAGTTGGCGTTTTTTTTTTCAAAAAAGTATTATCCCTGTATTCATTTTGGCGTCTGGAGCAGTCAGAACAATGACATCTTTATGAAGACATATTTTTATGCGATATTTAATTTGGCGTTGGCGGGCATTCGCCAAAAAACGCCAAATTAAAAACCACGCCAAATTAACCAATTATACAGTATGTATAACGAATCTGAGTAGGAAGACCAATGTCCGTTCCATTTAACACATACTGTATACTGTGTTGATATAGTCTAAATTCCCTTTACAAGTTCTGTTTATATTTTATACATTATTTTATACATACAAATTTATTGTAACATTGATAACAGTCAATAAACATACATAAATACATAAAAGGGAATCAAATTACTCATAGGAACGTACATAGCCGCAACATCTAAATAGTTCCGTCAACCACAGTTATTAAATCTTATTCTACCTACTACGTCCGATGGGCATATACCAGCAAATTAAAAACATAGGTAAATCAACAAGTTGTTTAGTACTTGTCAGTGGATTAAACACTTGTATAGACTTTATTCCACTACCATGCCAGGAATTAGACTTCCTAACAGTACAGTACACCAGGTGTTCCTAGAGATGAAGCGGTGAATCCAATGTATTTGCTAGTGACCATGTGTCAATAATAAAATACCCATGAAGTGAAGTAGTTTTATCCCTTTTCCAACAAAACTGTGTGTAAAGCTGATTTACTAGTATATCTAACATACCTTAACGATACACAACTATCTATCCCTTATGTGTATGTAATAATTGTACACACGTCATACACGTCGAGAAATTGTGTTGATAGGTACATAACTACGATTATTTCATTATTTCAGAGTGACGTGTTTCAGTTAAGGTATAGTATATTGGCAATTAAGCTAGCAATAAACTGAGAAGTCGATGTATCGTCAACATATAGATCAGCACCTTGCAGTTAATTTGGAGTTTGTTTGATGCTTGCTTGATCCCCTGCACATATAACTGGTATATTTGAATTGTGACATTTGTGCATGTTTCAAACTATCTATCTAGCTACAGACTAAGAATACCAATATCACACTCAATATGCCCTCTCTCTCTCTCTCTCTCTCTCTCTCTCTCTCTCTCTCTCTCTCTCTCTCCACAATGTTGACACTTAACATCCCCTCGTGTACTGGACGTTAAACTGTAGTGAATATCATTATATTTGAGCTATCAGCCTTATCAAAGCTAAATATCCAAGTTGTCAACCAGTCAAAGGACCTTCTCTCTTTATATCCTTAAACCTTTACACAGGTTTTCAACATAACTATAAACTATGCAGAACCAACAAACAACAGAGTTGTATTTCCAATTTAAAAATACAGTGTTAATGTGAAGACCAAATTAAGGATAAGATTATGTTATATCCATTTTATGTTTCCCCTGGTCTTTAAAAGTGAGTTATTATTTCCAAAATAGAGCGAGAGGTAATACAAATAAATACTTTGCTAGTCAAAAAATATAAGTTCGTTGAAATAGGAACAATATACCTATCACGATTTGGAGAAATTTTGTATAAGGAAATCCATCTACAACTAGTATTTGCCAACACATTAAATGCTTGTAGGGACTTTATACCACTACCATGTCACGAATAGGACTTCTTTGTAGAACACTACACTCACGGTTTCTGGAGATGAAGCGGTGAATCCAATGTATTTGCCACTGGCCATATGTCAATAATAAAACACCCCTAAAGCGAATTTTTTTTATCACTTTTCAATAAAACAAACAGTAAACTTGATCTATATCTAACATAACTAAACGCTACCTACCAGTGTATGGCTTGTCTGTATGTAAAACATGCACACAGGTTCCACAGAGTTGAAAAAATATATACCTTATGTTGCTAGGTACAGGGATCGATTCTTTTACTATTTCAGAGTGGCGCCGTTCAAATAATTTGTAATAAAGTGGCAATAACGCAAGTAATACACACGGAGAAGTTAATTTGTCACCTACATATAGATCAACAGCTTGTAGTTAAGTTGTTGTTTGTTTCAATTCTAGCATATTTACCTGTACAGGGAACTGGTATAACTAAAATTTGACATATGTGAATGTATTAGATTTTCATCTCAAAGATATCATATGACGTGTGTGTATGTATGTATGTATGTTTTTTGTGGATGTGTGTGTGTGTGTGTGTGTGTGTGTGTGTGTGTGTGTGTGTGGAGAGAGAGAGACAAAGGGAGAGAGCGAGAGGAAGACTGATAGCGCGCAGAGAGAGAGAGATGGCTCTTGTTTTCTCTTTGTGTGTTTTAAAGTATGTAATACCTCTCCTTTACGCTGATTGATATAAGCAGTTTGAACCAATTGTCCAGTATACAGACAATAATCATACAGGATACATAGTATGACGATGAAAACTCTCCAACTCTAGTCCTTTGATCAAATATATCATTAAGGTAAATGTATGACAAATATAATGAAGGAAAACGTAGATAGAAATATGTTGAGGACATACAAAGTTGGAAAACTGTTTGAGTTGGGAAATGAAAAGCACATGTCTCTATTGTACCTCTTTCTACTAAATGTGTCCTGGAAGTTGAACTGTAGTGACATTTAGTGGATGTCAGCTAAAGAGAGAATCATTCTTATCAGAGCTAAATATCAAAGTTGTCAACATATGAAAACGACCTTCTCTCTTTACACCTTATTTTAAATATGACTATAAAATATGCAAACACCGAGGCATACCCAGATTTTTTTTCTTTCAAAAAACTTTCAAGATACTGAATTAGTGTGAATTCAAGATGAGATTAAGCTATATTCATTATGTATTGCCTCTGGTCTCCCTAAGTGGGTTGTCATTTCCCCCCAAAAGAACGAGAGGAAATACGAAAAAATACTTTTCTAGCCCAAAGGGAGCAGTTCGTTGAAATAGAAACAATATAACTATAACAATTTAGATATTTTTTTCCTGTTAGGAAAATCATACACTACTAGTATTTGAATGCATGGAGACTAGTATGAATGCTTGGAGAGACTGTATACCACTACCATGCCAGGAGGTAGGCTTCCTTACAATACAATACAATACAATTGAAGTTTCTAGAGATGTAGTGGTGAATCCAATGTATTTGCTACTGACCATGTGTCAATAATAAAACACCCCAATAGCGAAGTAATTTAATCACTTTTCCAATAAAACTAATTGTGAAGATGATTTATATCAAACGTAACTTCACGCTATCCAACTGTCTATGTTATATGGTTAGGACGGGGTATAATGGCTTGAGAGGGTAGGAACCCGAGTATCGTTGACAATTGTAACCTGACAGCTTGGCTGCTCGCGTCGGAGTGCCTGGGAGTACAGAGCGTTCTTGGTCGGCACCAAAAATAGCATCGCACGTGCAGTTGTCATGCGTTGCTAGCTGCATCAGGCAGGGATAGTCCTGACGTCATCGATTCCACACGTGTGGGTCAATTGGGATATCGTGGTCTGAGTGGGCCACGGTAAATAAAGTGGTTTCGACCCTAAGTGTGTGCCATCAGAGGGTTTATATGTTGTATAAAGAAAGTAGCGGCACGAAACCGGAAGTGTAACGCTCATCATCTCTGAAATTGAATAGTCAAATATCTCGGGTGGTGTCAGGTTTTGATGCCTTTGGGTAATAAAGATTGTGGTGCCAAGGAGTGGATGAGACTGTCCATCACCCCCAAGTATTGGATATGAAACAAATCGAACGCAAAGTCCCAAATATAATTGTCTGACTGTCTCGGATCATTCAAGGAAATATTGAATGGGACTGAACAGTGAAGTAGATCTGGCACACTAATGGAGCTCGCACACTTATGTCTATGTTATAGTTGTACACGGTTTATTAACAGTCGACAGAACATATATCCTGAATTATGTACATGACTACGGTTTTTTCATTGTTTTGTCGTGTCGTGAATTCAAATTAAGTTGTAATAAATTGGCAATAAAGCTCGCAATACACACGGAGAAGTTGATGTATCGTCTACATATAGATCGGCAGCTTGTAGTTAATTTGGAGTTTGTTTAATTTTTGCATATTCCCCTATCCATAAAACTAGTATATTTGAAATTTGACATTTGCGATTATATCAGATTATATATACCTATCTATCTATAGACGAGGAATACTAATATCAGACAGCTTGCTGCTCTCTCTCTCTCTCTCTCTCTCTCTCTCTCTCTCTCTCTCTCTCTCTCTGTTTTATACCTCTCTCTTTTTAAAATGTTGGCATTTAACATCCTCTTGTGTACTGTAGGTTAAACTGCGGTGAATATTATTGGATTTGAGCAATCTACCTTATCCTTATCAAAGCCAAATATCAAAGTTGTCAGTTTGGTCAAAAAGTCCTTCTCTCTCCACACCTGATGATCTTCCAAAGCAGGTTTTCAACATAACTATCAAATAGGCAAAACCCAGAGTTATACTCATACACAGAGTTCTATTTTAATTTTAAAATTAAAGTGTTATTGTGAAGACCAAATTGAAGAAGCGATAAAGCTATATTCATGATGTGTTGCCCCTGGCCTTTAATAAGTGGGTAGTAATTTCCACCCCAAAGAACGAGAGGAAGCACGAAACATTTGTTTACATCTCATTATTTCGCAATGGCCAGGAGAGCCATCTGGAGGACAACCCTAGTACCATGGTCCTTTCATTTGTTCTTCTGCTGTTTTTGGCAACAACACACACTTTTCTAGTCAAAAAGTTCGTTGAAATAGAAATAATATACCTATAACAATTTGGAGATTGTTCTTTATTTCGTGTGAGAAAAAACTATATATTTAATACTAGTATCTGCCAACACATTAAATGGGTGTAGAGACTTTATACCACTTCCATGTCAGGAATAAGACTTTCATACAGTGCAATACACTCACGGTTCCTAGAGAGAAGACAGCAAATCCAATGTATTCGTCACTGACCACATGTCAATGATAACATACCCCTAAAGTGAAGTAAATGTATCATTTTTCAAATAACACAAAATGTAAAGCTAATCGATATCTAACATAGCTACACGCTACATAACAGTCTATGTCTTATTTCTATGTAAAATATATACACAGATGCCACAGAGTTGACAAAAAATCTAAACTATGCTGAGAGGCACATGCGAACAATTCTTTTATTATTTCAGAGTGGCGTTGTTCAAATATATTGTAATAAATTGACGATAAAGCAAGTAATACACACGGAGAAGTTAACGTATCATCTACATATATAGATCAGCAGCTTGCAATAAAGTTGGAGCTTTTTCTCGCGTGACTCCAAATACATAGAACTGGTGTAGCTAAAATTTGACATTCGTGTTATGCGAAGTGAATTTTCACCTCAAAGATATACTATATGATGTTTAGATGTGTTTTATGTATGTGTGTATGTACGTATGCACGTCACTGTGGGTATGTGTGAGAGAAGAGAGAGAGAGAGAGAGAGAGAGAGAGAGAGAGAGAGAGAGAGAGAGAGAGAGAGAGCTCTTGCCTTTTCTAATTTGTGTGTTGCAAAGTATGTGATGCCTTTACACTTACACCCATCGATATATGCAGTATGAACCAATGGTCAAGTATACAGTCAACAACCATACACACTCTCCAACTCTAGTCCTTTGATAAAATTCATCATTTAGGAATACGTATTATATATATAATGAAGCAAATTGTAGAAAGACCTATGTTGAGGACATACAAAGTTTATAAAGCTATAGGAAAGTGGTTAGCTAAATAAACATATTGAACCTGTCTCTGTAATCCATGAAGGTGCAGGGTATTTGAGATTTATGTATGTAAAAGAACCTGTTTTACTGGGGAACTAAAAAGCACATGTCTGTTGGTACCTCTTTCTACAGAATGTTGGCCTTAGAAGTTAAACTGTGATTAAGAAAATTGGATTTGAGCTTATTAAGAATTATTCTTATCAGAGCTAAATATCAAAGTTGTCATCTTGGCAAAACCACCCTCTTCCTCTATCCCTAATATTAAGTATGCCTCTAAAATATGCAAAACACAGAAACATACCAAGAAATAAAATTTCTTCTCTTTCAAGAAACTTTCAAATTAAAGTGTTGATGTGAAGACCAAATTTAAGATGAGATTAAGTTGTATTCGTTTGGTGTTGCCTCTGGTCTTTCTAAGGAGGTTGTCATTTCGATATAATGAAGGAGATGGTAGAGAAAAATGTGTGTGTATGTATGTATGTATGAATGTATGTATGTTTGTATGTATGTTAGAGCTGCACTCACCACTCACGAACTCGAGTGTCTCGAGCCCTGGGTCAAACTCGCCGAGCTCGAGCTGAAATGTTCAAATCGTGAGCTCGTCTATGTTGGGAACACAAACGTAACACAGAGCACCTAACACACATCATTAACATACATAACTGTTTATCGCTGTCCTAAATTCTTTAAAATCTCCAATGTATACATGCAAGCGGTGTTGAGTGTTATACTGACCTTTGTACCTCGTCAGCACATTTTAAAATTAAATAAACATAACAATATTAATAAATCTCTGCCAATAAATACTTATTTCTTAATAGCTGGGCTGGAAAATAAGTATTTCCTTGGAAAATTGGAACGTCCGTGAGCTCATGAGCTCACGAGTCAAACCGGTGGTGAGCTCATGAGTTGATCTCCCTCCGTGAGTGCAGCTCTAATGTATGTATGTATGTATGTACGTTTGTAAGTATGTTACATTAGATGTGTGTGTGTGTGTGTGTGCTTTAATCCGTTTATTATTGAGTGGTCATATAGAACTAAGACTTCCAGTAAAAGACAATTATATATATATATATATATATATATATATATATATATATATATATATATATATATATATATATATATATATATATATATATATATATATATATATATATATATACGTATACATATACCAAACACCTAAGGTACCAGCTTGCACATACCGTTTGATTGGCAGCTTGCTACTCTCTCTCTCTCTCTCTCTCTCTCTCTCTCTCTCTCTCTCTCTCTCTCTCTCTCTCTCTCTCTCTCTCTCTCTATGAAAGTCATGCCCCCTTGGGTTCCCGATAATGTGACAGTCAGAAACCTCAACAGTGCTATTACTTTTTCTAAAATATTTTCATGACATGCTACGTTTTGGGGCAATTTGCAGAAAAAATAGCATAAAACAGGTGATTTTAGGGATTTGCTTCTGGAAGGTGCAATTTTCATAGTAGGAACTCAAAACTTGCCATAAATGATTTCAAAAGGGTCTCTATGGAACGCAAATTTCTTGTGTTAGTATGAAATGTATCTGACCCCTGCTGTGAGTGACCTTGGGGTAAAAACCTCTAAAATAGTAAGATTTTTGTAATTTCTCATACATTTGAACAAAGGTATATTATATCTTATACCAAGATTCTAGCTGTTACAGAAAAGTAACCAAGAATAGGTAGATAAGAGAAATTAGTTATGTTAGCCAACCTATGACACACTAAATTTTGGGGTATTTTACAGAAAAATCATCAAAAGCATGTGATTTTAGGAATTTGCTTCTGCAAAGTGCAGCTTCCAATGTAGATGTATTAAACCTGCCACAAATATGTTCGCATTGATGCATATGGTAGTAGGATGTGTTGTGGTAGTTGAGGTTAAATGTGGCCCCTGCTGTGAGTGATTTTTGGGTAATCTTTTGAAATCATGCAATTTTTATGTATTTTCCGAGGCTTAACTGTCAACCTGTCGACCATTTCACAATTTTGCTACAGAAAATCACCTAAGAATGTGTTGACTATAGAATCTCAGTTATGTTTACCATAGCCTTTAATGATAAGCTATGGTTTGCGGTATTTTATGGAAAAAGTAGTAAAAATGTGTATTTAGAGATTGCTTCTAGAGAGAGTAAATTTCATGGTAGGAATTCAAATTTGGTACAATGATACTCATTAGGATTTCTGTGATTCTAGAGATGTTGCGTTTCATGTGACCTCTGCTTAACAATTTAAGTGATTTTTTTGGCAAAAACTTTGAAACTAATATTCTATGGTCTATTTGATTATATCACATATTAATCTATCTTTCATGCATACTTTTTCGCCTTTTTGCAGTAAAATATTAAGAAATGTGTCATTTAATAGTCCCTTTATAGTGTTTACATTGGCCTTTAATGGGAGTTTTCCACTGTTTGCCATTCAGCATTTCAACAACTAAGATGTGCCACAGGGAGATGTGGTGTTTCATTATTAAAAATGATCCTATATAGACCCCTATAAGAATGAAAACACAGGAAACTAAGTCTTTTCACAAAATAGTGGTTTATGAAGACGTGGCTTTACCTCGAGGATGTTCCCCATTTATCACACATAAAGAATAAATAAAGCTTTTTTCCTGAGTGTGATAAAGCATTCTTCCGGAGTGAATGTCTCTTAGTATAAGGGACTGGGCCAGTTGATGACCAGGAAATACTAGTAGTGATTTTAATGATGACAAATTTCAAAATCAACAAAGTGAAAAACATCTAATATTTTCTTGCTGCAATACAACATTGTTATTAAACAGTTGCTTTAAGGTGTTCCTGAAAGAGCCCAGCCTTCTTAATGTAATTGGGTAATTGCTGTTTTGGGGGGTTAGAGGCAGAAACTGAATCTGAGAAGTATTAGTAATATCATCACTAATATGAGTATATATGCACATGTACATGACTGACTATTAATTCTTGTAATGCTACCTCAGATATGTTAGCACAGGAAAAATGTATTACCAAGCTAATGCAAGCTGCATTGATATTCTGGTATAAGTATCAAAAAATAGAATGGATCTTAATCAAAATATTGTTGAGACTGTTTGGTGGAAAATTGTATTTGAGGATGATGTACAGTGGAACCTGATAGATAACCTCTGTACATAGAGCATTTCCACAGCAGTACCTGCATACCGTAACAGCGCAAGGTAACCCTGTAGCCTGTGACTATACAAATCTTTTTTAAAATAATGATAGGGCTGCTTAAACAATGGGCGTGTAGGTCCATTGGGCTAAGTACTTTATATTTAGGAAAGTCTCATCAAAGTACATACTATGCTCATGGGCTAGTTATTATAAGGGGAATAGGTGGAAGGACTACTAAATGTTGCTGACAAGAAGTCCATCACTGGCTAGTGGAATATTTTGGTAATGTTTAAATCTGAATGATAGGAGCCCAATTTCCCAAAGCCTTGTGCTAGGAGAGTGGGGGCATTTAATCTTTAGGCAGCAAACTGACAAAAGGTGTGGTCCTGATAGTGCAGTGTTTTTGCAGCGCAACCTATAATCTGCTGAATAGGAAGTATTAAGAGTAGTATGATGAAGATATGAATAGGGAGGAGTCAAAATAAATCCTGATTCATGCAATAATTTGGAATTTTGATCATCCTTTTTCTGCCATATTTAGGCTAAATTGTAACTAGCCTGTTGTTAGTGATGGAGGAAACTATAGTAACCCAGTGAAAACCACTTAACCCCAAAGGCAGTGATCACTTTTTCACATGCACTGTCTGGGATCAAGGAACAATTTTACAGGGCTCGACGCTAACAGTGGTCCTATGGCCCCAGGCCAGTAAAAAATCCCAAAATTGTGTTACTAGTCCTATAATGGGGCCATTAACAGTTTCATTTACTTTGAGGCCTGACAAACATTTTGGAGTTGGGAATTTTGTTTGTTTTTTTGTCACTTTTTCTGCCATGCCATGGTTAAGTCATGACTAACCAGTTATAATTGGTTTAGGAAACCAGATTACCCATCAAAAACCACTGCCTAATTCCAAGTCACTAGCAACCTTCTCACATAGTGACTGGGATTTGAAAGATCAATGTGGGTGTTTTGTTTTTCATACTTGAATGACTCACATGTATATCAAATTATGGATGAAATAACATCTCACAGAATGATACTTATGTAACTGAGTGAGATATACCTAAGATTTGCTGAGAGTAATAGTAGGAGCTCTACTACTATTCTCTACCATAAATTGATATTGATGCTATTTCAATGACTCTGTTTCTTGATCTGTATGACCTGAGATGTCAGGGACCTGCATACATGGAGCACCTCTTAATTTCTCATGAGTGCTCCATGTCCACAGGTCCCACTGTGATTGCTACATACGTAGGTACTATCAAAAGTATCCATCTCTCATTATATATTACAGCAAAATGATCCAAGATCTAGCGTGACTGAGGTATTAATTCAAAATTCCATAGAATGACAGAGATCATATTTCTATAAATCTTACGGTTCATTACTTTTTCCATAAAATGCCCAAAACGATAGCTTATAATTGAAATCTAGAAAGCCTAACCCAGTTCCTTCACCAATACATTCTTAAGTGATTTCTTTGGCAAATTAAGATCTTTGCATAGTCTCTAAGTTGACAGTTTAAGCCTGGGAAAATACAAAAGAAATGCATGATTTTTTTAAAGGATATTACCCAGAAATTACTCACAGCAGGAGCTACATTTAATCTCAACTACCACAACACATCCTACAACCATAGTCATCAATGTGAACATATTTGTGGCGAGTTTTATACATCTACATTGGAGGCTACATTTTCCAGAAGCAAATTCCTAAAAACGCATGCTTCTGATGATTTTTCAGTTAAAAAAATTTAACAAGTCATAGGTTGGCAAGCATAAACTATTTCCCCTACATGCCTAGTTTTGGTTAATTTTCTGTAACAACAATATCAGGCTAGAATCTTGGTATAAGGTATAATATACCTTTATTTAAATAAATGAGAAATTACAAAAATCCTACTATTTTAAAGGTTTTTACCTCAAAATCACTCACAGCAGGGGTCAGATAAATTTCATACTAACACAAAACATTTGATTATCATAGACATTCTTATACAATTATTTATGGCAAGTTTTGAGTTCCTACTATGAAAATTGCACCTTCCAGAAGCAAATCCCTAAAATCACTAGTTTTATGCTATTTTTTCTGTAAATTGCCCCTAAACGTAGCATGTCATAAAAAATATGCAAACATGACTCACTCTCTCTATCTACACCTTCTTGGTTAGTTTTCTAAACCAGAACTATTTAGTAGAGAGTATGGAATAGTCCACAGAATATGAACGCTTGGCACTTGGGTACTCATCTGAGACTAGTCACCGAGAACTATCCAATGAATACCAACATTACAGGGTTAAGATAACTTTCAAATATCTTTGTACTTTAGTCGAGAGTAGCCTCAGCACTGGAAGATTTAACCCCTTTGACTGACTTGAGTGGACAAATGGTCCGACTTAAGATGAACACAACGCTTCAAATAGAGTAATGCCATGTCTTTAAACACCTTTTGAAGAGGGAAATTGTCAACCGCAACCCGATCACTAGCGGTCAAAGCAATATCAACCACCACATTTCATCGTTATCGAAATACAAACATTCGATACCAGATAACATATGTTCTAACACATATGTAGATAATACAGATCTAGTCCATTGCAAAGTTCCACTGCTTTCGCTCTACTTCTCATTTATAGTGCTGTCACACCCTGCATGTTATATTTTAATTGTTATTTTGTAGTCGGCCATTGAGCCCTGATAGCTCGAGTTTACTATGTTAGTTTATTACCGACTTGAAATATCATTTATATTGCTGTGTGTTATATTTTAATTGTTATTTTGTAGTCGGCCAAATCACTGACAGCTTGTGTTTACTATGTGAAGTTATTACCAACGTGAAATAAGGATTATCTATCTATCTATAACTGTATGCTCCGGGTGTCAATGAATGACGTAGGGCAAACCCTGTCTCGAGTCGAAGGGGCGGGTGGAAAGGGGGAGAAGAGCGGGCGGGGCTGAAAGTGCAAAATACACCCTCCTTCAATCATTTTTCCGGGTATTTTTGCATCATTTTTTATTGGTCAAATTAGCCACCAGCAGTGTAAGGGTTATCACTGCATCTCATAGCAAGTATACGTTCATAACCAGTGCATGCTGGAGTGAGAGATCTTGATAAATTTCAGCCCAACACCAATACTGAATGGATGAGGGTGGCACATATTAGACATATCGTGACGAGAAAGCAATATTTTGAGAAACATTAACTCGTCAGTGTGCCCGATGTTTATAAATCCCTCATCAGGGCTGTTCACATATTTCGTTATTTGCAAAGTTATGTTCTAATTTGCCAAATTAGATGTGCACTCCTGGTGCGAATGTGTTAACCCTTCCAATGCTGAGGCCCCTTTCGTCCGAAGCACAAGGACGCGAATATCTTCGAAAACCGTCTAAATTCTGCCATGTTGGTATTCATGAGATAGCTCTTACTGAGCACTCTCAGATGAGTACCCATGTGCCAGGGTTTCAGTCATTTTCAGGTGTTTGCATCATTTTGTGGCCAAAGTAAACAAAAGCAGCATATGGGTTAATAGTGCCACTCGATAGGGACGAGAGTTTGGATGTCTACAGAAAGATATTATTCTGATACTTACCAACATCCTTATCTGATGCGTATTGTCATATTTCCCCGTCCTCTCCATGCCTGCTATGTACACTGTATGTGCTTGTCTAATACAAACAGAAGAAGGTTTCCTGTTTCCCAGCCGTGGGCCGGGTTATTGTTATCATTAACCATTATTATTAGTATTATCATCATTTTTATTCTTCTTCTTCTTCTTCTTCTTCTTATTATTATTATTATTATTATTATTTTTATTATTATTTTATACAAGAAGACACGTTTTGGCTCGACGCTTTTCATGCCTGGAGAGTTCTCATTCTTATCAGATCTCTCCTGGGGTACGCGCCCCATGAGATAAAAAAAACGGATATGTATCTATTGTCACATGTCAGGCATGGACAGAACGGGGAAATGTGACAATACGCATGTTTTATCATGCCGGATGCACAGCCCAGGAGAGATCAGATTAGGATGAGGAGTGTACGAGCCCAAGATGTCAATGGACACTTTTTCAGTCGAAGGGGCGGGTGGAAAGGGGGAGAAGAGCGGGCGGGGCTGAACGTGCAAAATACACCCTCCTCCTTTCAGGGTGTAATAGAGATGTGAGATGTGATGTACAGTTCTGGGGGAATGGGGAGAAACTTCGGGAGAGGGGGAGGGAGGGGTGAGATGGTTTAGAAGAGCTGTGAGATTTGACGTGCAGTTTCGAGGATTGGAAAGAAATTAGGTGGGGGGGGGGGGGGGGGATAGCACAATAAACCCCTCCTTTCATGGTATAGTAGAGCTGTGGAATTTGATGAACAGTTTCTGTGGACTAATATTGGGGAGAAACTTCGGTGGGGAGGGGTCAGATCGCTAAATACACCCCTCCTCTCATGGCAGAATAGAGCTGTGGGATTTGGTGTACATTTTCGGGGGATTGGGAAGAAATCAGGGGGGGGGGGGGGGGGGCTGAAATCGCAAAATGCACCCCTCCTCCTTTCAGGGTTTAATAGAGACGTGAGATTTGCTGTACAGTTTCGGGGAATTGGGAAGTAATTTTTTAGGGGGGGGGGAGGGGCTGAAATCGAGAAATGCACCCCTCCTCCTTTCAGGTGGGGGATTGGGAAGTTTATTTTTCTTTGGGGGGGGGGGGGGGGGGGGGGGGAGAGGGATGAGATCGCAAATAAAACCCCTCCTCTCATGGTATAGTAGAGCTGGGAGATTTGATGACCAGTTTCGTGGTTGAGCAGGGGAGAAATCTGTTTGACCTCCGCCCCCAATTAGTTCCCTGATGTGCCAATGCATCATATTTCTCCAGCAGTCGATGTTAGCTTTAACCCTTTCACGTCTCAAAATTACACATCTCCTAGTTTAGCACTCCTGTCCCCTTTCTAACAATATATCTATCTTATCCATGATGTCTTGGTGTTTCAAATGTTTTCATTAACTGCTTGAGCTGACCTGGATAGGAACACAGTTTTTATTTCACAGTGTTTTACCTCAAATGATGTTTTGTTGATTGTTAGAAATGGGACAGGAGTGCTAAACTAGGAGATGTCTTATTTTGGGTGTGTCACCAGCACCACTGTGAGCCTTACATTAAAAAACAAAAATATTGTCTCTCTACAAAGATATTTCGAATTTTGTCAGACCATGTGTCCGCTCCGAATGTGAACGAGTTCATATGTAATCTCGCTGAGATTCTTTGATAAGAACCCTAAAGCGAGACAAATGAATGTATTTGTTTCTCTTAGTGGATGAACTTCAAATATGGGTATTGTAATGTATTGTGGTCATAAGAGCACATAGGAAGGTATGTAAACCAACACACATTCTCTCTCTCTCTCTCTCTCTCTCTCTCTCTCTCTCTCTCTCTCTCTCTCTCTCTAAATATATATATATATATATATATATATATATATATATATATATATATATATATATATATATATATATATATATATATATATATATATATGCGGTCAATGCGGTTACCGCGATCACCTCTTCCCTGGTCACTTGACATATCTGCCCGGCCCCAGAACATGGATATTCTGGGGAAGTGGTATGTTAATTGGCTCAGCGTGGTAAGAGAGGTGCCCGCTCACCTAACCCCAGTTTTTTACCGCGGTGACCGCGTCTTGAGAGACTCAAGCCTTTTTATATGTACTGTAGCTCAGTTGGTTAGGTGTCGGACGAGTAATCAGAGGGTCGCTGGTTCAATTCCCAGCCGGTGCACTTTGGTCTATACCTGGGCAAGACAGTCTATTCCATATTGCTTCAGTCTAACCAGCTGCAGAATGGGTACCTAGCATATATAAGGCAGTGCTATATGCTGCCAGTTGCTCTGGAATATCTCCCGAGGGATTGAAATGGTTTCCGTGTGTACAGTGCCTGCTAAGGGAGGAAGGTCGTGTGAGCGCTTCGGTTGATACACGACTACAAACCTAATACCTTTACCTCTATTGATTAACATCTGTGTAGTCATACTAATACTTCGACTTAGTCCTTGGGATAGACAGGTTGGGTGGTACCAGTCAAGGGTAGAAAACAAAACCCATGTTTTTGAATGGCCATGAGTCCCGAATTTGAGAATATGCATGATTGACCGCCTGTAGTGGTTGCTTATACTGAGAAAATGTGCGCTTCATATAGCACGACTTTACCTTTTTTATGCCAAATTGTACAATTCACAAATTTCAGGGCCTTGTATTTCCTGAACTAATAATCATATATCAGTTAAATCCACTGGTCTGATCAAGTATGTTACATAGATGCGTTAAACAGAAAAGCTAATTTGAACATTGACCCTTTGGTGGAATTAGGTCATTTGAAAATAGTCATTTGACCTTCAATAAGAACCGTTTGGTTATTCACATCACTGATTTCAGGGCATTGTATATCCTGACATGACAATCACACAGCAGTTAAATCCTCAGGTCTGAATAAGTACGTTACAAAAATTAGATGCTGCAAAAACAAAAAGAAATTCTACCATTGACCCTTTGGTCAAATAAGCTCATTTGAAAATGGCCATTTGCCCTTAGATAAGGACATACTAGCGTAATATTAGCGAATCAGACCCACTCATTAAATTCGGTGATATTACTTCCACGTTAATATTTCAAACCTTTACAGTATTGGTTATTTGATACCAGTTGGGGGACCGCATAAATTGGTACCAGCTGGTGGTACCATCAATAACCTTTATATTTTGAAAGCCCTTGAACCTCTCTTCAAATACCTGCATGATGGACATCTGCATCTGGTAGCTGTTTTGAGATATTGACCTCCCTAGATACCGGATATGTCCCTTTTTATGCCAAATTGGACAATTCACAGATTTCAGGGTCATGTATTTCCTGAACTAACAATCATACAGAGGTTAAATCCGTAGGTCTCCTTAGATCTTCTAAGTATGTTTCATAGATGCTGTAGAAGGAAAGTATAATTTTATTATCGACCCTTTGGGTAAATAAGGTCATTTGAAGAGAGTTTTGGTCATTAGCATTCACATCACATGTATCGCCTTATCCCTTCTAATGCTGAGGCTACTTTCAACCAATGCACAAGTATGCAAAGATTCTTGAAAACCATTTAAACCTGTCATGTTGGTATTAATTAGATTGCTGAGTACTCTCAGATGAGTGCCCATATGCCAAGGGTTCCAGTCATCTTAGAGATCTTTGGCATTATTTTGTACTGGCCAAATCAACCACCAGCATTATCTGAACTAACAATCAAATTCTGGACACAGCCCATGGAGTTGCTTTCAGATAAGAAGAATGATAAACATACTTCATTGTACAGAATCCTTGTTATATAACTTTATGGCCATGACGATTTGGTTGTAGCAAGTTGAGTAAGTTATGATATACCAGTATTTATCTGCAAAAACTATCATATGATAAAACAGGTAGATTTGAATGGCCCTATTTGACTAACAAATTGGCAAGAAAGGGTCATCTCCCTCGTACAGTATCTCTACTGTATACTCGAATAGCCCTTGAAATATTGTTGATCTAGGTATAGCATAACCTTTGGAAATTGAAAAAATAACAAAAGAGCTCCTTATCTGAAGTCAAATAGCCATTTTTAATCAAGCTTGTTTGACCGAAGGTCAATATTACAATCATATTTTCTTTCAACAGCATCTATGTAACATACTGATTCTGACCTAAGGATTTAACTGCTATATGATTGTTAGTTCAGGCAATATATCGCGATATCTGTGATGTGAATAAACAAAACTCTCATCAGCGAAGGTTAAATGGCCATTTTTAAATGAATATTAGAATTATACTTTCTTTCTACAGAATGTAAGTAACATAATTATTCAGACCTAAGGATTTAACTGCATCAATGTAACATAATTATCCAGACCTAAGGATTTAACTGATATATGATTGTTAGTTCAAGAAATACAAGCTTCCAAAATCTGTGAATTGTCTTATTTGGAATAAAAAGGTACATAACCAGTACCTTTGGCAGTCAATATGTCAAAACAACTACTTGATAAAGATGTCCATCATGCAGGGACTTGATGAGGGGCTCAAGGGCTTTCAAAATATTAGGGTTATTTTCAGTCCCCTCGACTGGTACGAATTGGCTAAAATGTTGACCCTGGCCCTTGAACTAGTAGTCAAATAAGTGAGAATGGACCTTTTATCCGAAAGAAATCCTGTTGGAAGGAACTGGTTGACTTATATAATTAGCACAATAAATATTAAGGATGAAGTATGCTTTTATATGGGGGTAAAAGGTGGCTTTAGATCATTTTTGAATTTTTCAAAGATTTTTTGTTGATTTTGTATCATTTTCGGCTATTTTCAGATCTTGGGTTAGGGGTGCGACAGGTGTCATCTTTCTCTTAATGCAGTAACTCAAGTGACTGATTTCCTGTCACACTCTCATACAAAGTAATGAAGAATTTTTGATATAATAAACAAGGTTCATTTCTTTATAAATTCTTTGACAAAAATAGAATAAGAATAAAGGGGTGTTATTTGAAAGGAAAAAGGTGTATGTCTTCTTTTTGGTTTAGGTATGGGGTTAAAGATATTTAATCAAGGTCAAATACACATACAGCATACGTAGATACAATTAAGGGCAACCATATAGCATTTAGTCCAATTATGAACCAAAAGTGTGTGTTCCCTATTAGATTTTAGTTACTGGCGTTTCTTTTTCAGAAACCCCTAGTAAAGGCCAAAATTTTCCATATTAGCTACCACTTGTGCATTTCCATCATGCCTATCGTCAAAAGTGGGACTCCTGGCTATCCAAAAATATAGGTTATGTTTTGTACCTATCTGTGGTACCAATTCGCCCATATCTGGCTCCTATCTCACAGACTAATTGTTTTCGTCATCTTTTCTTTCATTTTTATTCAATCATTTCCCAAATATCTATATATTAGATACATGTCCACTAAGACATCGATTTAGTTATTTAGCACCGTTAAATGATTTCACACCTTTGGCGGAATCTGTCTATTACGATTTAGTCTAAATATGGTAGACTCCAGGCTCAGCACTGGAAAACAGGTCTCCATTTGTTCTCTTTGTAGTGGAATTCATTTCCTTTTATGATGTAGGTATTTGTATCCGCACACTTGATTAGGGTGGCTCATGGGGTTAATCTTTTAATTTAGTCTTTCTTCTTCCCTGTTCCTATTGGGATATTCAATCCCTACAAAGTGTATATTGCCAGAAAGAAAAGTCTTCTGGTAGAGAATACATTAATCACCACAATGGTTACCCTAGCAGGGCTAAATATAAGTATTTGTAACCGCACACTTGATTAGAAGGCCAGAAAGGTCTTCTGGTGAGGAATACATTAATCACCAAAAAAGTGAACCTTTCAGGGTATAAGATGTGAGGGTTGAAAAACTGAAAACAGTTCCATGTGTTTTTCAAAAGGATATCCCGTCCATGATTATAAGCTGAAGACCATCACATTTCACAACTGTGGGAGAACTATCAATAAAGAGGGAAAGCCATTACACTTTATCATTATTTTCGTATTTTTTCTGAATTTGGTATTGTCAAGTATACAGTCAATAACCATAAAGGGTACAAAGTATGACGATGAAAACTCTCCAACTTTAGTCCTTACATCACATTTATCATTAAGTGAAATGTATGCCATATAAAATGAAGCAAATAGTAGACAGAAATATGTTGAGGTCATACAAAGTTTGCGAAAACGGTAGAAAAATGGTCAGTTAAATAAACATCTCCAGTACCCTTTACCTGTATTCCATGAAAAAGGAGGGTATTTAAGGTATATGTATGCAAAAGAACCTGTTTAGTGGGGAAATGAAAAGCACATGTCTCTTTTTCTACGTCATTCTACAAACTATTGGTATTCAACATTCCCTTGTGCACTAGAATTTACACCATGGTGAATATTATTGGTTTTGAGCTAAAGAGTGAATCATTCTTATCAAAGGTAAGTATCGAAGTTGTCAACCTGGCAAAGGATCTTCTCTCTACTCATAGATATCTTCCAAAGCAGGTTTTTAACATGACTGTAAAATATGCAAAACAGGGAGTTATATCCAGAAACACAATTTCATTTCCATTTTGAAGATATAGTGTTAATTTGAAGACCACATTTAAGGTAAGAATAGATTGTAATCATTTTGTGTTGCCTCTGGTCTTTATAAGTAAGTTATCATTTTCCCATTAGAACGAGAAGTAACACGAATGGATACTTTCTAGTCCAAAAGTAGAAGTTCGTTGGATTAGGAGCAAATACATAACAATTAGGAGAAATGTTGTATGAGGAAAACCATCTTATACTAGTATTTGCCAACACATTAAGCGATTGTAGGGACTTTGTATCACTACCATGCAATGAATAGTTCTTCCTTGCAAGAACAATGGACTCACGGTTTCTAGGGATGAAGCGGTGAATCCAATGTAATTGCCACTGGCCATATGTCAATAATAAAATACCCATAAAGCGAAGTAATATTATCACTTCTCAAATAAAACAAACAGTAAAGTTGATCTATATGTTACATAACTAACCGCTGCATAACAGTCTATGTAAAACGTGTACACAGGTTCCACATAGTGGACAAAAATATATCCTAAATTATGTTGATAGGTACATGACAACGATTCTCTTATTATTGCAGGGTGGCGTTGTTCAACTAAGTTGTAATAAATTGGCAATAAGCAAGTGATACACGCGGAGAAGTTGATATATTTTCTACATATGGATCAGCAGCTTGCGGTAAGGTTGGGGTTTGTTTTAACTCCAGCATATTTCCCCATACATAGAAGTGGTATAGCTAAAATGTGACATATGTAAATGTACTACATGAAGCATATTTTCATCTCAAAGATATTATATGACGCGCGTGTGTGTATGTATATACGTAACTATGGAAGTGTGTGTGTGGAGCGTGAGAGAGAGAGAGAGAGAGAGAGAGAGAGAGAGAGAGAGAGAGAGAGAGAGAGAGAGAGAGAGCTCTTGCTTTCTTTAATTTTTGTGTTGTAAAATATGTGATGCCATTTCACTTCCGCTCAATGATACATACAGTCAATAACTTTACAGGATACACAGTATGACGATAAAAACTCTCCAAATCTAGTCCTTTGATTAAATTTATCAATAAGGTAAACGTATGATAAATATAATGAAAGAAAAAGTAGATAGAAATATATTGCGGACATACAAAGTTTGTAAAACTATGGGGAAGTGGTCAGCTAAATAAACATCTCGACCCTTTTCCTGTAATCCATTACGGTGCAGGGTATTTCAGTGGGTAAATGAAAGGCACATGTCTGCTTTGTACCTCTTTCTACGAAATGTTGGCATTAAACATCCCCGTGTGTACTGAAGTTTGAACCGTAATGAAATTCATTGGATTTGAGCTAAAGAGTAAAGCATTCTTATCAAAGCTAAATATCGAAGAAGTGAACCAGTCAAAAAAACCTTCTCTCTATATGCCGAACGATCTTTTCGACAACTTCGGAAATAAGGTGTTAACGTGAAGGCCAGATTTAAGACGAGATTAAAGCCCGTCTCACACAGACGTGTCAAGCTAGGACTTTTTGCCAAGACCTAGTTAGGACACCCAGGACATCACGACTTTTTTGAAGCCGACAAAGTCCTAGGTGAAAATTGAGGAAATATATGCAAATTAGGATGTCTTGGTGCTGTCGGGGACACGTTGGGGACCCGTCGCGGACAGTGTGAACGATGAACAAGACGTAGTTGATGGACGCATAGGACATCCTGAGTAAGTCCTGTTAGGTGGGGATTTGTCTGCGATGTGTCGGGGACATACGTAGTATATAGACAGGGCATTTCTAGAACCGATAGGTTCAGAAATGCATGCATTTCTAGAACCATTAATTCTAGAAATGCCCTGTCTATAAGATATATGAAAAAGTCTAAAATGTTTATAGTGCACAAAGTACTGCAAAGCACAAAGCACATTTTCAAAGCACATTCAAGAGCACCTGAAAAATCCTAAGCGAGACCTCTTTACTTCACTATGAACAAGTTTCACAAAGATCTGAAAGGTTGGCTGCTCCTCAGGGAATATGAATCTTCTGCATCCAAAGGAGGTTAAAACTTGCTTAGCAAATAACCTGAAGTTAGTCATATAGTATGCTATGTAAAGTCCTTCATATCTATTTTTCCTTTTGATCCTCAGACAGTCTGACGATAAAAGATCCAGCAAATCATAATTCATCTTTATGCGAGAAAATCCAAGATATTCAACTGCATGCATTAATCTATCCAGTTGCACATAATACTTTCTCCCATATGGTAACGGAAGATAGCCTCCATTGTGGTGATAAAGCAGAAAGTATTCTTCTGAAGAGAATAGATGGTCTGGTAGTTCCACCACAATAAATCCTGGAGTTGTTTGTATCAGCGGGGATTGCTGGTTATACATGTTGATGTAGAGACGGAACAGTGGTATCTGTTCCAAAGCATGGTGAATTGTTTCTTTGGTAATTATATGGACAACTCTATTGTGTAGTTTGACGAGTAATCCAACATTGTTGAAGTGTAAACCGTCAAGTTCGTATTCTCCCCAGTTGAGTGACATGATCATAGTAAGATGTATCTTGAACCTCATCTCAGGTATAATATTCAAAGATATTACAATAGTAGGCCTGTTCATACTGACATTATCTTGTTAATCATACTTTGAATAGCATTATTTTTCACCTATCACATATTCCCGATATTAGGATTTATGTTATGCTAGATTTATATTTCGTTTGATAACCAAAATAGAGTTATGAAAGTCCTCATCACATACCAATGTAAATCAATAAAATAAAATAAAATATGTCTACAAACCATTTGTATCCAAGACAAACACAGGTGGAAAAGTAGAAAAGCAAAACCAGTAACAACACTTAACATTTTCTCTATTTATTTGAAAGCAACTCATCTAACATGATCTCATTCTAGCACAATATGAGCACATATGTTAATAACCTGTACTCTAAACCTTTAAATGCAGTTTGGTACACACATAAACCTACATAAACCTATTCCTAGTTTATTCATTATACCTCTACATTACATTTGAACTAGAAGGCAAAATAGAAAAGCAATCTCATGTATACTAAGTAAATGTTTAACTTTAATATCTAAAATTCTAGATTGGTCTGATACATGTCTGAGCGTAACTACATGGATATACATCTATATAAACCTAATTAAAAAGCTTACAATAGTGCTAATCATAAACGTTAATAAATGCTATAGCTTTAAGCGTAATACATATTTGATATAGTGATATACAATACATATAGTAGTAAACCCTTTAAGTTTATCATAGCTCTAATCAAAATTGTCAATCATCTTTATAGCATGTATAATCATATAGTGATAAAAAATACTATGAAATTTTGACCTACTTGGAAATATTCTCCATATCAACTAAATCATACAATTCTAATGATGCTGAGTGCAAATCTAAAAGTGGATATATAAACCTAATGTATATGATTATATTTGATACATACATATATATATTTTTTAAGCATCTCTGTAGCATGCATTGTTACTATACAGAGATATGCAAACTCCTACAAAAATTCAATGATTACATATTAGAGTATATATAAATGAAAATTATATTGGACCTGGACAAAGCTAGGGCACCTTTGATTTCTATGGCACAGGACTAAGTCTAGGCTATTGCCATGCAGGAGTCATTGGTCTTTTATATGAGCTCTGGTATTACAATTAAAGCGTCATTGACCCAGGGCATTGGCTATGGTGCCTCTGAAGTCTTTGGTCCAGGTCTAGCTAGGGCATCGCCATTTTATAGTTATTGGTCCTGGACTAAGCCTTGGACATCTCCAAATGAAAGTCTGTGTTGAATGATCATCCTTGGAAACTTGTTGTGCATTTGGTGTCAGATGCTTCACAACTTGAATCTCATGTCCATCGTAGATTCTTTCAATAATGATTTGAGCAACTTTACAGCCCCTTACAATTGGAACTGTATGGTTATTAAGATTGTGAATAACAATCCTAATTGCCTCTGTATAATCATTATCAATCATTCCTCCAAGTGTGATTAAGCCATGCTTTTCTGCAACTTCTGAAGTTTCAACGATTCGGCCACAGTATCCAAGTGGAATGTGCATTGCAATGCTTGTATCAATAGTAACAGTAGATTGTGGTTTCACTGAAATATCTTCACAGGAAAACAGATCAAATCCAGCAGCTGTGATAGATCTTTTATTGGGAACCTTTGCGTACGGTGCGAGTTTTTGAACTAGAATTTTATCATCTGTCATCTGCTCCTGGACAGTGTCATAAAATCTTTCAAACATTTCACATGTTTGTGCACTGTACTGGTGTAGTCCTTCAGCGTCCACAAATTGTTTCATTTCATCTGTGTTTGATCCCATAGGTTCCATGTTGACAAGGTCTGTTGCGTTATTGAAGTTAGTCATCAGTGATAATCAAGATTGACAACATGCATCTCACATTATTTATGTACTTGTTTGTCAAATCAGCACATAGTTATGTCATAATTGTAGTATTCAGTGGCACAGTTGATGAATCTTAGACTTGATGTGTCCTATGTGAATATCCATATTCCTTTGTTGTTGATTTAGTCCAGTTTTTGCACAATAACCACCTCATGAGCATCATGAATTTTCTTAATGATAATTTTTGCAATACGATTTCCTGGATGAAAGTTTACAGAGTGAGCAGAGAGATTGCGCAGCACAACCTTAATCTCACTTCTGTAGTTGGCATCTACCACACCTCCTAAAGTTACTAAACTGTGTTTTGCAGCAAGCTCGGGGTTCTCAACTATGTGTCCATAATAGCCAACTGGAATCTGCATGGCAATTTTTGTATCAATAATTGTTGTGGAGTTAGGTTCAAGCGTGACTGCTTCAAAAGCAAATAGATCGAAGCCTGCAACTCTTGAAGATATTTTTCGTGGTTTTATGGCATGACGATTTAATTTCTTTATCAAGAACCTTTTTCCTAGTACCATTTGTACCATATCTGCAATCATTCCCCTCCGCTTAACTGGAGACTGATCATCATCACTTTCTATTTCTCCTTCTGATAGGGTATCTTTAGTTGGCCCTTCTAATTCACCAATGGCTCTCTTAGTTCCTGAAGGCTTTGATTCTTCTTTATTGCTCATCATGTTACTTGAAGTGGCTTATCAAGTAGCTCAGGACATCAATCTCAGAAGTTTTTGTTTTAAGTTCGTTATTTGTTTTGAAGGTCAACATTCATTTTTTCATGAAGCTATGAGCTATTTGCTTACCAATAAAATCTGAATCAAATATATCTAAATCGACATTGAAGTTATGCTCCACAATTGTATTGATTAAAAGATCATTTGCTAAGAGATCACGTTCATTAAAAAGCTTTAGAATTGTTTCCATGGAATGCCCTAGAGCTCTCATGAAAATGAAAAATATAACATATTGCCCACAACTTGATGACAAAGGATACTGCAGGAACCTTTTGTTGTACCAATATTCTCTACCAAGAAACTTAGCAAAGCTTGTTGTAGGTTCAAACCCATATGAATAAAAGTATTCTCTGGGACCACTCACAGGAAAATAAAAGCAAACCCAGTGTTCACCTGGTTGATTTCTTTTATGAGTATTTGCAACATATGCCAAAGGTCTTTTCTCTGGTACCGTAGGCAAGGTGTCAGCCGCATGGGTTGACATGAATACATTTCTGGTATATGGATGACTTTTAAGAATGTGTGTTATTTCTTTATTATTCATAATAGATGTTACGATCCTTATCAATTTCTAGAACAGAATCATATTCCAGATAACACACAATTGTAATTCCTGTGTTATGCGGTTTATTAAGTTTAATATCTAGACTGATGTTTCCCTCTTGTATAAGATTAAAATTTCCACTATCTGAATGATCTGGAGTTAGATCAAAAGCATATATTGCATACCCATTCTTGAAATCTTTCAAAGGCTGTATACCTTGATTGATATTTTTGAATAATCTCCCTGTACCATGCAAAAGTGAAAGGTATCCCTCAAAGAAATGATCATTTTCAAAATCTAAATCAATATCTTGAAATGGAACTGGCTGACCATTTTTTCTTAGAATTATATGTCTTACTTCAAAATGTTGAAAATTGAAAGGATTATGATGGAGACTTCCATTGAAACCACTGCTATCAACGAGACCAAAAACAATTCTTCGAGGAAGAATACCATTCACAAGATTAGGTTCAGAGAGATCACTTCTTTGAGCACCTCTAGTGAAAAACTTCATCTGTATTTTTCTCATCGGATATTTGGCATTTCTTGTTAAAAGAGCCATTTCATGAGCCTCTCTTACACTATCACTAATTGTTTTGTGAGCTGCATACAATACAGCTTTATCAATTGTAATGTTGTAACGAGAGGTGTCATCAAAGGCCATGAGAGAAAACTTTTGATCAGCTCTTTGTAATTTGATATTCATTTCAACTTTGTTTAACAGGAGTTTTCCTTGACTGAAAATTTCACTGTGTAAACGTCCCAAAGTTTCAAAGCTTTTACTTAATTTTGATATAAACAACCTGGCAGTTGCCCCTGAGTTTTGAGTCTTTTCAGTGAGGTCAAGGTCTTTAGAATAAGAATCTAACTCTCCCTTGTCTTTGTAAAACAAACTAGTTTTAAGATGCTCTTCTTTTGAATCAGAGTTGTATGAAAGAAGACACTCCAAATATGATCGATAAGGATACAAAGTATCATTTCCACTAACGGATTTCCCATTCAAATGAACCTCAATACTTTTGAAGCATGTCGCATGGAAGTAGTTGATTGGGAATACCAAAGACTGGTCAGGGATTGCTGCCTCTGGATCAGCATCTTCCTCCAGCTCATCACCATCTTGATCTAAGATCCGTGTTTGCATATACAAAAAGATAAAATCAGGATCGATGTATTCACGATCACCAGTGTGAATTTTGAATTCTAAAGGACCTCCTCGATCAAGTGATGTCAAGGGATAGTACTTTTCAAAACGAGTTCCTTCTATGCTGGTTTGTGTTGGAGGAAGATTAAATAAATCTAGTTCGGATTTCACACATTCACAACTATCCATATGCAAAAGTGACATTTTCTTATTCAAATATGTCTTCTGAAAATTTTCGTCTTTTAGATTTTTTCTGTACTCTGTTTTGAAGTCGCTTCAAACACTTAGCTCTGTGTTTATATGACCCTCCCTTCATCTCAGTAACTTTTCCAATGAAGTCATTTAAACCCTCTTTTCCTCTGTGTTTTAGGGACTCTTTAAATTCTTTATCTTCTAATACCACATCTGATAGTACTCTTGTTCCAGTTTTCAAAAGAGATTTACCAGCAGATTTTGCTGTTCTTTTCAAGGCAGGTACTATCGTCTTTGATACTATAGGCATGACCTTTCGGAATAAGGAACTTAAAAACCCTCCAAGACCATAGCCATCTTGCTGTACATCTCCAACAAAAACTGGAAGACCATGTCCATAATGAACACGATACAGTTCAGGATTAGGAACATATGGCACTCTAGTCATGCTTTACTTTTTGTCTAAAATGGAGTTTAACAATAACTTTACCGTATTTAAAACGTATACATTGTCCTAAATCATCTGCAACTTTTATCTCAATATGTTGAAAAAAGTCATTTGCCAATGGAAGATAGTGAGGTGTCTCAAAGACTTTTTGAATATAGTCTCCATTTTTACCATCGACAGAAATGGTCCTTAACAATGGTACAAATCTGTCTCCAACTAGTGTGTCTTTAACAATATTTGAATAGACATAGAGATTATATAGGTCTGTGCCAAGTACAGGCTGACTTTTTGATTTAATTTTCTTTCTTTGTTTGGCTGCCTCTCCCCGATTATCAAAGAGAGCACTGGTAAATCCAAACATTTCAGCAATATCTGAATGAATCTCAATGAATTCATTTTTTGCCAAGACAACAGTAACACCATCTTTTAAATCATCACTACTATCATTTTCATAGTTTAGCATTTCTTTTTTAAAAAAACCTTTGAATATGTTTGGTATGGTATCATTAATGGCTGCAATTAAGGTATCAATTGATCTATAAAACCCTGGCTCTATCTGTCTTGTAAACAACTGAACAGTTGGCCCCCTCTGGATACCTAAGTATACTACATTAAGGGGTGGCAAAACATTGTAGAATGAGTATGGATAATTTATTTCAACCAATGCTACTTCCCAGTCTTTTGATGGTAGCTCTAAAGCTCGAGGAAGTGGAGTGATATAGTGACTCGTTTTGTTATTATTGGAGGAGGATTTCACATTACTTGGTAAAATTACATAAAAAGATTTGTATGAAGCATCCATTTTTCCATCAAATGGATATCCAAGATAGTCCACTTCCAATCTGCAATTCAGTACTTTTACCCTTTTTCCTTCCTGATTTTCGTGGAAAGGTTAACTTCATCCATGCATTTGGTACACCTATCTCAAGTAGTTTTCTATAAAATTCAAATGCAGCAATTGGAATATCTTTATCAGAAGTAATTGTTATTTTCTTCATTATAAATTGAAATAGTTTTATTATATTTGAATTTGCAAATGGTTTACCATCAATGATTACCTCTAACTGATTATTCCATGTAATTTGATCCTTAAAACGTTGGAGATGATGTAAGATGCTGGAAACAAAAGGTTGAATTGCAGTTGGAATAGAATCTATGATAAAATTATAATCCTTTGTAGTATCATTAGATTTTGGTTCTGACACTGCTGATGGTATTTGAATGTTCTGTTTTAGAGCTTTTTCTTGATTATAAAGTTTCATTTTTACATCTGGAGGTAGAGATGTATCAAAGAGAACATTTTCACTTTGAATATTTTGTATTTTGTCAGTGCCTTTGTGGGTTTGATACTTCTTGAAAGTTTCAAGAGGAATGATTATACTTTCTTGAAAGCTCATTTTGGAAAAAGGGATGTTAGAGCAGTCAAAGCAATAGGAATAAGTGAACCTAAAAAGCCACCTTTTTGTTGCAAGATTTCTCTTTTATATTTCATCGGTTCTGCTTTTCTCACTACTTGTCTCATAGACTTTTTGAATCTTTTTAATTTGCTGTGGTCTTCCTTCTTTAATGGTACATTACCATACAGAACATTGATGATGCATTCTATTATTGCTTTAAGTTCCCCATTGTTAGCCAAGCTGATAAGCATATTTCTTCTTCGTTTCTGTTTACTTTTACCTAGAAGAGTTAGGAAATCTTTATGTTTCAATACCTTGGCCATTACAATGATGGAATGTAAACCCTTTGGAATCCTTCAAATATATCTGATCTTAATCTTGCCTGTGGAGGAGTCTTTTGGCTCCCATCTACGAAAAGATAGCCATTAGATCTATCTGCAGCCATCTCAAAGATTTTAAGGAACAATCTTTGGTTTCTAGGCATAATCTTCTTGGCTAGCATATATGGCATTGATTTATCAATAGGATTATTAAATATTACAAGGTAGTGTGAACACCTTAGGATTGTTTTTCGCTCTTTTCCTTCATAGAATAAATTTTGTAGAATCAAAATCCAACTGACAGAACAGTGGTGACACTTTTTTGAAATAAGAGATGTTAATGATGAACTTTTGACAGATTCAATCATTAAATCATCATAAATATGTAAACCATATTTACCTGGTTGTATGTAGGCATCAAGATTTTCTGGAAGACCTCTCACAGTGATAATTTCATTTTGAAACGTATTTTCAATTGTTCTTATAGTATCATTATATTCCCCATAAAACCATATAATATAATCTATAGGTTTGTCAATGAGGGAATATTTCTGTTTGATTAAACTTAAGCAAAATGTGGTCTTTCCAACAAGGGGAGGACCAGACACTACCATTCCAAATGGTGCTTTGATTCTTGCATCAAAAATGTCCAATGTCTCAGCCATTGTTCTTGATAAATTCTCTAGAGTAACATCCTATCTCATAAACATTGTTCAGTTTGGTGATGTCACTTTTGATGTTATTTACAAATTGGACAACTGAGAGGCATTGATCCATTCATCAAAGCTGTCTGGCCATCCTCTGTAATGAACGAAATATTGTTTCTTTCCCTTTCTGACTCTCCTTTTAAGTATATCTATTTTGTATTCTTCATTTTCAGATATTTCAATCTTTTGTAATTCTTGTTTATAGAATGCGCCATCTAGAATTTCACCATTCAAGTCTATGATTTTGTATACAGGAGGATTTGTTGCTATTTGATCAATAACAGCAAAATATTCATCAGTCCATTTTGGAAGATATCCCTTTTTGAATATTCTTCTCAATTTTGATAAACGTACCTTGTCACCTATCTTGAATTTATATTGAGGAGATTTTCTTTGCTGAATATGTTTCTTGTACTGTTTTTCCCACAATATGGATTCATTATTTGGATTGACTGCAGCTGGCGTCATCCCAATGCTTCTGTGAATACTATTGTTATATGCATGCACAAGGTCTTGGAGAACATCTATATAATTCAATGTATTGTGCTTAGTAAAATACTTGAACATTTTGTCTTTTAGTGTACGATTCCATCTTTCAACGATGGAACCCTTAGTATCTGATTTAGTAGAAAATAATTTCACATCATGTTTTTTTAGGAAAGCTTTGAAATCTTTATTATGGAATTCAGTGCCATCATCAGTCTGAAGATATTTTGGTTTCCTTGTTTTGAATAAAAGCTGAAAGGCATTTATTATTTCATTTCTTGTCTTACTCTTCAGAGGTAAAGCAAATGCAAAGCGAGAAAAAACATCAATAACTGTTAATAGGTATTGATAACCTTTATTGTATCTTTTAAGATTAATTAAAAATGCTAAATCAGCTTGCCATTGATAATCTATGCCTTTTGATAAGGTTTTTCTTCTCTTAAATCTATGTCTTAGGGGTTTGTGAAGGGTGTAGGCATCCTGACCTGCTAACCATATTTTTACATCTCTTAAAGTCACCTTCGTGTATTTTTCTTTGACAAATCTAAATAGCTTTGAAGCTGAGGAAAATCCAGCAGGATGTTTTGGATCAAAGTAGATATTTTGAAGATGATGGTATACTGAAATTGGTACTCTTTTGTTGCTTTGTTTTTTTCCTTTCATATTAATTCTCTAAACAAAGATGCATACTCAGATCACCAATTTACTTGAAGAATATGGGAATGTAAGCCATTTTCCCAAGTTTCATGTGTTCAGGTATTTCAAAAGGAAGATCTTGTTTTCCTTCTGTTCCTGATTTAGCTTGCTTCGCAGCTGCCTCTTCATTATCTTTGTTAGCATTTTGGCGTTTCAGTTGCCTTTTTTCCTTTTCTTTCAAGTAAGTAGTCTGACAACTGTTACAGCGATTTGCATCTTTTTGAAAATATTTTTGATCATCAAAGGGTCTATGACACCTCTTACATTCACGAAAGCAATTCTGCGAGCATTTAATACAATATTTCTTTCCTTGTGCTAACTTATTGTATGATCTACACCATATGCAAGGTTTCTGAATATCTTCAAACTCAGTATCTGAACTGGAAACACTCATAATGACTGATCGTGTTGGCTTTCCTGAGAAATAAGAAATAACTGCTCTTATCTCATAGTTTTTTTCTGAGTGGTTATGGGTTTGTGGCACTATGTTTAGGTCTACAGAGATACACTAATTCTTTGAACTCATTTCTATGTGACAATCAATCCTTAAGTTTAAGATCTAAAATGAAAGCAACAAAACAATTTCAACCATTTAAAACCTTCCCCATCAACCTTATCCATTTTATGATTGCAGCATGAGCAATCACATTCAATATTCTCAACACCAGCAGTTAGTGTAGGAAGCTTTCTATTATTAGTTGGAGTCCCCATCTTCGTCTTCATTATCAGTACTGAGATTCTCAGATTCTGTTTCAGAAAAAGATTTCTCAGACTTCTTTC
The DNA here is from genome assembly GCA_963942565.1 of Maea johnstoni. Classification (NCBI taxonomy): domain Eukaryota; kingdom Metazoa; phylum Annelida; class Polychaeta; order Spionida; family Magelonidae; genus Maea; species Maea johnstoni. Next base: position 44,285,595 of record OZ012687.1, read on the forward strand.
CTTTCTTATTCTTAAGATCTTTAAATATTTTTTTAATTTTATCACGTTTCCTCAATAAAATTTCAAACTCGTCAGAAGAAAACGTTAATGTTTTGCCTTTATGTTTATCAAGAAAATGAATATATGCTTTACCACGATAGCGATTGATTGTACCCTCTTTACGAGAACCAATACTGACAACTTTGTTTGTTTTAGCCATAGTTCCATCAACTGAAATGTAGTGTTTGTGTGCCATCTCACAGTCTTTTTCGTTAGTTACGCTTTTTTGTTGAATAATGCCCAAAAGCTAAGGTTTTTATTCCGTCTGCCATTACAAATCGTTTATCATCCCATGGACTTAAACCTGTTTTCCTTTCCTTTGTTGAGTAAATCGTATGTTTTATTGATCTAATGGCACGAAAGTTATGTTTTTTCAAATGGCTAGCCTCTAATGTTTCTACATAATCTTCAAAACTAATATTGTCCATGATTTGTTTTTTAAGACCTTTGGCTTTCTTTGTATTGCAACCTTCTTCTGTATTTAAGGCATACATTTTTGAACGAAGACCAACAAATGCTGTTGGTGAAATTCCTCCATATTCATCTTTAAATGTTCCAATTTTTTTCTTATTTCGTTCAGAATAAAGTAATGATTGCTTTACATAATTTGAGGTATCAAAGTATCTTAAGTTATTTTTAATGTCATGGTAAATATTTTCGGAATATATAATATAGCACAAGGAATCAGTGTCTGTAAATAACAATACAGCATTTTCACCATACAAAGACTTAATAAAATTATAGTGGAAAGAGTACATGTGCACTTTTGATAATTCTAAAACTGCAAAGCCAGCATAAATTGGTTTATTGAGTAATATTTGTGTTTTCATTAACTGCATAGCAACCAGGCGCTTATTGATTATTTGAAAGGTATGAAAATTAGGTTTAGAAGTAAGTGTGACAAACTTCTTATTATCTGTAACAAGTCTGATATCCACCCTCTTACGAACATCTTCAAGAAGTTTTCCATAAGCTGAGTTACATAAAAGTTTCCAAAAATCTTGCTCAAATGAGGTTTTTGCTTGCTTGCGCTTCTCTGTATTGAATTGTATGAAAGAGTCCATCCATGGCTTTTGGTCAAAGGCCAGTACTTTATAAATTTTGCCCAGCCTAAGACCTAATTGAAGATAGAGTTTCAAATTTCTAAAATGCAAAATGTACCTGTGTTTATCCCTCAGTGATACAATGAGTTTTTCTGGTCCTTTTTTGGTGGGTATCCCTAGGTCTGAGGCAGTCTTTGTCATCCACGGTGACCAATCATCTGGAGGTATACTCATTTTCTCTGGGGCTACTGGGTAATCATTATGAAGATCATGAAGACATTCGGGATATTCTAAGTCAACTTCAAGAATGTAGCCCACGCATCCTCTATCAGATATGGATTTAATCTGAAGATTAGACATTTCTTTTTCAGAAAGCCAATGGAAATTTGAGAAGGGTAAATATTGTGTCATTGCGTAGCCATACAGATTAGTACAATCAAAGTACATAATATATGATTCAGGCTCATTGGGATGGTAATCATACAGTCTAGGATTATTAGCCTTAGCATATCTATGCATTATAGATGAAATACCTCCCCTTACCCCTTGAGAAATAAAGTTATACATATCAATTGAAGTCAATAACTCTAGTTTGATATTAGACATTTTCAGTGCAGCATCCATGCCAAAGTGAGGGAGGGACAAATATTTAGTAGCCTCTAAAGAATAGCTTTGAAAGGCCATCCCACGAAATGCTTCGAATACATCTACCAGTAATAGAACATCACTTTCAAGATACTTTATCATGTATTCCTCCAGAGTGGTGCATTCAAATGTTTCCCAAACCTTATTAGCATGGTCATAATCCTCTTGTTTGACTTGGGTATCATTAAGACCATCATAAAAGTCTTCTATTCTAGGTAATTTAGGATAAGATAATTTCCGCACTGAATCAAAAAAGTCATAACAGAATACCCCTTTCCTAAGAAAAAGGTCTAAATTATTTTGAGCATAAAGTTTAGTATGCTTGAATTGATCTACACCTTTGGTAAGTAAGGAGTTAACTAAATTAGAAAGGGAGGTTGGGAGGAATGCAAATGAATCAATGAAGATGAATTGGTGGAAATAAACTGCATGGAAACGCTCTTTGTTTTTTGCAATAACTTTGAACTGATACTTTTTATTTTTTGCGATATGACCTAATTCACTTATAAGTAATTGCACATCATAGTTCATACAGTTGTGAGCAATACAAGGAATTTTTGAAGGAATGGATGCATATGTAAGATTACATCTATTGCACAAAGCCATTCTGTACTTGCCACTCAAATGGTCGTGATCTGCACATTTTCTATTAGATGATGAGAAGACACTTTTACAGATTTGACAAGTTTTTCTATTGCTGAATCTTCTTAGATTCCATTTGGTCCATTTAATTTCACAATATTCTGTAAAACTTATCCGCTGAATTTCTGAATGTTGATCTTGTAGGTACTTGACAAATACTTTGAGGCAATCTAATCCAACATATGTATATAGGTCGGAATTATGCTTTGTTTCTGTACACACACGTTTGGCTGAAAATGCTATAGGAACATGTACTTTTTCCTTGACAACCTTTGATTTGTCATTCTTAGGCACATCACATGTTAGCAGACTTTCAAAGTCATAATATATCACAAATGGGCTTTGGAATTGAGCTCTGTGATTTGTGAATGAGAGGTGACTGCCTTTTGATGGCATCGAATACCTTTGACACTTTTTCAAACAATACTGCATATGTTGCATAAGTTTTTGTTTTAAACTGTAACTGCTTAGGCAGAATCTGCATATGAATTTCTTATAGCTATGTTGTTTAAAACTGGATCCAACAAATCTGGACAGATTTCTTATCAAATAATAATGTTTATTGAAATAAAGCAAGTCTATGTGTTTACTGTCATGATCTACTATATTCTTACTTACATAAATAGGATATGGAACAGCTGAATATCCAAAAACATTAATGGATACTTGGTTCAAAGATTCAAATTTGCTGATATCCTTTACATTCATTGGAAACGTTACATTCTTCAAGTTTAGATTGTCAATAAATGGTTCATAATTGTTTGGCTTCTCTGGATGTGATTTACATGGGTAAAGGTGTGCTAAAACGGCATACAAGAAACACTTGTTATTAGCACAATTAATAGTTAAACATGCATGTTTCCTTGTTATAACCTTTGGCAATTTGTGTGAGATACATCCACCTTTTAAGGGTTGGTACTTTGCAACGGACAACTTTGAAAAAAGTAGCTGATGAAATGTCCATCCAGAACCATGCTCTAAAAATGAATCATAGCCTTGAATTATATGTTCAAATACATTAAGTAAAATGTTACTTATGCTGTCCTTCCCTATGACGGAGACAACTTTAGAGTTAAACCATGGCTGAATTTTCACAAGCTCTTTATCCTTCCATCGTTTCAGTTCAACTTGAAGAGATAGTTGGAATTTGATGTTTTGAAGTTGTGAAACTTTACTCTTAAGAGTAGACCTTATTATTTTTAGACCCTCCTTATACAGATAACTTTCAACATCAATTAATTTAGAAGTTGGAGTATACATATACTCTTCAGCATACTTCCCAAGGGCTGACTTAGATACATGCATACTGGGTGGTTTATTTCATGATAGAAGGCATCTAACAAGTTTGTAGTGCGAATAAAGATAGAGTTCTGACTGCAGTTGTGAGGTAGTGTTCCTCAATCTCAAGGCTTTATAGGGTATCGAGACATATCAAATGGTATCATGGAATCACAACAACAGGAAATGCATTTATATACACATATTTATTTATTTGGTAACCTTTACAGTATACATAATCACCTCATTTAGATATGTTGATCATATCATTTCAATAAGGGTTGTTCTACCTCCAGTCACATGAACAGGAAACCAATGCAGTCTCAATCACATACATAATCTCTACAATAATAATGTTTATTTATTAAAACTAAATCACAGTAGTTATATATTGAAACTAATTCAAAGTACAAAGCATGTCATTCACATTATTATGCATTATACAAATTTACTGATACTGCACATTGGCCAATGCAGGCAGTATTTAATTCAATTGAAAATACAGTCAATGATTAAGTGAATATGATTACATAAGTAACATCTCAGCTTTGTCCATACACATTATTATCTTCTCATAGACATTATTATCTTCTCATATATATATATATATATATATATATATATATATATATATATATATATATATATATATATATATATATATATATATATATATATATATATATATACATAGCTATTTACTTAGACGTACATGTTCATATTCAAAAAAAGTTCAGTATGTGATATTTGTGCAAATACTCACTAAGAACTATTTCATATCTTAGTACATTTTTCAAATATTTCAAGTTTTATTTTTCACCTGATGAGCAAGTATTGTGAGAAGAGCCTTGTTCCTCTTCTTGTAATCACTTAGAGTATTTTTTAAGCGACATTCTGCTGAAGGAGTATAATCCAGAGAGATTGCACGGACATGTTCAATTGGTTTAAATTGGTCATGCTTATGATACTTATGAATATTGTACATTCTCTTTGAATTAAACTCCCTCTCACAATACTTGCACCTTAGTTTTTTGGATTCTTTTTAGGTTTTCTTCCCCTTGTCAATTTAACTTTGCTGTCTAATGCTTGGAGACAGTGATTAGAACATTGTCCCTTACACTGTCCCCACTTACTGGAGGTATTTTCCTCCATTTGCTTTAATAACCTTAGGTTCTCTTCAATAACCTCGGTTAATATATCCTGCTGTTTGAGAACACGCAGGACTGATTCCTGGTTCGAAATCAATTTATGTTCTAGTTTGGAACCAGCGTTTCTTAATTTTTGAATCCAAACGAGGTACTTGGACCTCACATTTCCGATGTCCACTTTGGACTTTGAGGCTCCCAAGTTGGGAGTTAATATTTCTCTGGCTTCATTTAAAGAAGCGGTCACATCGGAGTATGAAATAGTTGGCTTTTCTCGCTCAACTATTTGCATTTTGTCTTTACCTGTCACAGGATTTGACCCCTTGGATGACTCCACTAATTTCTTTTTGAGAGTCTTTTTAGGGGGAAGGTTAGCTTGATCTTCCCCTTCAGAATTTTGATGTCTTTCATTTTTACGTTTCTTAACGTTACTCTCTTTTCTCTCCTCATCACTTTCTAAATTCAGTGATGACTCCTCAATATCGCTATCGGAGTCCTCGTCCATAAGTTTGGACTCTTCCTCTCCACTAGAATTGCTCTCATCACTAGAGGATGAGACAATTTCTGCTTTTTCTTGAACAATCTTTGAACAATTATCATTTTGAGGATGATCATCATCACCTTCAATATCAGTGTCACTTTCGCTCTCTGATAGATTAAGATTAGCCATCAGAGTAGACCTAATGGCCTTTTTGGGCGTTCCCTTTTCGGACAGCTTGATGTCCACACTACCATCCCTACTAAAAAGGATGGCTAGGTGGCTTCTACTTGTTTTTATTTCCGATTTTCCGGTGCTTTTAAATCCAACAATACGGACATTTCTGTCCAAAAGCCTATCTAAGGCCACAGCCAGCTCAGTCATAAATTTTTTATGACTGAAGGTTTTAACCTGCAGGTGCTTCTTTAGCACCTTCGCAAATTCAGGCCCACTTACTTCCTTAAAAGTGGGGAACATCAAAACATATTGCAGGTTTTTATGGTGCTCTAGAACAAATTCAGCGAGCCTCAAATAAAAGCTCTCTTTGCACCTCTTGAAACTCATTTTTTATTAGAGTTTCAAGCTTAAAAAATGAATCTAAAGTTTTGCAAATTATGTCAAATCTGCAACCATTTATAGCAGGGCTTAAAGTACCTGACCCTAGATCACCAAAATACAAGCTATACCTATTATTTTCAGATGGAATATTAAATATTGACAATGTTTTAAGCCTAGGAAATGCTACTTTAATAGGACAAGGGAGTCTAACTGTCCCTTGAATATTAATCAAGTGAGCCCTATACGAAAAGGACCTGTTTACGTGAGGCGTTAGCAAATCTGACAAATAGTTTGTTATTTTAGAAAAAGTATTTATTGCTGCTTCTATATCAGACTTTAAAAAGAGCAGCGTATACCCTGTTTTCGATATTCTAACTGTCAGATCCTTATCTTTTAATGTTACATACCCTACCACAATGTCAGAATTGAGCTTTTCACTCACACTTTGAAGGTCTATTATGGTTCCTTCAGGCGCATGCAGTGCAAATATTAGCAGTTTAACTTGTATCATGAGCGATCTGGAAAACAAAAGAAATATGTCTCGGACAAAATGGCAAAACAAAGATTTTAAACAAAGTTATTCTCAAATGTGTCAGATGATGTTTAGGCTACTGACTCCAACGAGGTAAGCTTAGGTTTCGAATATATAATTGTCAGGTATAAAGGATAAGGGTACAACACTTGAGGTAGTTGAAGTAACATCAGAAAACCAAAATAATTATCAAATAGTTATTGTTTTTTTTTGTTTTGTTATGTTTGTTTGTTTGTTTTTATTTTTTCTTCTGTATATTGTAAAGTATACTGAAACTTACCTGTTTCTATGAGAAGTAGCCAACCACATAGGACCTTTATTGACTGTATGCTGATACTGATGTATCTAAAAATTGAATAATCTAAGTTTGAAATTGTTTCATCATAAATCAAAGATATATTCTTAAAAGATCATGTTGCCATTGTTCAGAAATATTTCCATTCCAGCATTTAATCAGTTAAGTTCCAATGACCTTAACCTGTCTTTTAAGATTATTGAAATATATTTTGCTCTGAAAAATGTCTCCAAAGGCATTGCCAATATAACGATAATACCAAAAATGACATTGTCCAATGATAGGTTGATAAATTTGTTTCTAGTTGTGTACAGAAAAATATCCATGGTAGTCACAATATTTACTGATGTTCAAGTAATAATTGCTGAAGTTAGAAATATAGTTTCAAATGTGAATATATGATGGATACTTACAATTATTCAGAATAGAGGAGTACTGTTGATCTTGTCAAATAAGGAATATCTCTTCTAATTCTTAGATATGTGCTTGTCCCTTAATTGATATAAAAGAAATGAAGAGAAAATTATTTCATAAATGTTTTGAATATTTCATCAATGTTTAATACTTGATGTTATCATTATGGACACAATGTCTGTTATACTTTGTATATTCATGCAAATATACAGTGGGGATTCTCTTTTCATGAAAATTTTACTTTTCAATTATTTCAGTACTAACTAGTATTTAAAGATCATGTTAACAGCAAATACTCTATTATAAGGCTGAGGTAGCAATTGAAATCAGATTCCATAGCACACAAAATCAAGATAAAACAATTGAAAAGAGCAAATAACTTCACTACTTGACAATACTAAGCAGTAGCATACACTTATTAAGCAATGGTATACCTACTTTGTTATATGAAGCAGACTGATCTTATGTTACTATTGAATGTCTTTGCTATTAAATGATTATGACATTGTGAATTCAAACTACCTACCATTATCATGTGTAAGTTGCTCTGAATCATTTTACTTATAACACGTGCAGCAACATTTACTTATGAATGAAGAATATCCTTTCTTACTAACTGCATTCCTTAGTTGATCTCACACATTATTTTGCTATTGATATCAGTACATGTGTATCTCTATCCTTATCCTTTTTGCAATTAACAAACATGAAAAATACTTATCCTTGTAAAGTCACTGCCAAGACATACTTTCAGCAATGACATAATAGTTGTTTAATTTCCCTAGCTTTTGAAGACATGTATGAGAGCTTATCAGAAGCAAGAAGAATAAAAACTTATTAGGTATCAAACAACTTCCAATTTGACAATTGTAAGTTGTTCTGAATGATTTTACTTACAATATGTGCAGCAACATTGACTTAGGAGCAAAGATCATTCTCATTGACTGCATTCTTTACTTAATCTCACATGCTTTTTGGCATTGTTATCAGTACATCAACATCCCTGACCTTATACTACCTGGCCTGAAGAAATATTGCAAAGACTTTTTGGTGTTCATATGCTCCTAAAATCAATTACAAAATACAAGCAACATTTATTCAATTGCCATTTTGTCTTGCCATATGAATCATGATATGTGGTTCATGGAGGGATTTCTTCATACAATGCTTAATCATGCGCAATAAGTAGAATTGCATTTGATAATTTCAGGGAAGGGAAAATTAACTCCTCGTGACATTTGTCCCAACATAGGCATTAAAATGAAATCTTAACTTTTCTGCCAAAACACCCATAATTTCAAACATTAATTTGATACTAAATGAAATGCCTATCTATTTCTCAAGTATTGTTAAAGGAAAGGGAAAGGACATTCCATAAGCTGATTAATTTCATGGTCAGACCTTAAGACTTCACAGAAACGTGTAGTAATTCCCTATGGCATTGTTCAACAAGTACACACATGCGTTGGCTAGGAAATATATTCTCCCAGATTGCATATTAAACCATTCAATGTTTATGCTGTAAAGGAACAGCAGTAGGAGCGAGACCCCTGGAAGTCCTCCACTGGTATAGCACATGATATGATCTCAGGGCTTTTTCCATGAGAAGCAATTCTGTTGTGAGCTTCTAATTTAGAGCAAACAATTCAATTTGGCAATTTGAATTAGATGGGTAAATAGAAATAAGATGAAAACAAATTTCAGGGATCTAGAGTGAATGGAATGCATGCATTATGAAATTGTCAGTGAGAGAGGTAATGCTGTAATACCATTAGTCATTTCTAGATTTACTAAAAAACAAATTGATTTCAAGACAATAAGTGTGCTAATGATGAAAAGAAAAAAGAATTGACTTTTGCTTGTATTATTGTCCTAATAGTGATTAAAAGCCAGTGTATGAATTATAAATTGCTTATTACCTATGCTAGAATGAGAAATGTCTGGACGGTAAATTTTTACTAAAGTCACTTTCAGATAATAGTATCTAGCTTTAAGCCACTTAATTTCTAATTCACCGGGTAAATTGAAAACGTTTATATATGCTGAAATTTCTTTAAGGCTGCAAAATAGAAATTTCTGTAATTATAGGAACACATTTACCCGTTCATGCTTGCACTTCCATAATTGGCAGAAAACTTTCGACCAAAAGTCAATAGAGCATGTAATTAACTACAGTCAATAGAGCATGTAATTAACTATGCAACCTAAGTACTCAGCAACTATAAACACATTGTTTTAAGGAAAGGGAAAGGACATTCCATAAGCTGATTAATTTCACGGTCAGACCTTGAGAGCGTGCAGTAATTACCTACACAGCAGTAGGAGCGAGACCCCTGGAAGGCCTCCACTGGTATAGCACATGATATGATCTCAGGGCTTTTTCCATGAGAAGCAATTCTGTTGCGAGCTTCTAATATAGAGCAATTTCAATTTGGCTGGGAATTAGAAATACAATAAAAATGAAATTTATGAATCTAGAATGGGTAGAAAGCATGCATTATGAAATTGTCAGTGAGAGAGGTAATGCTGTAATACCATTAGTCATTTCTAGATTTACTTAAAAACAGTTGATTTCAAGACAATAAGTGTGCTAATAAAGATTAAAAGACCATGTACTTGTTCTCCACCATGAGACATGAATTCCCTACCACCCATTTATCTTTTTGTCTCTAAGAAACTCAAATCCTCAATTAGGCATGCTACCATTAACTCTGTGCTTTCCAAATACCATTGATCTAGAATACTATTCTCTTTTATTCTTAAATGAATGTATTTAACCTTGAATCTTACTACAAGCTTATGTCTACTTATGAAATTATACTCCTGAAGAAGCAGGGAGATTTTCTCTCTAGCTTAAATGTTTTAATTTCTATTTCAAGGCCAAATGAAAATACAATTCAATTCTATTTCACAGTCAAATAAAAATAGGGAGATTTTCTCCCTAGCTTAAACATTTTAATTTCTATTACAAGGCCAAATAAAAATACAATTCAATTCTATTTCACAGTCAAATAAAAATTTGATTTCTATTTCACGGTCAATTAGAAATACTGCACATAGAGTAGGCTATAATTTCTAATTGCCTGTAAAATGGAAATTGTTTTGTACGATTACTAAGCCAGGCAGACATTAACCCATTCGTGCATTGAGATCCTGACAAATTATAGTTCACATGCTATGAAGTTTTAAAAATGACTTCAGAATAAGGTTTGAATTGATCAATTATTTTAATGAGAGTTCTTGGCAATGAACTGATTTACATCGCTGTGGTAGATAAATTTTACTACAGATGATCATTATCAGAAATTTGTTCAAATTTAGGTGTTGTGGCTTTTTGTTGGCCAAATAGGTTAACTTGGCTCTCGTATCACTTTCAAATTCGCTCACACTAGTTGGCCCCTGGAAGGGCTCCATTGCGTAAATGATATCCTTGTTATGATCTCACAGTGTTTTCCTTGAAAAACAATTTTGTGGCAAACGAATTTCATGGGGAAATAGAAATAGACTGAACATAAAAATTGTGGATCCAGATTGGATAGAGAGCATACACTGTGAAATTGTCAGTGAGAGGGGTGATGCTGTGATTAAAATTAGCCATTTCTAATTTTACTAAAAAAAAAAAAAAAAAAAAATTAAAAAAAAAAAATTAAAAAAAATAAAATAAATAAAAATAAAAATTGACTTTTGCTTGTATTATTGTCCTAATAGTAATTAAAAGCCAGTGTATGAATTATAAATTGCTTATTACCTATGCTAGAATGAGAAATGTCTGGACAGTAAATTTTTACTAAAGTCACTTTCAGATAATAGTATCTAGCTTTAAGCCCCTTAATTTCTAATTCACCGGGTAAATTGAAAAACGTTTATATATGCTGAAATTTCTTCTAGCCTGCAAAATAAAAATTTCTGTAATTATGGCATACATTAACCCGTTCATGCTTGCAATTCCCTTCAAATTGTACTTGCCATGCTATGAAATTTGAAAATAACTTCAGAAGAAGGTTCAACTTGTTTGGTTATTTCAATGAGAGTTCTTAGCAAGGAACTGATTTACATTTCTGTGGCAGGTAAATCTTTATTTGAGATGCATAGTATCAGAAATATGTTCAGAGTTAGGTGCTGTAGGTGCAAATTGGTTAAAGTCTCGCTCACATATCACTTTCATTTGCTGACACAGCTACTGATCCCTGCATACCAGCATCATAGGCTTTAATCATAAAGCTTTTTCCTTGAGAGTATGTAATGTAATGTTAATCAATTTGAATTTCCCTGTGATATAGAAATTACATGAAATAAAATTCATGGATCTAGAGTGAAAGGAGAACATGCATAATGAAATTTGCAGTGAGAAGAGTGATGCTGTGTTGACATTAGCTATTTCTAAATTGACTCGAAAATAATTGATTTTTGCTTATATTTTGCATTACAAAGGCAATAACTATGCTACTAGTGATTAAAAGTGTATGTATTCATTCTCCACCATGAAGTATAAATTCCTTATTCTTACTTATTATTTTTCTCTTAGAAATTCAAATTCTTAATAAAGCATACTAGAGTTCATATATGTTATTTAAATTTTCCTCTCTAAAAAAATATGAAATCTCTGGAAACCAGTTTCTGATTATTATATCTAGCTTCAGCAGTTCGATTTCAATATTACTGTGCAAAAGAATAAACCTCAAAGAATATAAATTGCTATTTAATTTGGCCTGGACATTAGGCATTCTGCAAAAGGCACACATTAACCCATTCATGCTTCGAAATCCCTTCAAATCGTAGATGCTATGCTATGAAATCTGGAAATAACTTCAGAAAAAAGGTTTAACCTGGTCATATATTTCAGTGAGTTCTTACCAAGGAACTGATCTATATTTTTCTAGTAGGTAACGTTTTATTTAAGATGCTTAGTATCAGAGATATATGTTCTGAGTAAGGTGTGCTGTGGCTGCTGCAGCCACAAATTGGTTAAAGTCTGAGTCACGTATTACTCTCCTAATTGTTGACACAGCTGCTGATCCCTGCATTTAAGCATTAAATGCTTAACCTGCTTTGTTTTAATTAGGAATTCTGTTTGCATTAACCAAGTGTGTGCCATTTCTCTATACAAGTTGTCTTAAATCCAATCTTGCTTTCGAAAAATAATCACTAAAAATCCATTTGTCAATTGATTTCAATATTTCTTTTACCATTGTGACCACAACATTTTTGTCTATCGTCCACTTGAGTTTTATGGCATTTAGTCGTATAATTTTGTAATACCAGCGAGGTAGAATTGAACCTCATTTATCTATAGCTCTAAAGGTAGATCTTGAAAACTGGCTACAGATACAAATACTGCTTTCGAAAAAATAATCACTAAAAATCCATTTGTCAATTGATTTCAATATTTCTTTTACCATTGTGACCACAAGATTTTTGTCTATCGTCTACTTAAGCTTTATGGCATTTAGTCGTATAATTTTGTAATGCCGGCGAGGTAAAAATGAACCTCATTTGTCCAGAGCTCTAATGCATATCTTGAAAACTGGCTCATCTGATACAGATACAAATACTGCTTTCGAAAAATAATCACTAAAAATCCATTTGTCAATTAATTCTTTAACTTTTTTCGCCATTGTGACTGCAAGACTTTTGTTTATCATCCACCTTGGTTTTATGGCATTTGATGAAGTAATTCTGTAATACCAGTTAGGTAAATGTGAGCTTCTTTGGCCTATATTACCAAGTAGCACTGCTAAAATACGGGTTATGCCTATTTATTTATTTTTTATTTTATTTTTTTTTCTCAAATATTTCACTACTGTACATATACAATTATATCTATTCACTATTTAATATCTATTCAAAATGACATGAGATAAGAAATCACGTTGGAGAAGAACTGGGAAGGGGCACTGGTGTTTCCGACTGACCCACTTAGGGTTATATGGCGGGGGGCTGCAGCTAGGAAGGCTTACAGCAGGGGTGTCACATTACTAAGCGGCTGTTACTATACGTCTTGATTCACCCCAGAACAAATCATAATATTTGACTGAGTTCTGACTGCCTAGCCTATTCATGACATGCCTCACTCATGGTACGAGGCCAGTATCAAATGCCATGCTCTGCCTAACTAGCATGTGTAGTTCTACACAGTGTAGTACCTCAATTTTTATATCAACATAAGTTGTGTATACAGCCAGAAAATGAACTTTGAAAGCACCTCTTGATGCGTTGCTAAGGGTATCGCTAGGGAGGGCAGCCATCTTGTTTGGGGAGTGTTTCCAGGCAACGAGCATATAGTCCTTGCTGCAGCAGCTGGGAACCATAAGCTAAATGGTTCAATTCTGCAAGCACGACTACAGCCATGGGGGGCTAACCAATAAGTAAAACTTCTATGAACGTGTCATGGCAAATTTTATTTCAAAAAGCCTTTTTTTTTCCACAGACAATTTTTAAAAGCAGCTAGCGCTGTCAAATATAACAATAGCTTCATGACATTGGTATCAGAATAGTCAGAAGAACTTGTTCTTTATGTTGGCTTACTGGCATATGGCTGGTCCTCTCCTTTCTCCATAGGACTGCATAGCACTGCCAATATACAAACCATCTCAGTATTGGTGTACATGTGGGGGGTTATCTTGGATATCTTACCACTATTATTGAATTATCTAATTGTAAAAAGACTGTGTAGAAATGATGGTGTCTTGAGGTACATTATTGGTACTTTGATAAGTTTTACTCATCTGTGTAGATTGTTGGTTAATGAAAGTAGGATCTTACATCCCTAGCGCCCATATAAGTGGCCATTTTGATTTTGATTTTTCTTTTCTCACCTTAAATAAAAGATTAAAAACTTCAGGCTCTAAGCGTTTGGGGAATATATGGTTCAATATGGTTTTATTTCATTTTTTTTTTTTTTTTTTTTTTTTATGATAATAATCAGCATTTTATGCATAGTTTTGGCAAAATCCCTTTTCATACCTACGTACATCTGAACCATGTCCCAAATTTTGCATGACTTCCAGAATAGTGAAGCTGAAAGGCTATACATAGCAGGTAAATTATTAGGTGTGAACATCCTGTCATATATTCACTCAAATAAGAAATGAAAAGCTGCTAGCTTTTTACTTTGTATGAGTGTGAAGGCAAGATTCATTCATTCAGCCTCACTTTTCAAGTGCTCTTGAACATGCTTTAAAAATGTACTATTCCCTAATTTGCTGTTGTACCTTTCCCCCTGTGTTTGTCTTGGATACAAATGGTTTGTAGACATATTTTTCTTGATTTACATTGGTATGTGATGAGGACTTTCATAACTCTATTTTGGTTATCAAACGAAATATAAATCTAGCATAACATAAATCCTAATATCGGGAATATGTGATAGGTGAAAAATAATGCTATTCAAAGTATGATTAACAAGATAATGTCAGTATGAACAGGCCTACTATTGTAATATCTTTGAATATTATACCTGAGATGAGGTTCAAGATACATCTTACTATGATCATGTCACTCAACTGGGGAGAATACGAACTTGACGGTTTACACTTCAACAATGTTGGATTACTAGTCAAACTACACAATAGAGTTGTCCATATAATTACCAAAGAAACAATTCACCATGCTTTGGAAAAGATACCACTGTTCCGTCTCTACATCAACATGTATAACCAGCAATCCCCGCTGATACAAACAACTCCAGGATTTATTGTGGTGGAACTACCTGACCATCTCTTCTCTTCAGAAGAATACTTTCTGCTTTATCACCACAATGGAGGCTATCTTCCGTTACCATATGGGAGAAAGTATTATGTGCAACTGGATAGATTAATGCATGCAGTTGAATATCTTGGATTTTCTCGCATAAAGATGAATTATGATTTGCTGGATCTTTTATCGTCAGACTGTCTGAGGATCAAAAGGAAAAATAGATATGAAGGACTTTACATAGCATACTATATGACTAACTTCAGGTTATTTGCTAAGCAAGTTTTAACCTCCTTTGGATGCAGAAGATTCATATTCCCTGAGGAGCAGCCAACCTTTCAGATCTTTGTGAAACTTGTTCATAGTGAAGTAAAGAGGTCTCGCTTAGGATTTTTCAGGTGCTCTTGAATGTGCTTTGAAAATGAACATTTTATGAATTGCATCAAAAAGAATTGAGCATATTCAAAACTTTGCTTACACCTGTGAGGAAGGTACACTACATACATTGTACATGAACGACTTATATCATTAAACATTACCAACAAAAATATTTGCTTTGCAGTACTTTGTGCACTATAAACATTTTAGACTTTTTCATATATCTTATAGACAGGGCATTTCTAGAATTAATGGTTCTAGAAATGCATGCATTTCTGAACCTACCGGTTCTAGAAATGCCCTGTCTATATACTACTGACATATCGCGGACAATGTTAGGACAATGCGGACATGTCCCAGACATTATGCAAATTACTATTTTTGTCCCCGATGTATATAGGACATATTCGATGTGTCTGGGATGTGTCGGGGACAAGGCGTGGACATGTCTTGAGCGTCTTGTATCTGTCCCATAAAAAAATTAATCACCGTAACATAGTATAGTATAGTATGTTTATTGACTGCATTGACATGCAAAATAATACAGTATACATTAATGAATAAGAAATAAACATGTCGCCAAAAAAAACGTGTATTTACCTGGCCAAATGATCTAGTCAGATTCATATATTTGCAGCTACTTACAACGTAATACCTATTATTATTATTATCATTATTATTATTATTATTATTATTATTATTATTATTATTATTATTATTATTATTATTATTGTTATTATCATTATTATTATCATTACTAGCTGCAACCAGTGCACAGCACTGGCTTTAATACACCGCTTCTTAGTTTTATGAGATAAGAACCGCCAACATTAGCAGCCAAAGGAAGATCTCTTTAGGATCTTTCTAACATAATGTCGTGATTTCTGGATGTACAATTACAATTCTAATCTATTTTAAAAGACTATATGACCGCCTTTCTAAATTTATAAAATTTGTTGTCTTAAAGCCCAGTGATAAGTGAGAAATCATCAAATGAAAGCGGATATATTTTGCCGAGAATGTCGGGAAATCAAAATGTGTGTTTAAGGCGTTTTCATTCAATGATCTCTCCGTGATTACTGGGCCTAAAATTACGATTTTAATTCATTTAACAAGAACATATTAGGGACTTTCTAGATAGATGAATTATGTTATAAGCTCAATAATGTATGAATGCAATTTTATGATGTTTTGTTGCCTAGGTGGTAGCCATGGTATATTGTAGGAATTGATCACGGGAGGGGTTCCCAAGGGGGGGGGGAGCACTTGGGTGACGGGTAATTAGGGGGGTGCATACGCTTGTTATCAAAAATTAAAAAATAGCCCTAAAGCACTGATTTCTGGCCAAAAAAGCACCCTTATTTCAATAAAAACGCTGTCTTTTTCCACAAAATAAACACCCCTTCTTTATCAAAACACTGACATTCGATGAACGGGAACACATATTTTAACATGAGGTCTAACGACACTTTTAGAAATCTCAGTTTAATTTTCCTCAAATTTTGTGAAAGGAAAGAACAGAGCACAGGATCTTCAAAACAACTTAAAATCATGGGGTCATCACAGATTTTTGAAAAATTAATGCACTTTATGTCACAAACATCACTTTCTCCAAAATTGGTGTCTTTCTTTGCTAGATTTATCCCTAAAGAGATACTGACACAGCCTGAAATACTGTTCTGCCTTGTTGAAATTATTTTTCTGCTGTTATATAGGAATCATTGGGCAAAATCAAGGAATTTGAGAAACAAGTTTTTGAACCAAAATTGATATAAGTCAGAATTGCCTCGTTTAATTTTCACCAATTTTTGTCTACACTATTGACGCAATGCTCTTTATAAGAAGACATAAAGAGAATGATAGGTCATCGTGTTAGTTTTCGAACCACAGATGGTCAAAGTTTGTGAAATAGGACTTTTTTGGGGCATTTTTTTATGAAAATGTTAGAAAAGAGTTACTCAATTGTTACCGTGTATACCCATGCTTATATACGATATTGTTGAGCAAGGGATCCCCATTTTATACACATGAATTATCACTCATTATGCCTGAAAACGTGTCAAAACATCAAATTCAATGAATATGGAAATCACTGTAGCCAAACACAAAAAAACTCGTAGAATAATATTCTTAATAGGCAGGTATAATCAGAATTGGTACATATTCAATAAAAAATCAATTTATTTTCAATTTTTCTAGTGATGTCAGGTAAAATGTAATAAATTATTTTAGTTTGTCTAATACCCAATAGGTGTCACCGGTATAGAGTATCGTGAGACCTTAAGATTGTATAATCCTCTGGCTGTTTAGCGGCAGCAAACACTGAAGCCCAGTCACTTCGGTAGTCACTCGGGTTCTAGGACAATATCCCCCCGGACAATATCCCCCGGACAATATCCCCCCGGACAATATCCCCCCAGGACAAAACCCCCCCTGGACAAAATCCCCCCGTGCCAATATCCCCCCGGACAAAATCCCCCCGGACAATATCCCCCCGGATGATATCTCTAGTAAAACATGTGTTAGTAAAAAAATTTTTTTTTTAATCCAGTGTTTTGAATTATCCTAAGACATGTGTTAGTTAAAAAAAACTTTTAAAAAATTAAAAAATATTCCAGTATTTTAAATTATCGTAAAACATGTGTATGTAAAATTTTTTTTTTTTTCAAAAATTCCAGTGCTTTAAATTATGTTTTAGGATTATCTAAAACACTGAATTTTTTTTTTACTAACACATTTTTTAGGATAATTTAAAAAAAACATTTTTTTTTTACTTTTACTTACACATTTTTTAGGATAATTTAAAACACTGGATTTTTAAAAAAAACATTTTTTTTTTACTTTTACTTACACATTTTTTAGGATAATTTAAAACAGGAATTTAAAAAAATATTTTTTTTTACTAACACATGTTTTAGGATAATTTAAAAAAATATTTTTTACTAACACATGTTTTACTAGAGATATCATCCGGGGGGATATTGTCTGGGGGGATTTTGTCCGGGGGGATATTGGCAGGGTTTTTTTTGTCCGGGGGGGGTTTTGTCCTGGGGGGATATTGTCCGGGGGAATATTGTCCTGATACCAGTCACTCTGGCGTCAGAGCCGCGTATAATTTGTGGATTGTAAGGGGTTTTGCACTGCCCCCATACTTCGTACCTGGGTACAAAAAGGTACCCTTCTTTTACAAAATCGCGGACATGCGGAGGTCTCAAAAGAAAGACCCCTTCTTCCGCGAAATTCGTAACGGGAGTGCACCTCGTTCTGGCCTCGTTGTGGTGTGGGAATTCCCAACCGACGTCACGGGGAATCCCCAATTCACGTGATTAGGCCACGGCAAAAATCGTGTCCTAACACTGTCCTCGCACTGTCCCGGGACCATTTCCCTTCAGGACACCTACTTTTGAGCCCCAGACACAGTTAGGACAATGCCGACTGTCCTAGGACAGGTCCCCGATATTGTTAGGACACGTATGTGACAAAAATTTTGTCTTGCGTTTTCTGGATGTCCTAGCTCGGAATTGAGACATGTCTCAATTCCGAGCTAGGACACGCAAGACAGGCAATTTGTCGTGAATGACATGCCCTCTGTCGGCGATGCACCTAGGACACCCAGGACAGTGTTAGGACATGACCTAGGACGGTGTTACGATCAGGAATTGAACGAATTTTTTGAACGAACACTGTCCTTACACTGTCCTTTCCTGTGTGAGACGGGCTTAAGTTTTATTCATCTTGTATTGCCTCTGGTCTTCCTGAGTCTAGTTTCCTAC
>OZ012687.1:44307006-44345085 GCA_963942565.1 Maea johnstoni
CGCACTATTATTTGGATATTGGATCCCTATGCTCGTACCGTTCAACACACTGATATGACAGCTTGTCATTCAATATAAAGCCTCTGCTGGTACTGAGTTCAATTACGATGTAGACCACTTGCACACTCGAGAGTGGTCAAACATGCCGGTTAGCACTAGCCAGAGTTACTGATTGCAACCAAGATAACACTGTTCGTGGCTCGTGATGAAATAAAGATTGCCCTTACCTATAGTACTGGCAGCATCTGGCATTCCTAGGGGGCTGATCGGCTGGAATATAGCAGCATCACCCTTCCCAAAAGCCGGGTAAGTTGCATACCATTGGCCCTCTCACACACCTTGAGCTGGATGTTATCGATGCGCAATAATTAAACTGCGCATAAGTGCCGTTATCATCAGCTCCACCTGGTTCCAGCAGCTGATTGGCCAATTTCTTTGTTACACTGGATTGCATTGGATTTATGACATTGCTTTTAACATTTGTCTATGTTAGGAGGCCAATGTTAATCCTTAATGGGATCCCAACAATGCTGTTCACAAAGTTCATTGTCAAAAAGTATTATAAAGGGCCATGTCAAACGTTAACTACTTTCTCCCCCGATAGAGGGCGTTTACCCTAACACCAAGATGTTATCAGTCGCTCCTCATTAGAAATTGTTTCTAGGTCTCAAACACTATTTGCGCATTACATCATCCAACTTGGTATATATCTGGAGTATAAGATGGCAGGAAGTAATTAAGATGGATTTACATATGTAACTCTGACGACTAGTGTTTTGTCAGATCTCCACAGCCAGAACCTTGAACTTTGAATTGTTGTGCTTATCATATTTCATGTATTGTGGAGGGGGGGGGGGGGGGGTGCTGATGATAAATTTGTTATCATTGTTGCTAAAATAATACACGGCCGGTGTTTGAGTTCAGCCAGCTAGTATTGCATGCGGCTGACAGACCTCATGCGATACCTGCTGGCTTCTCAGAGATATTTTGTTGTTGTATACCATTTTCACAACAAGGGTAACTAATAATAGTTGATATGTGATATACTGCGTAGTGCTTGGAAAAAAAGTAAAAGAGATATTTTTGTAATCAACTGTACCTGCGTTTACCTGACGTATTATACAATAAGTAAACTTGTCGCCGTTGCGTATAGCATATTCGTGCGTATGTTCAAGGAGTACCATGCTGAAACATTTTGCTTGGCCCACATGCGAGGGAAAAGCACTTTTTAGGAGTCAACCCTCAAATTCACCAGAAACATGCGAACTACAATTTACAATTGTTACAGTTATTTCTCGTTTAGATGAATCATTATGCAGTCTTGTTGAGTGCTTTTCGATTTCTCTTTATATTCTTGTTGCAGTCCAAATAATCCAGTATCATGTTGCATTCTCAATGCAATCGCGCATAAGGTTCAGTGATTTCTGACCGCTTTCTTCACACTTCACTGCATGTGTGTTAGTTAGGTTAAAGTCTTGTTAGAAATCGTGTAGCTTAGATCCCTGCTTTACCGAAAAGCATATCAGGTTCTTCCATCGCATGCCAACTTTAAATTGATAATCTTGGAAGGTCCTTACTATAACAAGGACCATGCCATATGCAGCGGAAACACGCCGTTAGCATAGAGGGCTGGTGCGTTCATGCTCTCAATGACCAAACTGCTCAAATAGCTCACCAGTTCTTTGCATTGTTATTTTCTAAAGTTGACTCTTTGCATTTAAAGCTATTTTATGTATACGTACTGCTATAAACTGCTATCTTTCCGCCGATAAAGTTGACTTGGAGCTGGGTGACATACATTACATATTTACCTAAATGAAACTTACAGGAACCCCGGTGTTCGACAATACAAAATAGTCAATTTCGATACTTTCCTGTGTACAAAATAAACCTGGAACTGGTCAAAATGATCTAAACGAACACAATTACCTCATCAACACTTGTAAATCGTTGTTCTTACCGCTGATAGCTGCATTACAAAAACAGCCATCCTCTGTACTTTCCCATAAAGGGTACCAGGGAGTTGCCTTAAAACTGCCTTAAGGTCTCCCTACATGGTTTAACAATGCAATATTGACCACTGGAAAATACTATAGTTGCTGGACAATACTTTCCTGTGTGAAATGGTAACCTATCATTGAGCCGTGTTTACGAACACTTCTTAAACCTCTAATCCTTACATTTGATATTCAATTAGGTCAAACGTTTGAAGTAAAGTCACTTCGCTAGTGAAAAGTATAAAGGTTCTCCAACGCGTGCCTGGTAGAGAATGAGATTTGAAGAACCTACTTGTTCCACGTCACATAAATAAATAAATAGTAAATAAACCTTTACAGTATACAAGGAGAGTGCTGGATTCACCGTGATGATCAACAGGAAGTGAGCGTTGATGCCATAAACACTCACGCTAATTGGTCAATCTCAGCATTCGCGACCTCACTATCTAGGTCACACACACGTCACACACTGTTAAACAACACACGTAGTGTAGTGTTCCGTAGTTGGCAATCTTTACCTAATATGGTCATAAAATCATTCCCAATGGTCGTTGAGAATGCCCATTGGAAATGGAATTTCTTCAATGGGTATTTCAGCCCCAAAGTGGTAGAAATGAATGATCTGAACAAGAACATTTAATTTCAACAATAGATACGTTGGCAGCCCCGGGCATAACACACAACCACGCATCTGAACACCACCCAATTTTCTAGGCACGGATGCATGGATAGCCTCCCAACTGAAAGTAGCTTTTATTATATTCGCAAGCTACGTGGTCCATTGATGTGCATGGCTTATTTTTTGACATGTTATCCATGGGTGTCTGTCCAACCAATCACGGGCAGACGTCTGGTCGACTGTAGTTATCATGTATGTTGACTTATTGTTCAAAGTTCATGAGCAGTTACTCAGTTGCTCACTTGCATGCATGTCTGGTGAACTCCCATTTCTTACAAATTTCCAAAGACTTCTACACATGTCTACTGGAACAGAAGAATAGAAAAATAAATGAAAAAAGGTACATTGGCTTTGTTGCAAGTTTTTTCTCTAACCTGAAAATAAATATTTGGTTGGTCAAGAGATAATCAAGTTATACACTTAATAATTACCAGTGCGAAGGATGTAATCTACCAAAAAAGGAAAAAAGGTAAAGACAGGATGACTGTAGATGTTAGAATATGTTTATTAAAAACTTGAGCATTATCAAAGCAAAATATATTTTATCAGATAAATTAGCCCATTCGTTACAGACCTGAGAGCTGATGTCCATACTAGAGATAGTTGGTATATAATCTAAACACTTCACTGACTGTAGATCCAAGATATTTGGTTGTATAACCATATATATATATATATATATATATATATATATATATATATATATATATATATATATATATATATATATATATATATATATATATATATATATATAAATATACATACATATATTATATGTAAATATATATATATATATATATATATATATATATATATAAATATATATATATATATATATATATGTATATATTTATATATATGTATATATTGATATTTATTTTTCTCACTACATGGTTAAACAATGCAATATTGACCACTGGAAAATAGTTGCTGGACAATACTTTCCCGTGTAAAATGGCAACCTATCATTGACCCGTGTAACTGAACATTTCTTAAACCTCTTATCCTTACTTTTGATTTTCACTTAGGTCAAACGTTTGAAGTAAAGTCACTTCGCCAGTGAAAGATATAGAGTTTTTTTCAACGCGTGTGGTAGAGAATGAGATTTCTTACGCGAGGGGATAGAATTTCTATCCCTGAGTTGAAGAACCTACTTGTGCCACGTCCCATAAATAAATAAATAAATAGTAAACACACGTTTACAGTATGCAAGGAGAGTGCTGAATTTTATTATATAAAATAGCATTATTTCAAGACAAGTGGAACCCATTCATTACAGACCTGAGAGCTGATGTTCACACTAGAAATATTGGTATATAATCTAAACGCATCACTGACTGTATATGCACAACATTTGGTTGTATAACCATAAGTATATATATAAATATATATATATATATATATATATATATATATATATATATATATATATATATGTATATATATATATATATATATATATATATATATATATATATATATATATATATATATATATATATATATATATATATATATATATATATATATATATATATATATATATATATATATATATATTAATATATTTTTTCCCACTACTCTTTGTTAAACTGTGACATGCTATGGAGAATAACAATCCGGATGCACGTTTGTGCAATTTTGAATTTAAAGAAAAGTTTTTTTCTCTAACCTAAAATACCCTTTATATGGCTGGACATTTCAAGCGTCCTATTTCTAAGTAATGTGTTCAGAAGGATCTTATTCTGATTATATGCAACTGTTAAGTTGGCCGGCCGTTTATAATGAAAAAAATAAGAGTAATTTTTTCAGTCGGTTGTGTTATGTATAGTTTGGCAGATTCGGGAAACTACAATTCAATTACGGGTCGCTTAGTTCACAGCCTGCAGTAGCAGCAGTCGTGGAAAAATTTGTATGTCTAATTTGTTTCATTTTGGTAGTGTGTTTTACAATGGCATAATATATCCTTAACTGATTTTCCTGAAATATTAAGATCAAATGTTTTGTTCCACATACATCCTTTCTCATTTGAATTTATATTCAATCAACTTCATTTAGCAGACAACATCAACTTTTATATGATTACGTTAGTGATTATTATCTCTTATGTAACTTTAAGGTTTGGTCAAAGGATCCGCACACTACAAGAGCTTAGGCTGCTACAAATACGATGTTGGGCCAATGATTAAATACACTCAAGAAGACGGCACTTCATATTTGACTGTACCCTATATGATGCGCACTGATCGAATCAATAAATGCTACCAAACTGCAAAAGTAAAGAACCTGCCAGTATTTGCAATGGTGTCTGGTGGATACTGTTTTTCTGGTGACTTCAAAGGTATATTTACAGAAGCCTACTCAGATTGTGGAAGTGACGGTACAGGTTCTTCTAAAGGAATGAGTGTTTATGAGATAATGGGTAAGTCCTTATAATATTAAAGGATCTAAGATCTTGCTATTTACTCTATCCTCTACCAGTGTATTGTAATGTTTTTATATTGTTGTCACATGGTTTTGTTAAGCACTCTCAACTTTGATATGACTGGATCTGCTGGTTAATTATTATTATTATTAAAGGCCATGCAGAGGATTTAGACATCCAAATCACTAGAGACTGCTAGAGTACATAGCTCCTAATACTTAAACTACCTTCATGGTTTGAATTATCTGTCGCAAAACATAAGCTGCAAATGGAAAGATGAGAAAATAAACTATCTGACCTGGATTCGAAAGTGTCAAATTTGGCTACATTTACCATAGGGATTTTTTTGTGAATGAGAAGTCCCTATGTTTTTTCTAAATATAATACGAAATATCCCATAAACAAAATAGTGGAAATACCTAGTCTACAGTCTTTTGTGGTTACGTTCCACTAGTAAATTTACCAGCATGTATCCACCAGAACATGTGGCACAATATATCAAAGCGACGTCAACTCTAGGAAACGCTATCCTTATTATCTTCATATATCTTCTTTCAAAACACACCACTAGCTCTTGTATTGTATGTATGCCTCTGGCTCCACTTGTTCATTTTCATAATACGTTCTAATGGCAATTTTACCAATATCAGTACAATCCCCAATTTAAGTGGTTGACTATCATCAAGCAACAAGTGTTTGCATGTGTGAATGTTGTACAAAACATGATAAGATCTAAATGAATGGGGCGAAAATTTTGTGGTCTTCGTACCAGAGAAGCTGACTCAAATTCAATGAGTCCAATCGGGAGGCTGTCTGCTCAAAAATCTATTCTGTATATGGCAAACACTATGATAGGCCTTGTTTTGGAATATTGCTGCAACGATAAGCTATATCATATGGCCAGAAACATGTTTTACCTGATTTTGATTCATTCCTAGCTGGTAGCTAGGGGCTTAAGACTTGTCAACAAATCACGGTGACACTTTGTGCAACATAGGCTTTAAAGATAAAATATTATCATTGCACAAAAAAAAGAATCCAAACTCTAGAAGTATAGAAATATTTAACAGGCAGTAAGCTATACATAAGTAAAATCATCAAATATAATATTCCCTGTGTAAAGATCACACAGTTGATCAATTGCCGCGCATGCAGTATACAGTACTAGATAATAGATATGCTTAAATGATTATTGAACTTTAGATTTCTCTCCTGTACTTGAATTTTAAAAAACGGAAGACATTAATACTGAAGTATAAGCTTATATATATATATATATATATATATATATATATATATATATATATATATATATATATATATATATATATATATATATATATATATATATATATATATATATATACATATATATATATATATATATATATATATATATATATATATATATATATATATATGTATATATATATATATATATATATATATATATATATATATATATATATATATATATATATATATATATATATATATATATATGTATATTATGTCAGTTGTTTATTTATGAAGGCTGTAGTTTGACGAATAAGATGCTTTCTATGCAGAAAATTCTACTTCAAGTTCTGCTGCTCCAAACCCCACACTTGTTCCAGGCTCGTCCAAAGCTCCAAGCCCTTCTCCTGCTCCAAGTTCATCTCGTGCAACAAGCCCCTCTCGTGCTTCAAGTTCTGCTGCTACAACCCCCACACTCGCTCTAGGCTTATCCAAAGCTTCAACCCTTTCAGCTATGATGGATGTCAACATACAGTGCAAAGAGAAAATCAGCATAGAAATTAACCAAACTAACCAGTGAGTAATCAGGAAAATATTGATTTCCTTTTTGAATCTTGTTGTCAGCTTAAAGCTGTTATTGTGTTTGTACTTACGGAACTGTTTTATTTCAGTATGTAAAAGTGAGTCGTTTATTTTTTCTATTATATTTCCACATTTATTCAATAGATTGCTTAATGTAAATACAACACTAAGTGTGAGTGCAGCCATTTTATGCTATCAATTTAACTGCATGGTTATGATTTAAAATGATTACTCACGAATGGAAGATATTTTTAGTGAAATCAGGATACAAATCTGTTGGTCATTGTTTACCTACAAAGATAATATTGAAATATTGGAGAAATTAATCTGCCTTTTCTAAAAATGCAATTTTTTATTGCCTTGTGTATTTCTGTTCGAAAAGACATGATGTTATATAACTTCATAGAAGAAGGTTGAGAGACAGCTTTTGCGCAGCTATATGTAGTTGATGGCTAATGTGTTTTGTTACAACTCTTAGGCCAGAATTGGAAGATGAAATACATATGA
This sequence comes from Maea johnstoni, assembly GCA_963942565.1. Lineage (NCBI taxonomy): Eukaryota > Metazoa > Annelida > Polychaeta > Spionida > Magelonidae > Maea > Maea johnstoni. Next base: position 44,314,436 of record OZ012687.1, read on the forward strand.
ATACCTAGTGTTAAATTGATACTTTTATTTTGCTTTCTTGCAGACTCTCCCAAAATGCAAAAAGACTTCACCTAGCAGCTATAACGGGACAAGATTGTTCAGCAAACAGAAACCAAGGACTATACAAATTTGATTTTAGTTTGACAGACTGTGGCACGACTGTTTCGGTAGGTGTAAAGGCTTATCCTTATAGAATGTCTTTGCATAACTGATGAGAGTAATTGGCTACTGTATATGTTCATATATGATTTGCATGTTGCTGATGGTGTTTCTGGAGTTGAGAAGCATATCTTTATATCCTATCAGTGGAGAGCGGTTTAGTCTCTCTCTCTCTCTCTCTCTCTCTCTCTCTCTCTCTCTCTCTCTCTCTCTCTCTCTCTCTCTCTCTCTCTCTCTCCATATATGTATGAATATCAATCAATCTATCTATCGATGTATGTATGTATGTATGTATGTATGTATGTATGTATGTATGTATGTATGTATGTATGTATGTATGTATCTATTTATCTATTATATCTATCTATCTATATCTATCTATCTATCTATCTATCTATCTATCTATCTATCTATCTATCTATCTATCTATATATATATATATATATATATATATATATATATATATATATATATATATATATATATATATATATATATATATATATATATATATATATATTGCCTTACACATTTTACAGACCACAGAAGATTATATTGTTTATGAAAATTCAATTCGTGTGGACAATAGCCTTACAATTGGGAAGATTCAGCGAGAGCACGACAAATCCATTGTGTTTAGATGCCGATATAATAGGAAGACCAAGTTGAATAATGTGGAATTTTCTGGATCTGTCACGTAAGTAAATGACATTGAACTGAACAGGTGCTCTAAGCATGCCCCTGTGTCATTGAATGCTACAGTCATGTGACTCGAACGTCATTCAAAGTTGAGTAAAAAAACAGTTTTGACAATATAATCGGACTTTTTAAAAGCTTTTATTTTGTGTCTTTTCAATAACGGTCAGGATATCTGCTATCTGAATTTTAAATTGGGTTTCCAGAGGGTTTAGCATGGCTCATTTGGATATTCTTAATGTGAAATATACTTTGTCTTTGAAAATGTATTAGAGTATGTGGCCATATTGGTATTTTTATACACAACTGTGCCTAATCTACCGTGTATGATTTAATTCAAGGAGAAATTTAGGCATACATAGGTCAATTCACTCAAAATGAGATTCCGGGAATATTCAGTATTTTCACCTGATGAATATATTAACCAGTGAATCTCACAATTATAACAATGCTTTATTATTATATTTTAGTGAAATACAGTACGAGTCAGAGAAGTTTGGAAAGTTTGATCTTTTTATCGGACTTTTCAAAGAAGGTACATTTTCTGAGGCAGTCCGTCCCAATGATCGTATAGACGTGCTTAAGACTGTCTACGCAAGACTCCAACTGCAATCCAGCAGTCATTCACTTAGAATGGCTGTTCAATCGTGTGTTGCCACCCCGCATAACACCCCTCCAGATAATGCGACCTATACACATGATCTAATTAACAGCAGGTCAGTTTGTCCAATCAGTTCTTTTTATCCATTCGCTTAAATATCTTTGTAAATAGGAAATAGCTTTACCTAATGTATCAAAGAAACATTTTCAATGAACATTATTCTTTTGACTGTAACTTTCAGTCACTTTCACACATAAGACTGCTGAAAGCTCTTTAACATTATTCTGTTATAGTTGGAGCAAGGAAACTCGATTTGTGATTTAAGTTAGCTTTTCTCTGACAAATTAAGTCTATATCATATTGAACTTATTAAATATGTAGGAAAGTAAATATTCTATGCCTTACCTCTGATCGAATCAGTGTATAGATTATAAGTAAATTACTTTGGACACCTATTACCAATTAACCTAGACGGGCCTACACCTATAGCTAGAATTAGGGCGTTGCCACTGATGACTTGTTGTCTTTTATTTCTGTTGGGGTTTGACTATCAGCTGAGAAATGTGCGGATGGTGCCAATAATTTAAAGTTAAGTGCTGATTTCAGCCATGCACTCCAGTTTCCGCAACTTAGCAAACAAGTAAATGTAAATAAAATTACCAAATCCAAACATTCAGGTACTTTTGTGCAATCTTGGTTTTAACACCCTATTGTATGCCTTTTACTTCTCATATATGTCCTCTTCTTTTCAAGATGCCTCGCTGACTCCACAGTGGGTGTCATAGGAAGAAGTCCCAAAGATTTTAGGTTTAAATTCCAGTCCTTTGTGTTTGCAAAACTTGGAGATGATGTGTTCATTCACTGCACAGTGGTGGTCTGTAAGATGGATGAAACAACTAAAATATGCTCAAATGTAAGTGAGCATGATGCATACTTATTTAGCATTCACCCCTAAATAGCTTGCTTAACCCGTTACATATGAGGTATGCAAATGGTCTGACAATTTCCAACAGGTCTCCTCCAATAGTAAATAGTAGTGAATTAGAGATAATCTAAACAGATAGTATTTACCAAAACAGGAACATCATCTCAATCACATATCAATTAAGATATGATTATGTCATCAAACTGTTTCTTAATGTGCATATGTACACTCTAAATGTAAATGTAAAAGGAATCCATATACATTTCTATTTGGCTTTTTACAATAATGCATTTTAGAAGTGCTGTTGGTTGCAGTCTGAGGAGCTAAACAATCTACTTATTGTTTGATGTCAAGCATTCCTGTGCTTTTCAGCGCATTAAAAATGGTGAGGAGTCACATTGGCTGATAAAAAGGCCCCTTAAGTAATTTCATTAACGTGTGCAAGACTATGGCACTGTCTATTGAAGATAATTTTTATTACCCATTATCCTGATATATCCTGTTATGTATTATAAGTGGTGTCAATGACAAACAGCTAATCTGTATCACATTCTTATTTTCTAGCCATCAGCACCTTGTTCCAAACGCATTGGACGCTCGAGTGGTAACGACGGTGCTGGGTACACTGAGTATGCCATCACACATGGCCCATTCAAGCAGATCAAAGTTAAAAGGTCACTCCAATGTGAGTAGTTGTACTTTCTTGTCAATCAGCTGGTTATGTCAAGAAAATTTCAGTTTCAAATTTACTGTTTCAGTTTGGAAATATGTTCTTTTCTCTAGTATGTTTATATATGTGTACATTTCTCACCAACGAATTCAAGCAAAAGGTATATAATACAACTTAATGGTGTAGTTTGGCTTAACTGTTCCCTAAGCAAGATGCCTCTCTTGCGGTAAAGATAAATCGTTAGGCTATGAAAGGGTTGATATAAAAACTGTATTACACTATCTTGAAAGAAAATTACAACTGGTCAACCCAATATCAAAATTATGATGTCAAGTTATAATTAATTCCACTCTTAATTAAATACCAGCATTTGCATTGTGTTGACATTCAATTTCGTATCTCAATTTCATTATTCCGAGGGCCAGGAGCAAATAAGCTATCATTAGGTGGAATGTTCCACAATAATAAAAGGGAGTTTGCTTATGAATTGTAGTTGTTCAACTCAAAAACAGTTTCATACAATGGAACTAATCAAAATAAAGGATTCTTGTCAATATAAGTTTTTTCTCTATAATCAAAACTCTCTTATAAACTATGCTATGCGTATTATCTTTAGAATATCACTATGGTTTTAGAAATATTTAGTTATGTGAGGGTTTTCGAAGACCACATTATGATAGTTGTATTGATGGGAGATATTTTCATTTGCAGTTACTACCAAGACAAGAAAGCCAGCTGTCAAGAATTGGAGAGCAATCACAGCTGTTGTTAGCGGGGGCCTTTTTGTCATTCTGGTTGCCACCATCATTGCCTTGCGGAAGAAATCCCGCCAAGTGCACAGGTACAAAGCCCTGAACTTAAGCGCATTCTCATCCATGGAGTAGATACTATTTGTCAAACTTTATTGTTATACAGGAGTGTATAATTCTGTTCTCTTTTAAAATATTTTATGGAAGCTTTTGTGTATAAGAAAATTTTGAAAAATGGTTTCCTTATTTCTTTAGTTGATATTGGTTTATCCCTAATCTATTTTGAACTTGTGAACAAAAATATCATATTATTATTTCTGATATGTAGGGAAAACGGGACTAATACATCAACATGGATTATGAATTGTTTGAAATCATCCAAAAGAGCCTGCTCTTCAGCGATGATCTACTTCTATGCTCCAATCATATAAGAATGAACCAGAAAAATCAATAAAATATGATTGAATGGATACTTTGTTTTAGTTTTTGATTTGCTTTGCCTAAACCACGAACATATGAAAGACATGAGAGGTTCTCAATTTTACAATATCATACATGCTAGAGAAGGTGTTTACAGCTAGATTGAATGAATAGAAAATCTCAGACGATCAAATCCAAAGTACATTTAGGCATTTGATTTTACATGTAAGAAATACATTCAGTAAAAATTAATATGTTGGAGGATTGACAACCAACAATATATTGGAAACGATTACCAGGGTAGAATGTGCTTCAATCCTCTATATACACCTAGCAGAAATCAGTCTTAGCATGCCAAAATAACAGAACAGGATGGGAAATCATATTTTCATAGACTATTCTATTAGTATGTTCACCTTTGCAATAAATCATCTTTCAATGAAAGCAATATACGAGGCCCAGTAAAGATGGGGGCAGTGCTAAGCAGGTAAATCAAATTTGTTTTGTATTCATAAATTCAATATAAAGGGGACTTTGCTAAAATGGAAAATGATATGTGCCGCTTTGAAAGATAATGTTCTGATATGTGTGGAATCATCAGACTATTTTGGTAACACAAATGAGTAGAATACTATAGTAAGTAGCAGTAGTGGTTGTAGTTAATATTAAATATATTGCATGTATACAAAATATAGTAAATAAAGGTATGGGAAGCAAATTACAATCTCTTTTGACATACAGTTATCTGAAAGAGACAAATACCCCACTAAATGCAATTACAACGTAAGTAACATTTAAACGAGCAAATTATATAAAACCCTGCACTTGGTGAACAAAAACAAACTATTTACATCATCACACATGTCAGAGACTTCAATAATGGAGTCCTCTAAAGCGAAATCTATCTAAAACATGTACCTCCTTTAGTAAAAGATTGGAAAACTCAAAAATTGTATGTCAGATCAAGTGTTCTTGTAATCTATTAAGCCTAATCAAGCAAGCTTTGAGTCAAGACTGAACGAGTATTGCTTTTCTTTACACAAGACATAATGAGATAACTTTAACAAATATGCTACTACATAGGAAAAAAACATAATAATGAAATTGGTAATACCCTGTGTGAAATGAGGGAGCTGTTAGCAGATACATTCGTGGCCGCCATTGGTTGGTAGAACAATAGTGTATTTCGGCCAGAGTAGGCACCCCCAAATTTCAAAAACCAAAACGAATACAAGCACATCCCTATCAGACTTTTTAAAACTGTTGCTGAACTTGATGGATAGCTGGCGTTTATGAAGAACAGGACATAGATATTATGGATGTAGGGCACCGCTAGGAAATTTGCCCAAGCACAGCCTGTGTCACCTCACCTAATATATGTAAATCAGAAATAGTAATCAAAATGATATGATATTTCGAACATGTTGAAAAATAGATTCAGCTTTCATTGAAATCCAATCCCGTAAACACAGGTCTTATGGATCACTGCAAGATTACCTACAGGAACTAATGGATCTTGCACACAGAGCCTTGCCTAAAATACCTGCTGGGACTTCGAGTCGGCAAATCTTTTACAAATGTATACAAGGACTCCAAACAAGGCAATGCTGAAAACATGTTGAATTTTTGAAACCTAAAATTCTTTAATATGCACTCAAATATGCAAATCCAGCCAATATAATTTTGCATGCAAGAAAACTAGTACACTTTCTGGTTCCTGCTGGAATTGAAATGACCCTGAGCAGAGGTCTGTGAAGTTCCCTACACCACGAAAAGCTAGTTGGTAATAGTAATGGCCTAGATTCACAAAACGGGGGATGCCCTGGAACACCTATACTACATCATAAATTCAACCGAAACTAATATGATCATGTAGCTGAGGTATTACTTGTTCATAATTTCGAACATATTACCCAACCGTCACCCTCGATATTGCATATGACCACTCTGAAATGATATGTACCAGCAGATTTGCATTGACTCATATTTCAGCTATAATTGTACCCAGTTGATCAAAAACCTACCTATTTCATGGGTATACTATGAAGATGTTTGAGTAGATCCAGTAATGTCATTTCATAGAGGGCCATACTTATGGATTTTGATGAAAATCAGAAATTGATGAAAATCATGTCATTTTAGAGTGGTTATATGTAACATCCAGGGCGAGGGTTGGGGAATATGTTAGCAATTATGAACAAGCAATACCTTACTCACATGATCATATGAGTTTCAGTTAAATCCATGAAACTTGAAAAAGTTGGGTTATTTGTATAGAAAATCAGAACAGGTCTTTACAATGTTTGCCAACACATTAGATGCTTATAGAGACTTTATACCACCACCAGACAAGGAATCGCACTTCCATACAGCACAATACACCCACAGTTTCTAGAATATGAAGCGGTGAATCCAACAAATTTGCTACTGACCATGTGTTAATAATAAAATACCCGTCTAGCGAAGTGATTTTATCCCTTCAAATAAAACTACATGTAAAGCTGATGTATATCTAAAGCAGGGCTCCCACTTACATGACCTCCAACAAGACTTCAACAAGACTAAAACACATGCAGTGAAGTGTGAAGAACAAGTAGCTGTCTTGCGGTCAGAAATCACTGAACCCTTATTCGCGATTGCACTGAGAATGCAACACGATACCAACTTGATTATTTAGACTGCAACAAGAATGCAAAATTTAATGAAATTGTCCTCAACAAGATTGCAATATGATTCATTTTAACGAGAAATAACTTTAACACGACGCTAATGAGTATATACATACTACAACACGACTGCGATATATCTTAATTTGTTTCTAACACGTGTTAAAAACTGCTACCTGTAGTCAAACGATTGCTTTGAGACTGTAGGGCATGTGCATTACGATTGAAATGTTGTGTTACGTACGTGCGCCTTTCCAAATGATAAATGTGAGATTTTTGATGAAGCTATATTATGGATTCAAGCGTCTGTGTAGTATTTATGACATAAATCACTTTATTCACACCTAGATGATGCATTCGTTTTGTGTTGTTTCTTTTTTTGGCCACTCCAAGCAAACACAAAGCACATGTGCTATGTCTAGAAAATGTTTTACCCTATATCTGTGAAATGCTAAAAATCATTGCCATAACAATTCAAGGACTGTTTTAAAGTGATGATGAAGAAACAATCAGCAAAACATATCAAAATATTTTTGTCATTTTTAATATTTCATTACAGCTTTGTGCAAATGTTTCATTAATATGTTACAGGATGTGTTATTGATATTGAACCCATATTTGAAAAAACATTTGTAATAAGCAGATCTGTTAGATGTAAAACATGCTAGTACAAGATAGAATAATGTATTGAAACATTTATTGTACAAAATCATTGATTATCATCTAATCAATATGAATTTTGATATTTGATTTCTACTTTGTTCAGACATTTTACCAACATCGTAAACTTTTTGAATACAATATCTAAAGAAACATTTGTAATAGGCAGAATAGAATTATTTAAATGTTAAGCAAAATTCTAGTTTAGTATTATCAAGCATTATTACGTAAAGATATCGTTCAGCACTTCATGCATTGATATTTTCATATTTTGACTTTTTCAGACTTTTTAGAAACATTTCAAAGTATGTCAATAATAGTTCAATAAATGTTTAAAACATTATTTGTAATAAGCGGATGTAAAACATCAACCATAAATGTTGATAAGATATGGTTTAGTGTTATCAAACATTATCGTGAAAAGATATAATATTTTGAGAAAATATTCATATATTCTTGTCAATGTTTGCTCATATCATATTTGTATTGTATAACATTATCTATATCTATCATTTCACCAATATTTTCACTCAGGGTAATTGAACATTTTCCTAATGTCTTACTCATGGTTATTGTGAATGTTTTTCACAATCTTTTTTTCAGTCTTTTAAAGATATTTTGAAAATATTTTGTGTTTGCTGGGCTTCCTCATCATTTTTGTGTTTAGTTCTCCTTGTCCCCTTAATGTTAGCCTTGCAACTCATGTTGTGAGCGATACTTGAGGAGCTTGTATCACGTGATCAAAAAAGAGTGGGACACTTAAAACAAGTAGTAATTTTTTAGACGCATTAAAGTCATAGTGTAATCTTTTTTGTCAATATGCATTCGTATTGACATCATGATGTTATCGTGTTAGAGTCGTAGCAAATATTCCCACGGGTATATATATATATGTTTAAGAAAACAGACTTTAGACTGCATCATGACTGAAATAATTGTGACACGACAACAAATACTGTAACAAGATTGGAACACGACAATAACGACCAGACTTCAAAAGTTACGACGGTTTTGAACTTTTCAAAGCTGTCGTGTTGGAAAAACGACTAAAAAAACTGAAATGACTAAACACGACTGTAACACGACTGCTACTTGTTTCACTACGACAAGGCAGTCGTGTTGCAGTCGTGTTCGAAAATCGTGTCTGTGGGAGCCCTACTTTACTTAGCTTAACACTACATAAGTGTCTATGTCTTATTTGTATGTAGTAAGTGTACGAACGTTCTACACAGTCGACGATAAATCTATCCTAAATAATGTTATCATGTAAATGGCTAAGCTTTTTCATTATGTTATGGTGGCTTGGGTCAAGGGGGCTCGGGACCTTCGTACTTTAAGTGAGACTTCCATGTAAAGATTGATCAACACTCTGGTCTAGGTACAAAAAAAGAGACTTTATATTTCATGAAAGCTGGGACTCTGGAGAGGTCAAATATCCTAACATGTTTTGTGACTCCTTCACCGTTTCCTGGAGGTGAGGCCGAAAGACAGTGATTCAGATTTCTAATACATTCGTTTTTGCAAACTATCTTTTGGCTTCACTAAAGGTTTAACACAGGCGATATGTATATATCATATAGAAAACATCCTTGAGCAAGTTAAAGTTTTTCATTTCTTCAGACTTTTGTTCCTAAAGAAAATTACAGGAAGTTTAAGTCATTATCAGTATTTTTTGATGAATTTGACTTTCTTTATTTTTATAGTCTAATTAGGACACAATTAGAGCAGTTATCAAAAGAATGAATGTTTTAACATTTGAGCCTTGTAGAATAAATTTTGAATGAAGGAGGTTCTTTCAAAAATGAGAAGTATGGTGATTTCAGAAAACATTCTAAATCACCGATTTGTATAGCGGTTCAATTTCTACAACCTAACATGGTTTTCTGCTTGTTTATACAACTTTTCAATTAAGAATATGATATGCCTGTATTGGTAGAATGGTTTGAAAATGTTAATAGTTTACTTTGTATTTGATTTATTAGAATAAAATGTTTTTTTAGAGCAGATTTTCGTAGTTTCTATTGGAAGAGCATTGCCCCTGGTAAGCGCTTCTCCCCCAACTGATAAGGAAAGATAACAGCCTATTAGAGACTACCTAGCCATTAAGGCTAATTGACTCTCTGGAGATGAATCCGCTCCACTAGACGTACTCTGAAGTGCAATCATATTTTTCTTATTTTTCCATAGCAATTAGGTTTTAAGTAGAAGACAAGCATGATGACTATATTTTCACTTCTAGTACATGCATATCCCTTTTGGATCATAGATTGTAGCATCTAAAACTTATAGACAGTGATTTTGCCATGCTAGGACTTATGAAAATAACTTTGGAGAAAATTGGAGTAGAGTTGTGAGCTAGGTGCAAGATCTACAGAGTAGGTAAGAATAGATTCAGAAAATATTTTGAGACTCGGTTAAGTTCTGTTTAAAGTCTCTAGTTAAAATGTTTTCTGAACAAGCTCTGATCGCTGAGATATAACCAAAATAGTAAAGGAGATTTAGCACTCTAGAGGTATGTACAGAGTTAAATTACCATGAAAGCTAATAAAAGGAAGTTACTTTGTATAACGTTTTATGAGGTCAGAACAATAGTGCTCCTAGAAGGGAGACTATATAATACTAGTATGTGCTACTAGCACTACTCTGTCTCTGGAAATATCTGGTTATTGTAGAACACGATAGACATCTAATATATAATGAAGAGAGCACTGATGCACTGATGTTCTCCAATGCAAAGAGATATATGAAATTAGATACCTCATGCTTCTTTTCTGGGGTAACTGTGGGAGGCCAATCCATAGGTGCACTAAACGTCATCGGTAGTGCAGTCGTCCGGGCTGCCCGCACATTTAGTGCAGGAATTAAATGTCGGCACTGTAGCTTTGGGCACTACAAGACTCTCAGCTCCTGAAGATGTAATGCATCTTCAGGAGCTGAGAGGGTAGAATCCTGACAAAATAGGTGAGCCCGAAATGATATCATTAGCACCAACAAATTTTAAAAAATCACCAAATAAAAAATATAGTAACCCTCTGGTACTAATTGACATCATTTGAAATAACATTCCCCAAGACTTTATGTTCTATGATTACAAAGATAACCTTTCACAATGTTTAAATCCCTAATATAATTAGCCATTTGATAAAGCAGGAACGCACTTTTAGTCATAAAGAGCTTCATTGCATCCATCAGATATAAACTCAAAAATGATCGGATATAAGAGCTCCATATGATTTTCTTTCATTTAAGCAGGCAAAAGTGACATTTTGCATACACCTTCCCAACCATCACGTTTGACCATTCGCAACTTAAAGCCTTCCTCTGTTGATGATCGATGTCATTATCGATTTGATAAGAGTCTTTACAGCTTGTGTCTTCTTCAGTTGAGTTACGTAACTGTGGAGTATCTGTGTCACACAGTAGCATAGCTTCAACTTTTGGCTATTGGTAATTTAGATCTATAAGTAATTATCACTTTCATTCCATTCCGAACTGTAAATGTATATATGTTTGTTTTTTGTATGTATGTATGTATGTATGTATGTATGTATGTATGTATGTATGTATATATGTATGTATGTATGTATGCTTGCATGTATGTATGTATGTATGTATTTATGTGTGTATGTATGAATGTATGTATGTATGTACGTACGTACGTATTTATGTATGTATATACGTATATACGTATGTATGTATGTATGTATGTATGTATTCATGTATATATGTATGTATATATGTTTGTATGTATATATGTCTGTAAGTATGTATACATGCATGTATATATGGATGGGCAAAATGAGTAAATGGGCCTAGTTGGGGACCAATGTTGCTAAGCAACATCTATAACTAAATACGCAGTAGGGCCAGACCTATCACGGTCGAGCCCGAGGCACACACGCTATGCCTGGCCGGACTGCCGTCATGGATCGTTTGCCAGGGGTCTAAGGAGGGGGGGATTTCCTATACATTTAAAAAAATATGTCTACCTACATATATGCTGGCGAAAACACACGAAAACAGCATATTGCCCATCGTAGGTGCAGACATATTGCTGCTTTATTTCTGCCTTCTTACAGAGGAGAGCGGGGCAGTAATGCATCGTGAGCTACTGCCATCTACTGAGCATACTTTGAACTAATTAAACACGTCATTGAAAGGCAGCCGACCAGCGAACTTCCTCTCTCTCTATTCTCGATCGAGGTAAGTTCGCCGGTCATAGTAGGAATAAAATTATACATAGAAAATAAACTAATAAAGAGGAAATAAAAAGGAAAAGTGGAAACAAACATGGACAAGTAAATTTTAAAAAATGTTTTGAAGAAAGACGCATTGTTTTCATACATTGAAGTGCAATTTAAGCAAGTTTATAGCGACGGCAGATCAATGACGCTGAGCAAGTTTTTAGCGACGGCAAATCAATGGCAGTTTTTATACAGATATGCTTCCTTTTAAAAAAAACTATTAAGGGTTGAATTTAGTGAATTAAGCTGCCATTTCCCAAGATATCCTGAATATTTTTTATGAGTAAAATTTGATCGTATTTAACATTCTGATATAGTACACGTGTTTCTGGACATTCACTTTGAAATTTTCTGAATTATAATGTTTGCTGTATTAGTATGTTAATGTTTGCTGTATTAGTATGTAGTTTCACTTGCAAAAAACATGATTTATTGAAATGAATTTGTAAAATGATTTGTTACAAGATGATGTTTTCACACACACACACACAAGTTTTTCATTCATTTAACCCTTTCCCATCTATAGTCCGTCTGACTCGAATTTGCCAACTGCTTTTTTCATTTTTTTATGACAAAACATCAGTGTGAAAAACATGATTTATTAAAATGATTTGTTTCAAGATGATGTTTGCACACACATACACACGTGTTTCATTCATTTAACCCTTTCCCATCTAATGTAAAATGTAAAATATATTGCCCAATGACATCATGCAAGCCTTGGGTTAGGATTAAAAACTTGCCTACAAGTATCTTATCTAGAAATTGAGGGACTTTAAATTTAGACAGATGTAAATCAAAAATGTTAGAAACAATATTAATTTGAAAAGGTTTCAGTACAATTACAATGCTGAAATGTTTCGTCTCAAAATTTGGAGTGGGTCTATTTTTAAAGTCCATCAATTTGGCACCTTTTAGTAACATGATCAGCCCAGCTACCACATCAAGGTAGGTGCCACAGCTGGGAATTTAACTAAAGTGACGATAAACATCAAGTTTTCGCAATCATGTATTTGAGTTAAGCCTGATATGCAAATTAAGGACATACAGAACAATTTGCTCAAATCACATATTTCTAAGAAACGTGATGTTGGCTTAAAAAATCTCATACTGTGAGCCCTTCCTGGCAGAGGCTTATAACGATTTACCTGTATTCTTTGGATCTGTATACATATCTTTATTGTAATTCATTATCATTACATCCTGTGGGAAAATATCCTGCCCAATGACAACATGCAAGCCTTGGGTCAGATCTAAAATCTTATCTACAAGTATCTTATCTAGAAATTGAGGGACTTTAAATATAGACAAATGTAAATCAAAAGTGTTAGAAACAATATTACTTTGAAAACGTTTCAACATCAATACAATGTACAAAGTCTCAAAATTTGAAGCCGGTCTAATTTTAAAGTCCGTCAATTTGGCACCTTTTAGTAACAAGATCAGCCCAGCTACCACATCAAGGTAGGTGCCACAGCTGGGAATTTAACTAGATATATTTGAAATAATTCAATCATTTCATAACAACATGTAAATTGATCCGACTCCATGTTTTAAGGCACTCTACCGTTCTGTGCATGGATTTCAGCTAATTATTGTTTCACATAATTTGAAAGTAGTAGTTTCTGCATTACTATCCAAACCCGTGCTGTGCACGGGGGCCTGCTAGTACAACATAAATACATACATACATACATACATACAAACATACATACATACAAAAAAAAAACATATATACATGTACAGTTCGGAATGGAATGAAAGTGATAATTACTTTTATATATATATATATATATATATATATATATATATATATATATATATATATATATATATATATATATATATATATGTTTTGGGATGATAGTGTTTTTGCTAGTGTCTATGTTTGACTGCAGGTCAAGGTTTTTATGATAGAGATGAATGGTATAAAGCGTGGGATGCTGTCGGCCTGGAGGACTTTCCAAATGTAAGTCACAAAACCGATCTTCAATAATGAAGACCTCAATATCATTTTTTTCTTTTATTAACGTTGATTAAGGGGTTAATTGTTTTGTCTTGGTTTTGCTTCTACCCTGTTATTTGTTTATCGTGCTTATACAAAGTATATTTATATGAAGAATACATCAATCAGGCGTCTGTGTATTGGTGTACTCCGAACGTACTTGCCTCAGCTTGATCCCTTTATGAAGATTTGGAGTCATAGAGGGCTGCCTATGGTCCTTCTGGAACTGAATGACTCCTTTGAAGTATTCGTGAAGAGAAGGGAATTTCTTCTAGGTTCCAAGTGTCTATCTCGTCTCAATATGACCTAGGCTGTTGAAAGCTACGTCACAAATAATTCCTTCCTTCGTTCGACCCTTCCGTCTGAACTACTTTGCAGTTGTCGTGCCCAAATAGATCGTACTTCAATCATAGCGCGCTCTAGCGGTATACACTGCAGTTAAAATTATGTTGAAAGTTATCATCCAAAGAAAATCGTGCACTTATTCAAAGCACCCTTCGTTAGTAGTCTTTAATACGGTAACACTCGACCTGTCACGTGACTGACTCAATCTTTAGTCTTGTCCCCTGCGCCACTCTACTATAACTGAAAATAACGAGTTAGATCATACTTCAATTCAAGCATATTGATAACTTTGCAACTTTCGGCTTTTATGCTGATACTCTCTCAATAATATTTATGCAAAAAGGTTCATATGGAAATGTGCCATATATTTAGCAGAACTAAGGAGCATGGGGAACCTCCATTTCCTATCAATTGCAGGTGTTATTGTTATCAGCACTTTGGTGATGCAGCCTCAATTGAATTCAATTGTCGTACTGCCATGCGGAAATATTTACCCTCTATATCAAAACACATTTTCAGGAGAAGTCAGTGGTTCCTGCTGGCTCTTCTCCAGTCATTTTAGTTTTGGCCTCGAAATGAGATGACGAATCAACTCTTAACATTTCCCAACAAAGGTATGACATAAAGTACCAACATTTAATTCCTGCACTAAATGCCTGGGTATGATACACGACCGTACCCCGAGTTCCAACCAGATTCCTGGGCATGGATGCATGAATGATCTGACAACTGAACGTAGCTTTGATTCGCAAGCTATGTGGGTAACTGATGTGCTTGGCTTATTGTTTTGACATGTTATACATGAATGTTTGTACAACCAGGCACTGGCATATGTCCTGTCGATTGGTGCCGGAATGAATTAACTGTCTGTAAGAACAGTTAAGAACAGTTATCAACAATTTAATAGATAGATAAAAATAGTTTACGACTACCTAACTCTAAATGTGTTTTTATATCGTGGCTTACGCAAACTAAATAATTTTCGAAAATGTGACCCAATCACGATCGACGAATGACAAATTTGTAACTGTGGTCAATTAATATTCATGTGCGGCTATAAAACAGGATGGGAAGGCGCCCACAGAGGAGTAAAGAGTACTTAATTCCGCAATATGACAGAATAAAGAATATTTCTTTCAATAGAAATATTCTAAACTTTTTACGATTTTGATAAAGTTATAGTTGAACAGTTTTATTCAATCAAATAACTTGCAAAAGTTAAAATTTGGTTTACTACTCTAAGCACAGTACTGTATTCCAATCTACTTATAAATAGCATTATTGATGAGAGTGAGGTAAGCACAGTCTCTTACCGTTGCACTTCTCCTCACCTCCTTCTCGATGTCAGTCAGGTCAGGAGCGTGAGGAGAATGCTAATGGGTATGGAGCGTGTAGCGCTCCGGCACCCACTACGTGCCCCTGGCCGTTTGGTCTAAACGGTCATAGGGTTGTGTGTGACACCAATACGGTGCAACACGTTCTGTCGTATTGAAACACGGTTGAATACGACAGCAATAAGGTTCAGTGCGACACCCATTCGGCGCCCATACGAAAGTAGTAAGTTAAATATGTTAAAATAATTGTTTTAAATCCGGTTTAAGCCCGTTTCTCAGTGGCCATTTTGAAAAATCATTACACTGTTTGGATCAATATGGATGTGTACAATGAAGACGATGCTTTAGAGGAGGAATTATGACTTCTTCTTGCCTTGGCATCGTGCTCAATTTCTTCAAGGGAAAAGACCGCTCCGAGGTCACGTGATGAGCGATCGTGTATGACCGTATGAGCCTCTCATTGAATCTCATACAACCATATGAGAACCACATGAGCGCTGTATGAGCATCTCACAACTTCGCATTCGACCATAGGATGACCGTATGACGACCGTGTTCTTTCATTCCCACGCTCTTGAACACGGTCGAATACGATGCGCATACGGTTAAGTACGACGGTCATACGGTCGTGTGAGATGGTCATACGGTATAGTGCGAAGCTCATACGGCACTCAATGCGGTGCAATGCGAAATTTCGAACGAGCACGACCGAGTAAGATTGTTTTGAACATTTCAAAACCGAGAGTGCGATTTTTGGCCGAGTGCGAATGTCATGCGGTCAAGGACGGTTGAACGCGGTCTCACTAGGTCGTGTTCTAAAAACGCCATGTGGAAAATAGGCTTAACCCTCTTTCTCTCCCTCAATCCCACCCTGCTCATTTGTTGTGATTCAAAATAGGTAAATTCAGCCAAATCCTTGAAAAATGATATGAATTATATTCGAGGAGGAAACACAAAAGCTATTCTTCAAAATACTAAGAAAAAGAGAGGATAAAATGCTTATGAGAAAATAATTGAGAAACCTAGTGTCTGTTTTCAATTATGTTACAGACGATAGGCGTTAGCTTTCAGTGACTGAATTATGATCAAGACACACCTTTCATTTTTTTATTTTTTACTTTTTAAGGCGCTTCAAGCAATCAAAAGTTACATCGCGACCGAGAAGTACAATAACAGGCCGATGTTCCCTAAAAAATAAACATTTCTACAGGTAAACCATGTAGTCGAGGTTTCAAATGTGTATAGTATTGCTTATTAGAGTAGTTCAAAATCGGAACTCAAATAGGTTAGTACAGTATACTTGCACCATTTACTCCAGTCGTCCAGCACACGTTCTAGCGAATGAGAATACACCTCATAATTCATTTGTATATGGATAGCGAGTTTTACCGCCGGTAAAACACAGCTTTCAACGATTGCAATGCTGGTATTGGTCCATTCGTTTGGGGGTGAGATCGGCAATACACTTTACTTTATTTGCAATTTTGGCATTTAATGCTTTTAGTTTGTATTGCAAAATATGAATTTCTGACTGATGTGCCACCTATTGATAAGGATAGAAACTACGCAGTTGCATTGAGATCACGACATTGGGATACGATTTGGAAGAAGAATTACAGTTACAATTGTGTTGTGATGATCTTAAACTGAGCCAGATAGTAAAAGAATAAATAGAGTAAAGATTTCATGTACATGAAGAGAGTTGTTTGATTAAAAGGTTTAACTTTTAGTAAAATATTTCCAAACATACTGTTTTGTCAGACTATGACTGTGTTATAGCTGTGTAAAGGTCTACTTCAGGCTTACTAAGAGCAACCATCCAAAGTCGAAGTCACAAGTGTTGTGTAGCCAGCTGGTCTTCATTAAGAGTGAATCAAAATGAATTATTTACACTGCAAGTAAGGGAAAAGCTTCAATCAATAATGATAGAGGTATTGATGTTGAGGCCAACCCAGAGTGTAGAACTTATTTAAATTTATTCTAAATTTCCTTCTGCAAAAATTAAACTCACCGTTGCATGAAATCAGGCAAACTGTTGAGAGTGTCAACTGCCTGCAAGATTAAGGTTTCTATATATTTCAGAAAAACTGGATTTTCAGTGAGATAAACACCTTTTCAGAGGCACCAATGGTCTGATAGAAAAATTAATAAATTTGATGTAGCCTTACGGAATAAGAACAACATAAAGGAATTTCCAAAACAGAAATGTTTTTCACAACCACTAATAAAAGCATATTTTACAAATGAAATTATCATATTGTCAAATATATTCTGTTTAATTCCAGAACAAAATGTCCACTCTACTTCACCTACTGAGATTCTTTGTACATCAGATGATGAGGAAAAGGTGCCTGGTGATTGCAAATACAAAACTTATTTCCATCCATGGGAAATCGTCAACTTCACAGCTTGAACGATTAAAAAGTGAATATTACCTTATTGCCATATTGCTGTGTGATGAGTATACCGAATTTTCAATTGTTTTTTATGTAAACATGATATGTAATAAAACAATAACAAAATGTAAAAAAAATGTATTTCAAATGTTTTACCCCACAAAACATCACTATTGATATATTTAGGAAAATATATTTTTAAAAATACCTGAAGTTGTTTGATACCCAAATGAAACAATGGACAAATTTTAAAATTTTATGTGCACTTGCTTATTAATAAAACAATCCTTAGATTTTCAATTTCACTAAAGGAATATCTGCCAAGTGAATTGAAGAAGACTATTAAACCGATGTATTATGCAAACTTGTTCCCATTTTGAGAACAAAAGTAATGCTGTTATCCAAACAAAAATATTCCTGCAATTTAAAATATGACATTCGCCTGATGTCAAACAAAATGGGTTTAAAGAGAAAATGGGTTAAAACTAGGAATGTTCATGTCTGGTACTTGGTTGTTTTCGAGGGTCATGATTACGTCTTGAATATCAGCTGTGTGATAGTATTTCCTGTCTGTCCTCCAAATGTGGACTTAGTCTTAGTATTTGGTATATTAACTCAAATTCTGAAATATAAAACCGTAACGGAATATGATACTAGTATATTGATATGTCATTTGTGTATATGACACCTTTTATTCGAGATTCCCTTTCCATGTAAGACCATCATTATACTTCTAGGTTTTGTTTAAAAAATGAAACTTTCGCCACTCCATACGAAATAGGGAAGTAACACTGTAGATAAAAGATTATTATCTATTAAGATCATAATGTCATTACCCTAAGAGATCCATTGAATCAGGGCCTAATGCACCAGTCAATTGAATCCCCGGGAGGGGGGGGGGCGGGACATGCGGGGATACTGCTCAGGAAAAAATCAATAAATAGCACTCATCCCCACTGGCAGGGACCATTTCTGTGGCAGTATGCCCCACCCCTGGGGCATGCTCAACAAGAATACACAAGTTCCTAAAATTTCAACTTTTTATTTTGTGAAAATAAACCACAAAAATCTTAGCAGTTACATCACAAATAACAAAACCTTCAGCAGTTATGAAAATAAAATTTTAGACGCAACCACTAAATAGGAAAATATTTCATCAAGTGGTCCTTGAGATATTGTGCAGACAAATAATTCACATTGCCCCCAAGTGGTGAGCTTTGAAAACTGAGATGACCACCAATAAATGTAATTGAGCCCCAAGAAACTTCTGAAGAAGCAACCACAAAGTAGGAAAATGTTTCATGAAGTGGTTCTTGAGATATTGTGCAGACAAATAATTCACATCAACCCATAGTGGTGAATTTTGAAAACTAAGATGACCTTCGAAAAAAGTGATCAAATGATGCCCACTGTTCTGTGGAGGCACTGTTTGGAGAGGTTTAAAAAATCATACCCTGAAAAAAGTTATACCCACCAGAGCCAATAAATCCTTTTTTTTCTTTTTGGTCAAGCGAAAAAAAAATTGTTTGCTCGACCAAGAAGAAAAAATGCTTGCAGAAAAATAGGCAGGGTAGGTAGTGTTTTTTTTGTTTGTTTTTTCACACTGAAAACCATAGGGATTAGATTTGCTTACCAGGAACATTTGTTTGACTTGTCTTTTGAAGGATGTACAGCTCACTTACTTCAGCTATTATTCAAGGTCGTATACAACTATTCATGTGTTTATGTCCATGATTGGGATGTCTTTCCCTATTTTTTCCTGACCTGGACTTAAGGATTGGGAGAAACCCCATTAGGGTAGGGGAGAAAAACTAAGTAGCCATTAGAAGGGTAGGGTTACCCTGAGCAAACATTTTTCGGGGCCCCTGTTGGGAAAACAGTGGGTGTTGGCATAAGAAAATGGTTGGTGGCAGAGTGAAAAAATCAGACCTAAATTCAATATATTCAACAATAGGTTATAGTGCATTTCACATCTGTCTGTCCCCATGGATTTTGGACAGGACTCTTTAATAAATGGTGCCATGAGGTCCATATATGGCGCAGAAAGTTTTCCCCTCATTTGCATCCCAAATTATGATCAGATGAAAACTACCCCTAGATGAATCGTGTAGAGCTCAATACAATCAGAGATCAATTAAACATTGAAATCAAATTTAAACTCAAAGTACAGGTGGCCAAGTGGTCTTATGGGCTCAGATTTCATATGATGGTTCATCAGTATTATCATTTTCAATTTTATATCAGTGCAATACATTTCATCAGTCCAGCTGAAATTTCATCAGGCAGCTCAGTGATTGAGAGTCCAGCATCCGATCCCAACCCAGGTTTTACAACTTACCCAGGGCTTGAAATTACAGGGCTCCCTGGATTTTTTCTAGGGAGCCCTGGGAATTTTCAGGGAGCCCTTTGGGCTCCCTGGACTTTTTCGAGGGAACCCAAATGAATTTCAGGGAGCCGATACTAACTAGGCCCAAATAATCAATTTTTATTTAAGAAAAGTTTTTTTCTTTTTTTTTTGTGGTAAATCGTTCTGTACTAAGTCATTTTTCTCTTTATTTTCTTCTAAAACATTTCACCAGTTCAGGTAACTCAAACAATAAGCACCCAGTCCACTCAAACTGTCAAACAGCCCAGGTTCTATTCATACAATCAAATAATCAATTTTTATTTAAGAAATGTTTGTTTTTTCTTTTTTTCTGTGGTAAATATTTCTATACTAAGTCATTTTTCTCTTTATTTTCTTCTAAAACATTTCCACCAGTTCAGGTAACTCAAACAATAAGCCCCCAATGCACTCAAACAGCCCAGGTTCTATTCATACAATCAAATAATCATTTTATTTTTTAGAAAAGTTTTTTTCTTTTTTTTTGTAAATTTTTCTTTAATAAGTAATTTTTCTCTTTATGTAACTCAAATAATAAGCCCCCAGTGCACTAGAATTGTCACACAGCCCAGGGTCCCTTCACACTGTTACTATATATGTGTAACCCATACCAAAACAATCAACCTGAATTAAGTGATCAATTTTATTTTTTAAATTTTTTTTTTCTTTTTTGGGGGGAAATATTTCAATTCTATTTTATCTTATTTTTCCTTTTTTTATTAATCCCATTCACCATGTCATTGGGAATATAGAGGTTCCATCACGAGTGGATGGAAAGAGGAGGAATCTTGCACGAGTGAGTGATTTTGGGTTCTAGGACAATATCCCCCCGGACAATATCCCCCCGGACAATATCCCCCCGGACAATATCCCCCGGACAATATCCCCCCGGACAATATCCCCCCAGGACAAAATCCCCCCGGACAATATCCCCCCCTTCCAATATCCCCCCGGACAATATCCCCCCGGATGATATCTCTTGTAAAACATGTTTTAGTAAAAGATTTTTTATTTAATTCCAGTGTTTTAAATTATCCCAAAACATGTGTTGGTAATATTTCTTTTTTTTTTTTTTTTAATTCCAGTGTTTTAAATTATCCTTAATCGTGTGCCGGTAAAAAAAATTTGCAGTGTTTTAAATTATTCTAAAAAAATTTTTTTCAAAAATTCAAAAAAAATTTAGTGTTTTAAATTATCCTAAATCATGTGCCGGTAAAAAAAATTAAATAAAAAAAAAGTTGCAGTATTTTAAATTATACTTATTTTTTTTTCAAAAATTCAAAAAAAATTTAATAAAAAAAACCTTTTTTTTAATTCCAGTGTTTTAAATCATTTGAATTTTTGAAAAAAAATTTAGAATAATTTGAAACACTGCAATTTTTTTTTTTTTATTTAATTTTTTTTTACCGGCGCATGATTTAGGATAATTTGAAATACTATTTTTTTTTGGAATTTTTGAAAAAACATTTTAGAATAATTTGAAACACTGCAATTTTTTTTTTAATTAAATTTTTTTTTCACCGGCACACGATTAAGGATAATTCAAAACACTGGAATTAAAAAAAAAAAAATTTTTTTTTTTACAAACACATGTTTTGGGATAATTTAAAACACTGGAATTAAACATTTTTTATTTTTACTAAAACATGTTTTACTAGAGATATCATCCGGGGGGGATATTGTCCGGGGGGATATTGGAACGGGGGTATATTGTCCGGGGGATTTTGTCCTGGGGGGATATTGTCCGGGGGGATATTGTCCGGGGGATATTGTCGGGGGGGATATTGTCCAGGGGGATATTGTCCTGGCTTGCCGAGTCCCAAGACACAAAATCACTCACGAGTGCAAGATTCCTCCTCTTTCCATCCACGAGTGATAGAACCTGTTTCTCCCACGATAAAAAGGAGAAATTTACACGTTTTACCGTGAAGTTAGCTAGCTAAACTAGGTCAGCCAAAGGTCACCCGCGCACTAGTTCAACAATGGTAATACGCGTTTGTTGTGACGTGCACCGTTTGTTTCCCCAGAAACTGGCGCCAGATCACGTACGTGACGCTTGTTTAAATCCACGCGCGCTATTGTTGGGTCTACCTTTGACCCAGCAGCAGTGACCCATTGATTGAAATTGAGGGATCTGATTGGACAATTACACCAGTTTGACCTTTAACCCCATTGAAGAACACCCATTGAGGACGACTAATCCTTAACTGTAAAACACACCTCAGAGTGGGAGAAAGGATCATCTTATGTAAATAATTAAATATGATCCATTTCATGAGCTACCTGACATCAAGGCTGCTGAAAGTGTGCAAAACTTCCAAGAAACATTGCTATTTCATCGACTACAAGGACAGTCACTATAAACATGTGTCCACTGACTATTCTTTAAAGCGCTTATGAACACATTACAGGTAGATAGGGCGCAATATCTTTTTTCAATTATTATTATTATTATCATATTTACCACGCCGTCCTGCTCCCACGTGTGACACCGAAGAAGGAGCGGTAAGCGCGATCGTATCTTTGAAATGTTGTGGCACTGGTCACACGCTATAGGTGTAATAGTATGACCATTGTCACAACATATCAAAGAAACAATCGCGCGTTAGGTAGACTGCGCACCATAGTCCGTAGTTGGCCAACACAGTGGACCTAGCAGAGGCCGGGTGCACCCGGCTGATAGGCCCACTGGAATCGTGGCAGCAAAGTATGACGCCACTGTTCAAATCCCCGCCTATCATGCACCGCCTCGGGACAGCAACAATAAATCACAGTAATCCCGGTACACCGGGCAGCTATTTTAAGCAGTATTCAGCAGAAGTACCGTGTTTCCCGGCCAAGTCCCGGCCCCCCCTCCCAGGGATTCAATTGACTGGTGCATAATTAAGTCAGAATAGTATAATTTTGGTGACCAAACACTTCCAATGATCATAATGTGACACCCAAATAGTTCCTTTTGAATATTATCAGTTTCTTATTTGTTCAACTAAATACGTAAATTGAAATATGTAAATGACAGTTTTTGCTTTAAATTGAATGCTGGGATAGAACTAATAGATACCCGATATATTTCCCTAGTAAATAGTACATATACACAATTACTATATAACTATCTTGCTATCTGCATTGAATAGCTGGCACTCAAATCTTTATTGGCCATTCTGACATCATCCATTTTTGTCAACCTACCAAAGGCCATGCCCACTTTTGAAACAACAATATGGTCCAAATTGTGACAATAACTGCTCCTTGGTCCTGGTATATGAAGTGAGCAACAGTCCATCCCCCTGTAGTAGACAGATAACACTAACTATTTACTTTTCCCTAAAGCCTTGTGGTAATAAGAACTGAGGCTACTGGCAATACAGGTGACTTTGTCAACCACCACGTTCTAGGTAATGAGCAGGTGCAAAGGCAATGGGTCCGTTTTCCGAATATAACCATTCTAAAATACACTACAGCGTCCCTTAAAAACACCACCAACCTAAAATGCACTACTGGGATGCAGGTGGCTGTGCCTTCTAATTATGTATTTGGAAGCATGCCTTTTTAAAAAGATTCATTAAAGTTCTTAATATCCGATACTAATACTTTTCTAAAAAAATGAAGAATTCATTTGAAAACCTATCTGGCCCAGGGGCCTCTTTTACAGTGCAACGTGCCTCCAAATGCTCTTTTTGTTCGAATTCTATCGTGGGGAGGTGTCTTTAAAGTCCAACGTATTCTGAGTTCTTCAATGTGGTTGTGCCTTTAGACTGGAAAAGATTTTAATAAAACAGTATATGTTGTTTTATAATTTGAGAACTGCCAGTAATTTCCATTCCACCTTATAGTTACAAAGCCAGAATACTTTTACATAGATAGGTCTTCTTTTTTTAAACTTAGGATAAAACCTTTAGGGTTTCTCTCAGACTTTGCCTAGTAGAGCCCTGGAATTATCGTAAAAGTAAAAACATGAATAATAACTTGTCCTGTTTATAAATATCAATGCGCAAAGTTTCATGGTTGAAACAGATTCCTGCCTTGAATATATATTGCACAAAATCTTACCTTAAGTAGGCTAAAAATGAATGTTTTGAATGTGTTGCTTGATGCATTTAACACCTGCTATGAGGGGCATGCCTTTCATGCATTTTTTTTCAAGACATATACACCATGGTACGAGACTTCAATAAGCGTGTTTCATGGTGTGAATATACAGATACTATAAAAAACAAATTTAGCAAGATGTTTCCTTTGAAAGGCAAAATGTACTCTTTTAAAATGTGGCGTCACCTACATCTAAGCCTCAATGTATATTCAATTAAAATTTTGAATGTTTTACTTCCTTGTTCATGCAGAATTACAATATCGCATTGTCCAGCTGACCTTTCCATTAGGCAACCCAAGGTTATCATATCAGCTTACCAATTGGTGGCGTCACCTGCACCAAGGGGAATACATATATATATATATATATATATATATATATATATATATATATATATATATATATATATATATATATATATATATATATATATATATATATATATATATATATACATATATATATATATATATATATATATATATATATATATACATATATATATATATATATATATATATATATATATATATATATATATATATATATATATATATATATATATATATATATATATATATATATATATTTATATATATATATATATATATATATATATATATATATATATATATATATATATATATATATATATATATATATATATATATAAATATATATATATATAAATATATATATATATATATATATATATATATATATATATATATATATATATATATATATATATGTATATATATATATAAAAATATATATTTATATATATATGTGAAATATACATAGAAATATGTTTATATATATATATATATATATATATATATATATATATATATATATATATATATATATATATATATATATATATATTTATAATTATATATATCAATGAGGAATATTCATTTTTTTGAAAGTATTCCTCCTTAAAATAATTGTTATAGATATAACTAGTACTCCTATGTTATACCCATGTATATGGTTGCGCCACCAACAAACCATCAAAGTATAAGTCAAAAATATATAAGCATTCCACTTGCTGGTTCATACAGGATTGAATACATCCTTGATTGCTAAACAAATGACCTTTTGTATTTGGCAAAGTTAAGCTGGTGTAGTTTCTTAACTATAAGTTTAGAAATGTTTACAGTAGACAATAAGCACTGTGTGTTGTTTTTAATGTATGACTGTTTTAAATGCATTTTATTGGTAAACATAGTGCTATGGTTCGGCAAAATGTACTCATCTTAATAGTAGCGCTTATATTTAATAAAAACTCACTCTACTTCCTAGTTCCTAAAAGGTGAACATTTCATTGTTTGACAAACATAAGACCCTTTATATTAGGCAAGTTCAGGTTAACCCAGCAGCTGACCAGTAGGTGGTGCCACCTGCCACAAGCGGGCGCGGTTGTGATGCCTCCTTATCTGAAAATATTTCATGTGGGGAGTTGTACCATCATACCAAATGTCATGCTTTTAATACAGAATGCACATTTCTTCTCAAATCTGCTGGCTGGACATCCTTCTTGGTCATATGAGTTTCCTGTAAACAATTATGACATAGGTTTTTAAA
Source organism: Maea johnstoni (assembly GCA_963942565.1). Lineage (NCBI taxonomy): Eukaryota > Metazoa > Annelida > Polychaeta > Spionida > Magelonidae > Maea > Maea johnstoni. The sequence goes on from OZ012687.1 coordinate 44,340,369, forward strand.
ATGGTCTTTGACATCTTTCCTTTTGAGCTTCATTGTTTTCCTAATGTTGGCTAAAATGATCCTCATGTTGTCACTAGCCATAGCCAAAGTGGTCTCGGGTTAGGATGTAGCAAAATACACAAATAATCAAGCTGGCATTAAGGGAATTGCATCTCGATATAACGCATGTACAAGTAGCATATGCCGATGCAGGAATAGACATATCCTGCTTTAAGGAGATGAATATCCTCACATCAAACATACTAGAAACAAATGTAATACGAAATATAATACGAAAAAGAAAATATATATGTGACAAGGAATTCAAGGAACATACTTAGCAAGTGCCATTATTTTAATACTGATTTCAAGAACTGATCTTTAAAAGGGTCGTATTTAGCGCAATGAAAATGGATAAAAACACACTAGCAACAGGTTATCAATGACATGGAAAAGATTTATTACTCTGATAGATACAATGTTATTCTAGAGTGTAAACAGGCTGTATTTGATTTGAATGGGCATCTATAGCTAACTATCTGACATAAAACGCTTAAGATCAGACCGGTCTAGACACTACTCACGATATCGGTTGATTATGTACAATGAGATTTACTGAGACAGCCGCAAAGACAATGAATACAAGTACCAGTAGAAGATCCACCTGTTAAAGATCAACAGCACTTTATGCAGGTTAAACAATGCTATCCAATTAACATCAACTTAATAAGTTATACAACCTAAATCAATACTCATTGGCTTACTTCAAGTACGGTGTTACATTTAACACACGGATCTGTTAATCCCAGCCACCTAACACAGTGCAAGATGTTAACATCTAGGCCAACAGAGATGTTAGCAATGATGTTACATTTTTGAAGATGTGTGTCCTGCTCGAGCAAATAATGTTTGTCATAGTAAAGAACAGCAACATGCTGGGAATGTGATACTTAACTATTAGTCTCTTTCAGTTTAATACAGACACATGTCATTCATATCATATATTTTATTAGGATAATACAAACTTTAAAAATTATTATCATTAATTTCATTTTTATTGTTAAGATCATTTTCATTTATAGCTTATAATTATTCTCATTATAATTTTTATTATTATTATTATCATTATTATTATCATTATTATTATTATCATTATCAATGAACTGTAGTTCAAAATGAAGTGAATTAAACTCATACAACCTTTTTAACTAGATGCAATGGGTCGTCAGTAGCTGAAGATGGTACCCAACACTAACATACGACTTGAAGTCAAAACGGTGTTTACACCTAAGCCGTTACTGTTAAGGCCTTCAGAAAGTATATGGGGACCATGCTCTTTTCAACACCTTTCACAGATCAACACTAACATTTTCTGTTACATTTTGTGTAAACACACATATTATGGGGCATTATGCGATAGATGTGTGTTACCGCCTAACATATGCCCATCACTTCAAATAGCGTGTTACCACCCCTGCTAACACTAACACCGATGTTAACATCTGTGTTAACACCATACTTGAAGTCAGCCATTGTGTCATTATATAATTTATTATATCAATATTTTCGTATAATGTATCATTTATTATATGTAAGAAAAACACTTACATCAGCTGGAAATGTAAACACAGTCCACCGATTTCTATCAAGTATTCTTGCTTATACTATGATGTATCAAACGATGTTCATGGTTAACATGCAGGAAAATGAACTAAACACTTTCTAAAAAAGGAAAATGTGTTATACAGGCGGCAAAAATTGCCATTTACATTTAGAGGAAATGTGAGTTTATCCTCATTTGTTAGACTATGTGTGCTGGATGACTAATGTGAATGGTTCGAACATGTGTACTTGACCTTTTGTGTTCAGATTTTGAACTACTCTAATAAACAACACCATACATATTTGAAACCTAGACAGGTATTCAAATAATGGTATACCTGATAAAATGTTTATGGGGTAGGGAACATAGGCCTGTTCCTGTATTCATCCGTGGCAATGTAACTTTTGATTGCTGGAAGAGCCTATAAAAGTAAGAAGATATATCAAAAAGTGTCTTGACGATAATTTAATCATTGAGACCCATAACATATTGTCTATAAAGGTAACTAAAACAGACATTTTGTTTCTCAATTATTTTCTCATAGGCTTTTAACCCTTTCTTGGTATTCTAAATAAAAAGCAATTGTGTTTCCTCCTCGAATACGATTTAATTTATTTTTCAATGTTTTGGCAAAATTTACATATTTTAAATCACAGCAAAAAAGCAAAGAAATTTGAGAGAAAGAGGGAGGGTTAACTTGTATATAGAATACCCATTCTCTGCAAGGTACATACGCGTACATCTTCGAATGTATTGCTTTAGTTATTAACCGAAATTGTTGAATCAAGCAAAGTGACACAAGTATTCATGATAACAAGTTGAAAATGATAAAATAAAGAAAACGAAATGGCATAAATTATTTCTGGAAACTATGACCACTAGTTATTTCACTGCCAGTTTGAACTATACTAACAGAAAAGCGTAAATGTATTTCAAATTTTGATCATCATTACTTTCGATAGTACGTTGAGGCCAAAATTGATTAGCTAGTTAAGTTGAGAGGAAAACGGGCATCCTCTCAAAAGATAAAAAACACCGCCTAACCCAAAGTCACTGGCAACGTCCTAACATGACTCAAGTCATGTTCGAGTAATAGTGAGAGAACTAGCCATTAGTGGCAAAGCCTCATGCGAATGGGTTAAGGTTATCAAGCCCTGCTAACTAACAGAAATGCATACACTTATGCATCCACCACACGAACAGTACTAGCACCATACCAGCCCATCAACAAAAGGGTGACAATGGTTAAGTTTGAATCAAGAACTCTGATACACTATACGCTTTTCGTCATCAATATACTACTTCTGCAGTAAGTGTGATTTCTTAGCAACGAAAATAAAAAACTATTCGTTCCATCTCAAGAACTTCTGCCTTTAAAATGATAAATCAGTTTTCTTTTAAAAGGTTAAATCTGTTTTAAGTCTTCTTTTGTGTGTATCTTCAGCTCCTTAGATGGACATTGCATAACTAAATGTCCCAAATTATCATTATCAGTCAGGTAACATTTATCAGACAGGAAACAAGTAATGCTCCTATTGGCTGGTCTTTCAATCGCACATCGGTGCATCTCAAACGGAGAATATTTAACGAATGACTGACAAAACTCCAAATTCAAACTACTGTATAAATGTGGTTTGCATGTTTGTTTTTTGCTTACCTCAAATCTTCCCATGAAGTCTCTAAGGCCTTTGAAGTTATCAAGACATCTAGGCATACGGTCCTTGTGAGCGTTCAAAAAGTGGTACATTTGGAAATCAGGGAAAGTAATCTATGAATATGAAAAACATAATTATTCAACCCATAAACAAGAACACACGTGACTAGTGGTTCTCTAAACATACGCGAAGAAATGATCAACAAAGATACCGAATACCAACTTGTACTCAAAAAGAAAGACTACAATTTTATGTTAAAATTGTATTGTGTCAATGTGCATTTAAACCCACTAATGTATGTATATTTATCAACTGTAATTTCACCATTACAAAAAATCATACATTTTTCATAGTACCGAGTAGTAGGTTACTAGAGATGAAAGAATAAATGGTAGAAATAATTCTAAAACATAATAGATGGCGCAGAGCACGTATGCGCATAGTAGGAATAGGAAATAGAAATAGAATCTTACTCCCGAGATGTGGGCATAAGCTAGGGGGAAAATGATGTGCAAGTGCTAATAGAAAAACCAAAAAATACCCCACATATATACTGCCGTCACAAAGGCACTGGGATAGGGAGCAAAATAGGTGCCTTCAGAAGAAAAAATAACCTTTAAGATTGAAGAGTGGAAAACAAAATTAAGGATTGTGCAGATAGGTCCTTATATGAGATACCTTTAAAATACAATCTTCAGTAAGCTATCCAAAGAAAAGTAGGACCATTGAAAGATAATGCTGCCCCTTAGTGTCGAGATAGGTAAATATGCATATCCACAATAGGGGTCGTTATATATAATACAGTACACTACTCTCATAGTGGTGATACACAGTTCAAAATTACTACATTCTATTCATTGGACAAGGCCCTATGTACCTATTGAAAGAAGATAGTGCTGCCCCCTATTGTCGAGATAGGTAAATATGCATACCCACAAAAGGGGTCGTTATATATAATACAGTACACTACTCTCATAGTGGTGATACACAGTTCAAAATTACTACATTCTATACAATGGGCAAGGCCCTATGTACTAGCCAATCCCTGCTCTATTCATCATAACAGTGCGGTACATCCTATATACACCTGTTGATACAATTATCAGAAATAGCAAGCCCAACTCTGGGTCTACGTCAACTGGTATGTTGCCTAGTAGGGTTGCAAACATGTCTACATCATTTGTGAGAACCTGGGTACCATGAGCTGTCTCTAGGGCGGAGATTTCATCAAGCATGTTCGCTCTTATGTCGTGGAGGTAAGGGCAGTGCATGATGATGTGTTCTGCATTTTCAATTGACATATCATTGCACAGCTCACAGTACCTAAGCCCCACATCTCTTTTGTACAAATAATTATCACTCTTGAGACTACTGGTGCCACATACAATTTTCGCCATCACTTCAAACTGATACATTAGTTCTGGGTGATGGTCTCCTAATTGCCACCATACTAATAGACACACATTACCCATCACCTTCC
>OZ012687.1:44345285-44362785 GCA_963942565.1 Maea johnstoni
GTATTAAGAATTACTATGTTGATTGCACGAGTTTTCTAAATCACCAATTATTTTCTTTCTAATGGATAAGCGATAATCTGCTGTTATCTTATAACTAGCATTTTACTAGAATGTCATTTGTAAAAAGCTGGTAATGTAGAGTTCTGAATTGAATATATTTGAAGTAAATCATCTACCATAACATTAGTTCTTATGAACAATCTGCTTATATTGAAAGGAAGTATATCAATGTTTGTCTTTCTTTCTTTTGTGCAAATTTACATTTTCAGACAGTGCAACCGCCATTATTGACAATTTTTTGAGCTTGCGATATTTAAGTACTCCCGCCGCACACTATGAGTGGTAGGAAGGAACTTGCAGTATTAATGTACTCCCGCTGCCGCTCACTAGGAGTAGTAAGTAAGGAGCTTGCAGTATGTATGTACTACCACCGCCACGCACTAGGAGTTAGACATGTTTTGTGGGGAACTGTATTGCATTGTATGTTTATTGACTAGGAATCTACAAAATCATGCAATGTATAAAAATATATGCGAACAGAAGAAAAACCAAAGAAATGAACAAAGGGGCATTGATAACTAATACACGCCCATATATATGATTACAATTGTTAGCATATTAGAATATTATGTTACTGTAAATTCGGAAAAGATTGCATTATTTTAATTTTTGCGTTTTTTGCGTTTAGCCTCGGATGCGAAATTTAAATTCGCAATGATTAGTGCTGCCACTTAAAGTGTATGGCTGGCACTCCATGTTCGCTAAGTTAAAAATAGTATCCAGTGATCAATATTCGTAATTTAGATTATCAGGAACAAACTGAAAAAATGCCATTATCCAATTTCAAAGGAAAAACATCAAAAAGAGATTTGTAAGATGTATATTACTATGAAAGAATAACACAAAAGATAGTGCAAATGTGCAACAACTTCATTTATTCAGTATGTACATTGATATGTCTATATGCAATATATTTTATGTATATATAATGGTATTTACATGTATTCAACTTAACAATGTGATTTTGTTTTCAATCAGTAAAAACATTAAGATACTACAAAAATATCAATCATGTTTATTCATATGTACACTTGTTAAAGCCGTTTATTGTGCATAGATTGTGCAGTATGGAACCCCATGAAAACTATCTCATTGCATCGTGCATTCGGTTGTAGATTTTCATTTAACATTTATCATTTTCATTTAGTAACAAGAAGGAATTTTGGGGGTTCGTCACTTTTTCTGCCATATTGCAGCTTAGTCGTGACTAGCCAGTTGTAAATGGAAGAGGAAACCGGAGTACCCGGCAAGAACCACCGCATAACCCCTAGTCACTAACAACTTTCTCACAGGCCCCGGCCTGAACTCGAACCCAGGCAGTGGTGAGAGACAGCTAACAGTCAGCAGCCATCAGGGTAGGCCCTCCTTTGTCGTGGAAACAAGAATTACACCAAGATGATTTTCCATCTTAATCATGTTTATCAAGAGAACTAGAGACCATCTGCATTTGTCAGAGGAAGGACTTTTATTGCGGTAGGAATATATGGCTTAAAAGGGTTTTTCATAACTTCATTCTTTTCTTTTAAAAAAGGCCTATTATGCCACTATAATTCTTTATAGAATGCAGATGCATAAATAAATAGGTGTCAACAATGGAAGCCTGCAAATTTAAAGAGACATTGCTTTGAATGCAAAGCATTCGTTAACCAGCAGTTTGGAGAAGAAATCTGAAGAAGATTCAAGTTCCCCTAGATATTACTGCAAAACAGCCCAAGTATAAAGGTGTGCTGTGCTGTTTTATGTGAAAAATGCCACAATTCAAGGCAACACTAGTTATTTTGCAATTGTTGGAAACAAAAACAGCAATCAAAAGAACAAATGACAGTGTTTGAAAATAATTAACAATATCTATCTTTTTAATAAATTGTATGTATTTAGTACAACTGTAAATGGCATATAATATGCTGTTATTTACAAAAACTAAGCTTGCAAAGTGACATGCTGTCATAACAAAAAATGTTTACATTTGTTTGAGTTTGTGATTCAGTTGATACCTAACCCTTCCAGTGCTGAGGCTACTCTTGTCAAAAGCACAAGAATGCAAAGATATTTTTAAAATCATCTAAACCCTGCCATGTTGGTATTCATTGGATAAATAAACATTCCTGGAGCTATCCAATGAATACCAACATGACAGGGTTTAGAGTGTTAAGAAATCCTTGCTTCTGTGTGCTATGGATGAAAGTAGCTTTATCATTGGAAGGCTCACTATATTACATGACAGATGCACTTCTTATGATATACGGCACCAACAAATATCGCTTCTAAATCTATTTCACTGGTATCAATACTGTTCTGAAGCTCTCTGCAAGTTTACACCTGGAAGGCACATATTTCTGTGAATAATACAACAATGACATGTTCTCGAAATTTATAACAGCACACACTGCTTAACTTATCCAGTTAACAGAGTGTGCAACCTATAAAAAGTTTCTGAAAGATGTTTTTTAATCAACTTTTCACGAAGTTATTATATGAACAAACTTTTCTCATATACTCAAGTAAATCACAGCTATGGTACTCGGAACTGTTTGGAATTGGGAATTTTGATTTTTTCGTCACTTTTTGTGCTATATCGCGGCTAAGTCGTGACTTGCCAGTTGTAAGCGGTGGAGGAAACCGGAATACCCGGTGAAAACCACCACATTACCCCAAGTCACTGGCAACACTCTCACACACTCATTACCAACTCTACAGTAATACTGTATGAGATGTTACTTATATAACACTTTGGTACAGCATCCCCCTACACTTTGCTACAACACCCTCCCAACTTATATCTCACTTTGATACAGCACCCCCTACTTATATCTCTATGGGTTTGGGTACTGGTTTTCTGATGTGCCTCATTGTGGACCCTGCCTCGGTGGGCTTGAAGGGGGCGTGTGAGCCGTAAGGACGAGGGATGGGCAGCTCCGTGTCGTCATCAGGGATGTAGGCGTTGGGTCGGGGGTCAGCTGTCGTTGTGATTCCTCCGGCCACTGTGTACTGCTCCGCCTCCTCTGCCATCTGGAGAAACACAAACACAGCAATACTTTAGCAATAGCTCCTGAATCCATACTTAACTATAAAGTTACTTTTAAGAAATTGTACGGACTACACTTATCTTCAAACACAGCAATAAGCAAGAGCTCCTGAATCCACGCTCAACTATAAAGTTATTTTCAAAAAGGTGTATCTCCAAACGCAGCAATGAGAAACAGTTCCTAAATCCATGCTGAACCCTTTCAATGCGGAGGGTACTTTTTTCCAATGCACAAGAAGGCAAAGATCTTTGAAAATCAGCTGAAGCCTGTCATGTTGGTACCCATTGGATAGCTCGCATTGAGTACTCTTAGATAAGTACCAATATGCCAGGGTTTCAGTGATTTTTTTAGAAGTTTCGCAGATGTTTGTTATTGGCCAAATTTGCCACCAGCAGCAAAAAAATTAACTTTAAAGTTATTATCAAAATATTCTACGACTGCAATTGTTGTATTCTTCTGAATAAGTGTAGGGAAAATTCGCAAGAAGGGGTATTGGCAATCTTCTGATTAGTCCAATATTCCCAACATTCCTTTGGTCTAAACTATTTCACTAAAGTTGTCTGACTGCGTTTGGCTGCAGTGAGCATTGATAAACCAGGGAGAAATGTTTGTCTAGTTACCATGGTAGCCTCGTCCCTCTCCTTGCTCCTCCGCTCCGCGTCCCTGACGATCCTCGTCCACTCTCGCTCCATGTCCCCGCTCGGCGCCTCCCCCTTCTCCATGCGCATGTAGCACTGCTCCAGGTCCGCCTCCCGCTCCTTCACTTCCTGCTGCAGCTTCATGGCCGACGCCTGCTGCATGGACAGCTCCGAGACTAGCGCCATCATCTTACGAGTCGTCTCTTTAATCTTGGCTTGAAGCTCATTCACCTGGTGAAGAGAATAGAGAAAGTTTGTAACAATACATATCATGTCCGACACTTGCTGCATCAGTCAGTCATTTCTCACAGCTGCTGCCATCTAGTGGGAATATTCCTAACTAAAATGTTGGCTTTCAGCAAAGTACCTATTTAGTTCAAAACAATCAAGGGATATTTGTCCCACCACCTTGCAGAGAAATCAGTCACTTCTCCCAGGTGCTGCCATCTGGTGGCTTTATTCATAAATAATGTAGACATTGACGATCAGGAAAATGCAACTCTGGTTCAAACTACTGTGTTCAAACATCTGAGAGAGATATTTAGTTTGACTCGTATAGAAATATTCTTATTCTAATGCAATATTTTGAAAATACTTGACTGAAAGTTGTTGTTCCTGTAGAGTTTTACAATCTCCCACAACCCTTCCAATGCTGAGACTACTTTTGCCAAAAGCACAAAGACACAAATATTTTTTGAAAACCATCTAAACCCTGTCATGTTTGTATTTGTATTCATTGGATAGCTCTCGTCGAGTACTTTCAGATGGGTACCATGTGCCAGGGTTCCAGTCATTTTTTTTTTGCATCATTTTGTGATGGCCAAATTAGCCACCAGCAGCATAAGGGTTAGCCTAGATTTCTAGGCTGTCATATGTATTTTTCTGTCATGTTTCTATCTGTTACCAGGCAGCAAATAGTCTAGGTGGCCGAAGTGGTCAATTTAGTTTACACTTATCTTACCAGGGGAATAGAGGACTATAAGTATGACCTAAAACCTCTAGAGAAATGAGGAGGTGCTGCCATCTATCTACCATACCTGGTACTACACCACACTGCTTGGTCAACACAGAGGGGAATGTCAACTCTTTAGGGACTAGGAGCCTAGTCAGGGGTGTTCAACTGTCACATTGTCCCACCAGCGTGCGACAGGGGCTTGACATTACATGCGACACACTAAACACATAAAGCAATGTTTAACTGGGAAATTTTCACAAAACATGGTCAATTGAGCCTATCAGATACAGGCAACTATGCTTAATCCGGACTGGTGTGGACCCTAAATTTCTGTCTGGATTAGGCAAAATCCGGATTATGCGTATAGGAATTATATGTATAGAAAGGGACTGGGACCTTCCATTAAATCTGTCCGGTTTAGACAAAACTCCGGATTACCATGTCCAGATTAAGCAGAGTTGCCTGTGTTTCACTTGATTTAGTTTTGATACAAATTGTATTAAAAAACCTGTGAACTCCATTTCGTAATACTTTCTATTGATTGTTCTTGATCTTAACTATTGCAATCAGGGCTAATATAGTAGTGTCACCAGGTGACAATATTCATAGCTATTATTGAACTACGGTCACCAAAATTGCTTTGCTCTAGGACTCATAGATTGTGCTCCCGGACTAAAATATTTGAACACTCGTGCTAGTCTATGTTAGTGATGTTATTGATATGAAATTTTATCGATACAATTAATTGATATATTTTGCGATTCGATCCGATACGATACGATTCGATACGCCATAGCGTGCTCCCTGGGCACTATTATTTATAGATATGTCATTGATATCCCTTTATTTTGGTTGGATACCCTGTGTCTTGGAAAAGCCATAGAAAATACTTCAATATTTAGTCAGAGTTTCACTTTGTTTTAGTTTAACAGGAAAATGTATTGGAAATATGTACTTTTTATTAATAATCATACGCCATTATTGGGGTAGAAAATATCGATTATTTCGATTCGATACCCAACAATTCGATTCGATTTAATTAACAAAGTGAAAGTGTCGATTTATCGATTTGTAGACTATCGATGACATTCCTAGTCTACGTAGGGGTTAGCACTCACCTTCTTTGCCAGAGACAGAGTGTCTCCCTTCCCTGCGTCGGCTTTCTTCCTGACCCTCTCTGAGAGCCTCGCCACCTGCTCAAAGATCAGATCCTTCTCCAGCAAACTCTCCTCCTTCTCCGCCAGGCGCACCTCAAGCTGAAACAAACAACAAACAACAATTCAAATGAATAACTACCATAAATTATCTTAAATATTGGCCACCGTAGGAGTATGGGCCGCTATAATCATTTTACTGAATATTTATTGGGAAATAATAGCCACCGTAGATCTACCACCGGTGGGCATTACACCAAATATGGGCCATGCTATAAATCTTGCTGATACAAACAATCAAATGACAATTCATGAAACTAAGGGAATATGCCTATACATGTATTTGGAGAGATATCTAAAACATCTTTGAACCTATGGTAAGACAGGGCGGGAAATATCTTAAATGATACAATATAAAGACATACAAGAGAAATATCAAAGTTGCCATAAATAGACAGGGGTTGGGAAATATATTTAAACCTATATATGGAGAGGTTGGGAAATGTCTTTAAACCTATAAATGGACAGGGGTGGGAAATATCTTTAAACCTATGACAGGTTTTGTATTGGCCAAATCCCCTAGCAGCATAAGGGGTTAAAATTACCTGTTCCACTTTTCCTGAGAGCTGAGCTGGTGCCAGATCCTTGCCCTCAAGAAACCGTACTCGTGTCTCATCCATAGGGTTCTCCAACATGCGCTCCAGCTCCAACATGCGGTCCTGACACTGTGACAGCTGAAATATACAATACACATATCATAGGAATATAATCAAAATTAAGTTTAATCTTCCAATGCTGAGGATACTTTTGCCCAACAGACAAGGTCGCAAAGCTTTTTGAAACCAATCTAAACCCTGTCATGTTGGTATTCATTGGATAGCTCTCCCTAAGCACCCTCAGATGAGTACCCATCTGCCAGGGTTTCAAGCATTTTTAAGGTATTTTTGCATCATTTCGTATTGGCCAAATTAGCCAACAGGCATTAGGGTTAAAGGAATACAAAGAAAATCAAGTTAAACACATTAATGCTTAAGAGTTACTCTTGAACTTTTTGTTTTTGATCTACCGTAAATTCTCGGAAATCTCAGCCGCCCTATGAATCTCGGCCACTATAATTCATTTACAAAATAATTACTGGGGAAATTCGCCCACCCCCGATCCACCCAATAACACATTTCACCAAATATCGGCCACCAAGTAAATTTCATTGATATAAGAAAAAACATTTAGATTTCCAAAGTTTGCGATTGATTTCAGGTTATGAACGATCGTTTATAGTGCCCATAACCGCCAAAATACGATCGTTGCGAAACCGGAGGTAGGTATCGTATTTCTGCGTGGAGAGTGGAATATATCTTGGGCAGAGCCATTTTGAAATAAGACTTGTCAACAAGTATAATTCAATGTGTAATTGGCGTGCGGCAGCAAGAATAAACAAGTAAACAAGATACAAGAGAGGCCAGTTATTTTATAAGTATATATAGCAGAGGAATGACAAGTAAGGTAGGTGGACAATAATAATTTTGTGGGGGAAAATTGTGTACGAAGTTAGCGATCGATTTTCCATCTAGCTTTCGTTTCAATTGATAATTTTGGCCACAGTGTCTGAGCTTTGATCGCTATTTTCGGAAAATTTCGGCCACCATCAGCCAACGAAAATCGTAATTAATAAAAAGTGTCCGAGATTTGCGAGAATTTACGGTAAGATACTTTTGATAATAACTTCGAAATCAAGAATGATTTTACAAAATGTTTGAAGGAGAATTGTTGTTACCGAGTTATTTAACATTTCTCCTTCAAATATTTTCCCAACTTTGCTTTTGTCTACAAGGTATCATCAAACTTGTAAGACTGCTTTTGGCGCTGCAAAAGATCCAGTAATCATGTAAATAGACAACTTCATAGAGCCATAATAATAAAATGATGCCGTCAGGGACTTCGCCAGGATTTTCATAACAGGGTGTCCAAATTGGGATTTCAAATCTAGGGTGTCTTTTTACCTAAAATGAGGTATTTTACATGAACCAGGGAGTCCAAAAGACACCCAGACACCCTGCTGGCTAAGACCCTGGATGCCGTACACTCTATGTAAAAAGCTTATTTGATCAACATATAAAAGGCTTATAGAAAATGTTATTCCGCAAGCTTGTGGACAATTCTTGATTTGATCACAACCTAATATGAAGACGTATAATTACCTGTATTTGCAGTGTGACAAGCTCTTGGTCGAGAGACTTTTTATTGGGCAGTTGTTTCCTGATGACATCAATGGATCTTTTCTCTTCCTGAAGCTGCATCTTGAGGAAACGAATCTCTTCCTCTCTTCCCTGAAGTTCAACGTCACCATTACGAACCATTGTGTCTACAAACATAGTAAAGATAGTGAAATTATGATCCAAGAAAAGTATGAAAAGCATAAATGCATCCAAAAGAATACTGCCATGATGGCCGTGTGTTATAAGGTGTTGCCATCCACTGCTAGCTGTCTCTCACCACATTTCGGGTTCAGATGCCATGCAGGGCATATGAGAAAGTTACCAGTGACTTCGGGGTAGGCTGTGATTTTCACCGGGTACTCCGGTTTCCTCCACCAGTTACAACTGGCTAGTCATGACTTATCCGCAATACGGCATAAAAAGTGACAAAAAAACATTTTCGGGCTTTTGAGGTGTGGAAACTTTACTGTGTAACTGTTTTTTTTTACAGGCATTTAAATTTTGCTATTTTCGTGCTCCCCATGATGGCGCCAAAATAAAACCCTTCAAGTAATATATGCTTTGTTTGAGTGTCTCCATGCGCAAATTCAAAGTAGCACAAATACCCTCCAGCAGGGATGTGAAGCAAAAATGGTATCACTCCAAATGATATACAGTATGCCCCAGTCCCACCGTAGTCCAACTATTGTACAATTCCAAAATTGGCTCCGATTGTGCTAATTTTAAAATCCGAACGGGAAGTTCCAATTTTCAAAATAGACAATTTTGCAGTCACATCTGCACAACTCATCGTACAATGTCCGTAGCCGATTATATTGCTTGATAATAGCAAGTCCATAATTTATGTCTTGCGATTATTGTGGGCAACAAGTCTAAATAATTGACTTGCATATATATAGGTCTGATGTGCGTACAAATGTTGTACAAATATTGTACGATAATCGCAAGTCAATAAATTGACTTGCAACTTTTCAAAATCGGTACTTAAATTAACGAACAGGAATGCAAGCCAGTACTGACTTTTTTTAGGCAGTTCCGATTCCATTATTGGGCTTGAAATCAGTTACGTTTATCACATGATAAGTAAAATTATCAGGTCCGACCTGCCGATTTTAGAATCGTGTGATATAAGTTGGGACTCTGGTGTGACTGGGGCATTAGATACTATATCTCACCTTGTATGTTGACCTTCTCGTAGAAAATACACACTTCCTCATTCCTCTCTATGAGCTGAATTCCCCTGGAAAATACAAACAAAAACAGCCATTGTAAATAAAGACCTCTTTTGGCAAAGCTCATGAGATTCAGATCAAGGGAGTAGTTTGTAACAATAAAGTGATGGCATTTGTATTTTTAAACATTGAAAAAAATAAAGAGTTTAACCCTTATGCTGCTGGTGGCTAATTTTGCCAAAACAAAGTGATGCTTAGAAGCTGAATAATGACTGAAACCCTGTCAAATGGGTACTCATCTGAGAGTACTCAGTGAGAACTATCAAATGAATACCAAAATGACAGGGTTTTGAGGGTTTTCAGAGATCTTTGCGTCTTTGTGCTTTGGACGAAAGTAGCCTCAGCATTGGAAGGGTTAACCCATTAATGCTTGCAGCAGTCAAAAGCAGCTTGATCGTTTTGAAGAAATCTCTCAGGTGAGGGCATAATTAGAAAAATATTTGAAGGAGAAATGTTAACCAGAACAAAAGCAAAAACTTTCCTTCAAATGAGACTACACAGCAAGAGATATCTAATGAATACCAATGGTATGGTATGGTATGGTTTGTTTTATTGACTGCGCAATATGCGCAAAATCAAACATGGCAGGGTTTAGATGGTTTGTGCTTTGGACAAAATTAGCCTTAGCATTGGAAGGATTAAGTATTAACCCTTTCAATGCTAAGGCTACTGTTGTCCAAAGTACAAGGATGCAAAGGTATTTGAAAAAACACCTAAACCCTTTTATGTTGGTACTCATTGGATAGCTCTCACTGAGTACTCTCAGATAAGTACCCATTTGCCAGGGTTTCAATCGTTGTACAGGATTTTTGCATCATTTTGTATTGGCAAAATAAGCCACCTGCAGCATAAGGGTAAAGCATTAATGGGTGAAATCGGGGCAGGGTCTTAGCCAGGATTTCAAAAATGCCTGTCCAAAACAGCAATTCCAAAAATTCTGCCCGTCCAGATTTAGCTACTCTGCTACTTCCTTATACCTGTATTCATCCTAATAATCCTTATGCCAAATACATTTCACAGCCTTTTGTGTCACAAAGGGCAATTTACACTTGAGCCATCTCCTAGAAGATAAATTGTTAGAAAAATATGTTGTTATAACCCCCCAAAAGTCTAAATTTAATTTTTCGTCAGAGAAATTTTTGCCTGTCCAAAAAGGTGATTTTCAGGAAACTGCCTGTCCAAAAGACAGGTGGGACAGGTCCTGGCTTCATAAGTCCCTGAATGGGGACTCACCTATCATTCCTGGACTGCACGGCGCCCTCGTAGCGCTTCCTGAGCTGCATCATCTGCTCCTCTGATTGGTTGATCATCAGGTTGAGTTTGGCGATGTCCATACGCTGTTGTTCGCGCTTTTCCTTCATCTCATCATCGATCCTGTGCTGCTTGGCCAGCTCGTTCCTCAGACTGTCCCGGATCACTATACTGTTAACGTGCTTCAGTCTCTGCTTCTGCAATTGTCTACAATAATATAAAGGAAAATATATGACAACTTTCACTTTCACAGACGTGTTCGTACAATCTCTGTTTCTGCAATTGTCTACAATAATTTAAAGGAAATATAGGAAAACGTATACAGTAGTTTTCACATAATGATTCTGTAATTGTCTTATAACAACAATAAAAAACGAAAAAACAATAAGGAAACTTAGCAACTATCACTGTTGAAATTCAATTTCAACTTGCAATTCAAGGTTTGATCTTGCCTTTAATCATAAAATGTCAACATAATAAACCTGTATTTCCCCTATGATAGGAAACTTAATAACTTTCACTGTCACAGTGGTGTTCACATAATATCTGATTCTGCAATTGTCTACAACAATATTAAACAGAAATGATGCTGATGATAAATTTATTATCCTTGTTGTGAGCATAAAAGTCTGAATGCCTGCATTCAGCTAGCCTGGTTCTCAGGCTGTGTTAGGTATAATGCCCCCCACCACTATACATACTAAGTAGGTTTGATGTCTCTCTCAAACTATAGATGGAAGCACTGTTTTCATGAGTTACGGTTGAGTTGCGGTTGAGAACACATATTCAGACTAGAGCTCAAGTGTGTCCCCCTTGAGGATTTATTCAGAACTAATACTGGAGTGAATTCAACTCAAGTCAGATCAGTGAAAGAGCCAGAAATCACAGACTTGTAGCAAGTCTAGCATTCAGCCAGCTATATCATACTCGGCGTAACAGCCTTGTATAATATTGCTGGCTTCTCGCAGACATCTTGCTGTATACCAATTTCACAACAAGGATACCTAATTTGATCCTCAGGACCTACCTTTCTTTGTGAGTGACGGCCGTTCTCAGTATTTCTATCTCGTTCTGCAAGATCTTGATTTTCTCCCTCATCTCGGCAGCTTTCTGCGTGCTGGTCTGGATCAGGTTCACGCACTTGTTCCTCTCGTTCTTGATGACATCGTACAGCTTCGCAAACTCCTTCAACCTGAGGAAAAGACACAATAGGTCAGCAAATACTCAACATCTACATCTATTCATTCTTGGAATGAGGCTTTTTGTGGTGCTTAGAACACATAAAAATGAATTTGGAATTTGAATTTACGATTTTTCGTCACTTTTTCACAGGTTTAATTGGAAAAATGAATTAGAAATATCAAGACATCACCCCACATAAATATAAAGCTTGTACTGAAATTACTTTTCTTTTTAGAAAATCTGAGGCTGAAATATTCCCACCTTCTGAGGTGATACCTCCTCTTAACCCTTATGCTGTTGGTGGCTACTTTGGCTAATGCAACATGATGCAAAAATCTCTAAAAAATAACTGAAACCCTGGCGTATGGGTACTTATCTGAAAGTGAGGGCTTTCCAATGCATACCAACAAGATTTGATAGCTCTCGCTGAGTACTCTCAGATGAGCAACCCATGATGGGCCAGGGTTTCAGCCATTTTCCAATTTTTTTTTAATCATTTTGTATTGACCAGATTGGCCACCAGCAGCATAAGGGTTATGTTGCAAGCATTGTGATCCTCAATATGCAAAAAATAAAGTGTAGGTTTAATTAGAAACTTTAATCAGATATATTGAGGCATCATCACACATAAACATTTTGGAAGGAGGCGATATCCCTTCTTGATAAGAATTCCTATTAGAAATATCTTAAATATCTAGGGCTGGGCTTGATAAGCACGACATCGAGTGATCGGCAAAGTCGTAAGATCGATGTTCAACATGAGAGGACATCGATTGCGGAACTCGATACGGCCCCCCCCCACCTCCATTGTTTTCCCTACCCCCAAAATACAAAAGAGCCTACCCTATTCTTTAAAAAGACCACGGCGCTGAGCCGGTCACAGCCGGCCGCCATTGCAACTGCACTACGATAGATACTATCGCGCGCGGTAGTACTTGGAAAAGTGTGGAGAGGGCCACGCAATGTATTTTACATGGTGATGGTCCGGCCCCCAACACACTTTTCCAAGCACTACCGTGCGCGACAGAATCGAATCGAGAAAATAGACATCGAGAAAAATCAGGCAATTAATTGGATGGCAAAAAAAATGGCTGATGAGCACAGCCCTATAAATATCAGTTGTCATTTGTGCCTGCAGCTGAACTCACTTTAACTGCATCTCCTGGAATTTCTTCTGGTTGTCCTGAATCTGTAGCTGTTTGGTCTTCAGGTCCTCCACGGCTCGGTGGTACCTTTGCTCTGCTCGCATGAAATCTCGAGCCTTCTGCTCTCTCTCGTCAGCCTGGAAAAGATAAGTAAAAAACATGACTATTTGATCAATGCAAGTAGATATCAGATTTTTAACCCATTAACCCTTATGCTGCTGGTGGCTAATTTGGTCAATACAAAATGGTGCAAAAAAACTGAAAAATAACTGAAACCTTGGCAAATGGGTACTCATCTGAGAGCACTCAGAGAGAGCTATCCAATGAATACCAACATGACCGGGATTTTAATATTTTTCAAAAATCGTTGCATTATTGTGCTTTGAACAAATGTAGCCTTAGCACTGGAAGGGTTAATACTCAGAGATATCTAAAAGTAGATATCAGATTTTTAACCCATTAATACTCAGAGATATCTAAAAGTAGATATCAGATTTTTAACCAATACTCAGGGATATCTACAAGTAGATATCAGATTTTTAACCCATTAAAACTCAGAGATATCTAAAAGTAGATATCTGATTTTTAACCCATTAATACTCAGAGATATCTACAAGTAGATATCAGATTTCTGATTTTTAACCCATTAATACTCAGAGATATCTACAAGTAGATATCAGTTTTTTAACCCATTAATACTCAAAGATATCAACAAGTAGATATCTGATTTCTGATTTTTAACCCATTAATGCTCAGAGAGGCCAAAAGCGGCCTGACAACTTTGGTGAAACGTACCTTTCAGGCAAAAGCATATTTAGAAAAAGATTTGAAGGAGAAATGTTATTCAGAGGACTATCAACAACTCTCCTTCAATTATTTTGTACAGTCATTCTTAATTTCCAATTGATCAAAGACCAAGACGCCAATTTCTAGAGAAACTCTTAAGCATTAATGATCTTTTATCGCTTGGATAAATGAACAGTAAAACATTATGACCATTGAAGATAGATATCAGTCTTTCATATTTGTCTAGATAGATGATAAGTCAAAACATTATGACTATCTCAGGTAGCCCCACTCCAAGGCCAGACACAGCAATGATATCCCTTATGGATAGATGGCACTGAGGTACACTAGAGTGGTCAGTGGTACAGACATTGTAATGGTATCCCTTATGGATAGATGGCACTGAGGTACACTAGAGTGGTCAGTGGTACAGACATTGTAATGGTATCCCTTATGGATAGATGGCACTGTGGTATACTAGAGTGGTCAGTGGTACAGACATTGTAATGGTATCCCTTATGGATAGATGGCACTGAGGTACACTAGAGTGGTCAGTGGTACAGACATTGTAATGGTATTCCTCATGGATAGGTGGCACTGTGGTATACTAGAGTGGTCAGTGGTACAAACATTGTAATGGTTTCCCTTATGGATAGATGGCAGTGTGGTACACTAGAGTGGTCAGTGGTACAGGCATTGTAATGGTATCCCTTATGGATAGATGGCACTGTGGTACACTAGAGTGGTCAGTGGTACAGGCATTGTAATGGTTTCCCTTATGGATAGATGGCAGTGTGGTATACTAGAGTGGTCAGTGGTACAGGCATTGTAATGGTATCCCTCATGGATAGATGGCACTGTGGTATACTAGAGTGGTCAGTGGTACAGACATTGTAATGGTATCCCTTATGGATAGATGGCACTGTGGTATACTAGAGTGGTCAGTGGTACAGACATTGTAATGATATCCCTTATGGATAGATGGCACTGTGGTACACTAGAGTGGTCAGTGGTACAGACATTGTAATGGTATCCCTTATGGATAGATGGCACTGTGGTACACTCAGAGTGGTCAGTGGTACAGACAGTGTAATGATAACCCTTATGGATAGATGGCACTGTGGTACACTAGAATGGTCAGTGGTACAGACATTGTAATGGTATTCCTCATGGATAGATGGCACTGTGGTATACTAGAGTGGTCAGTGGTTCAGACAGTGTAATGATATCCCTTATGGATAGATGGCACTGTGGTATACTAGAGTGGTCAGTGGTACAGACATCGTAATGGTATACCTTATGGATAGATGGCACTGTGGTACACTAGAGTGGTCAGTGGTACAGACATTGTAATGGTATCCCTTATGGATAGATGGCACTGTGGTACACTAGAGTGGTCAGTGGTACAGACATTGTAATGGTATCCCGTATGGATAGATGTCAGTGCGGTATACTAGAGTGGTCGGTGGTACAGACATTGTAATGGTATCCCTCATGGATAGATGGCAGTGTAGTATAGTTCAGTTCAGTTCAATTTGAAGCGCACGCCCTATTACTGAGGGCCTCTTTACATTTCAATATCACAATCAATTGCTATTTCAACTACTATTGCTATTAACTATTACTACATCTACGTCAACACGCATGCACGAGACTCCTCGCCGCGACTTCTCGCAACCAGGCGCCATCTACTGGTGGACTATACAACTACTGAAATTACATATATCTATCAATTACTATTCTATATCAATTACTATTCCATATTTACAACGAACGTGCGTGTACACACTTGCCCAGGACTCCTAGCTGCGACTTCTCGCAACCAGATGCCATGGTGGTGACTAGTTCGTAGGGAGGCCATATTTGAACCCTCCCGCCATCCCAGGGAGTAGAGAGGCCTTATTTTACCCTCCCGCCATCTCAAGGAGTTGGGGGCTGAAGGAGGAGAGGATCCAATGTCAGTCAACTTTCCAACATGGATCGTTCTTTAACGCTCCCTCAAGACATAGACATCAAGAGAGACGGGACCAACAGCTTTAAGTGCCTTCCGAAGCACTAGGCAATGAGAAGTAAACTGTCTTGCCTAAGAACAGAACGAGGAAGCTGCTGGCTGATTCGAACCACTAACCCTTGGGTCGACAGTCCGACGCTCTAACCACTATGCTACGCGCCTCCTTTACAATGAGTGGTCAGTGGTACAGACATTGTAATGGTATCCCTCATGGATAGATGGCAGTGTGGTATACTAAAGTGGTCAGTGGTAGCTCGCGCAGTGAGCACTTACGGTAAAGGATGTCAACAATGCCATTGTCAATGGAAGTACATACTGAGGCCTGTGAAACCATGTCCGCACTTCCGTCCACACTTCTGTCTGTTCGTCTCTTTGTCTCGCTCGCTCGATAACCTCGCGAGAGATGAGCATAACTTTTTGCTTTAAGAGCACATTTTTCCGCCAGATCTTTTCATGTTTTAAATATTGCTTAATCAATAAATAAATATGGATTGTTTCTATCAAATTGTATTTGAATAACGTTTGGACGGCCGAAGATCAAAAAACACAGCGTTCTCTATCGGCAGAATGTGGCACTAGAATGACGTCATGGTGCGAAGGAATTCCTCTCACAAGTTTCCATGACGTCATGCAAATAGTGATCACGACGCCATCTACAGTGATATGTCAACACTAGCGCCATCGATATTTCAGTAGACACTGTATCCGCGCAGTTGTGATGTTAATGACGTCATGGAAACTTGTGAGAGGAATCCCCTTGTACACTAAAATGTCACGTGACGGGAAAATACCTCCTTAAGCGCGCGCGCCGATTGCGGCCATAACAGCGGCCCCAACAGCGGCAAATTTAATCTGATAGGGTTGCGAGGCAAGGGTTCTCATATTTTTATCTAGGTTCCGTTCGCCCCCACCCTAAAGTAGCTCAGTTGGTTAGGTGTCGGACTAGTAATCAGAGGGTCGCTGGTTCGATTCCCCGCCACTCCGGGCACTTTGGTCGTTCTTGGGCAAAACAGTTTATTCCATATTGCTTCAGTCTACCCAGCTGCAAAATGGGTACCTAGCATAAATAAGGCAGTGCTTAGAGTGTGTGCGCTATATGCTGCCAGTTGCTCTGGAATATCCCCTGGGGGATTGAAATGGTTTCTGTATGTACAGTGCCTGCTAGGGGAGGAAGGTCGTGTGAGCACTTCGGTGGATACAAGACTATAAACCGAATACCTTTACCCTATACCTTTACATCAAATGTGTGTGTGAGTGTGAATGTATGTGTGTGTGTGTATATACATATGTATGTGTGTGTATATATATATATTAAAATATATATATATATATATATATATATATATATATATATATATATATATATATATATATATATATATATATATATATATATATATATATATATATAAACATATAAGTGTATACATGTGTGTATATATATATATATATATATATATATATATATATATATATATATATATATATATATATATATATATATACATATATATATATATATATATATATATATATATATATATATATATATATATATATATATATATATATATATATATATATATATATATATATACATATATATATATTTATACTTACATACATACGTATATACATATGCATACATCCACACACACACACGTTTGATGTAACGTTGTAGGGTGGCGGCGAACGGAACCTATCTAGATAAAAATGTGAGACTCCTTCCCTCGCAACCCAATTAGCCGTTGGGGTCGCCACCGCCGCGCGCGCTTCTGAAGGTATTTCCCTGTCACGTGGCATTTAATTTATGCAAGGGGATTCCACTCATAAGTTTCCATGAC
>OZ012687.1:44367785-44385285 GCA_963942565.1 Maea johnstoni
AGGATGGCCCACGTTTTATGAAAATACTGACAAAGCAGAGTAATAGTGGTCAATACTTTGTGAAACAGCTACCAGTGATAGATCAAGAGTGGTCCATGTTTCCAAATAATCATTTTGCAAAATAATTATAGTGGCCCAAATTCCTAGAGTGGTCCAAATTTACGAGAACTTACGGTACGAGATCTTGTATGCAAAAAGATCTTGTTGTCACCACAAGTTTGAAATTATATAAATAGACCTTTGGTCAAAGTATGTAGTATGCATTCTCTGTTTAGACAGATAATAAAATTAACCTATTCTGTATACGAATTATGTCTCACCTGGCTCTTGACTTTGTCGTAGATGGTCCTGATGTGCGCCAGGTTGTCATCCGCCACCTTGGTATGAAGCTCGACTTTCTTGAGGCTGCGCAGGTCGCGGTCCTTCTCCCGCACCTTGCGTGTGTGAAGATCATGCTGAGTCTTCTTCTCCAGGTGCAGGTGACGCAGCTGCAGATCTAGCGTGGCCCTAGAAGTCAAATAAGGTAAAAATGTATATATATATATATATATATATATATATATATATATATATATATATATATATATATATATATATATATATATATATATATATATATATATATATATATATATATATATATATATATATATATATATATATATATATATATATAAATTATATCATAAATTGTCAACCAGAAGATGTAAGCAGACTATTAAGTTTGCAAAAATGGTTAATATTAACGCACTATCTCTACTATATTTATCTACGTGAATGAACTAAGGATAACTTACTTATCCCCCATGAGTACGGCCTCCTTTTCCTTGGCGTACTCTTATTCCTTCATAAGCAGATCGTACTCGCGTTCGCACTACAGCCCAAATTGGACCGCTGCTATATTTATCTATATGAATGAGCTTATGATAACTCACTTATCCCCCATGTACATATAGGATAACTTACTCATCCCCCATGAGAACGGCCTACTTTTCCTTGGCGTACTCGCTACCTATATTTATATACATGTATGAACATAGGATAACTTACTTATCCCCCATGAGTACGGCCTCCTTTTCCTTGGCGTATTCGTATTCCTTCATAAGCAGATCGTACTCGCGTTCGCGCTCCAGCCCGATGGAACGCTGCTTGTCGAGTTCGTTATCTGCGGAAAACTTGTCCTCCACCAGGGAACGGTGTTTCTCCTCTAGGTTCTTAAGGTTCGCAACTAATTCCTTAAATTCTCCGTCCATAACCTTCTTCTGCTTCTCAATCTCACTAAAATATAAAAACACAATTGATTTCAATGAACATTTGAAAAAAAAATCAATTCAAGTTATTGCGAATTTATTTTTGACTTAAGTGGTTCACGTAAGAAGGTTTTTAATGTTCTTGCTTTTAATCAACTCCTTGAATTCTCCATCGATAATCTTCCTGTTTCTCAATTTCAGTAAATATTTCAAAAATCAATTCAACTCAATTTCACTGAAATTTTAAGATAGAAAAATCAATTGAATTCATTACTATTTTTGACCGGGGTGGTTCACATACAACTGTTCCTCTGGTTCTCAACCAATTCAATTAATTCTTCATTCATGACTTTCCTGATTCTCAATCTCATTAAAATACCTAAAGATTTTTCAATTTCATTCAATCCTTAATTACTGACATAGGTGGTTCATGAAGAAACATTCTCAACCAGTTCCTTGAAATGTCCATCTATAGTCTTCCTAAGCTCCTCAATCTCAATAGAATCACAGAAAATTTCAACTTCTTTTTATTTATTTTTATTTGTCAAAAATTAAGTTTTGAATTTTCTTTTTCAAAAATTAAAAGTTTAAAAAAATGAAAGTCAACTTTCCTTCTTAATCATTTTCTATAATTTTCAACATGAATCCTTAAATACAAATTTTTGACTTATTAGTATGGAGTAAAACATCTTTTTATCAATATTTCTGGCTAATACTTACGTTTTCTGTCTTGAGAACTTGTCGGCCTCCTTGGCGATCTGGCCAGGCATCTGATTCACAGCGACAAGATCTCCCTGGAAAGAAAAAATATTTAAAAATAAATAAAAGCCATTTATAAAGTCTGAAATGTAAGGTTTAATTTTCATTAGTATAAAATCTAGCAAAAATGAAAGAAATGGGTGAATAAATATGTGACCCTCTGGATTAGTGAGGTAGTAAAAGGAAATGTATATGAATTTAAATGACAGTTATGTATTGATTTTCCTCTTTTTTACCTCAGGGTTTTTAAAGCAGATTCTTCAAATTTCATTGATATATGTTTTAATTTATTACTTAAACCTTTGTGGCTATTTATTTGATTTATCACTTACATTCCATTATTTTAAATTATTCTATTTTCGATATCAATGATATTCATTAATCTAACGTTTATTCATCCTTTACATCTAATTCACCTAAATTCATTCAATCATTTAATCACTTAGGCATCAAGCATATGTCACTCAGGGCCCCCAGAAGCTCTAGGGGTCTAGACACTCAGAAATGCATTTTGAGCTATTTCTTGGCACTTGGAATGAAAACTAATCCAAGACAGATAAAAAAAAAATTAAAATTTTCCAGGGGCAGATTATATATTTTTTCAATTTTCAGAGACAGAGAGGGCTCAACATTAAGAAAAAAACTTCATAAGCCCAGCAGGGCTAGTTACCGAAACTTTTACTAGCCCTGAAATACTTTTGCTAGCCCTGATATTAATGACAACTCTTTTCAAATGGTGACCTTTGTTGATATCATAGCCTCTGTTGACAACATGAAAAGAATACAGTGTATTGTGGTAAATTGAGATAAGTTATCATCCAGGTATGCAAAGCCAAAGGCGGGCTTCATAATTTTTTAAGCACGGATATTATAATTCTATCTAGCCCCTCAGGGCTACTCAAAGGTAGAATTTACTAGCCCTGACTTTCAATAACTAGCCCGGGGCTAAGGGGCTAGCCTTAACGTCGAGCCCTGACAGATATTTTTTTTTCGAAATGTACAGCCCCCCCCCCCCCCCCCCCCCCCCAAGACAGATAATTTATTTCTTATTTCCCAGGGACAGATTATTTTTTCCATATATTGAGAGACAGATTATATTTTTTTCAATTTTCAGAGACATATTCTTTTTCCAAAATGTACATCCCCCCCCCCCCCCGACATCCAATGATCGCTACCTTGAGTTCTTCCATCCGTCTCTGTAGTTGTTCGTACTCCTTTCCGTCTATCTGTCTCTGCCGTTATGGAACTAGAGAACTTACCTTGAGTTCTTCCATCCGTCTCTGTAGTTGTTCGTACTCCTTTCCGTCTATCTGTCTCTGCCGTTATGGAACTAGAGAACTTACCTTGAGTTCTTCCATCCGTCTCTGTAGTTGTTCGTACTCCTTTCCGTCTATCTGTCTCTGCCGTTATGGAACTAGAGAACTTACCTTGAGTTCTTCCATCCGTCTCTGTAGTTGTTCGTACTCCTTTCCGTCTATCTGTCTCTGCCGTTATGGAACTAGAGAACTTACCTTGAGTTCTTCCATCCGTCTCTGTAGTTGTTCGTACTCCTTTCCGTCTATCTGTATCTGCCGTTTCCTTGCCTCATGGTCCTCTCGTAGGTTTCGTTTCTCGGCTTGTCGTTGGCCGATCTCCTTCCGCATCTCATCGCAGATCGCCTGAAGATCCTTGATCTTCTTCTCGATCTCCTGAGAATTACAACAGCAAATATCACATATAAAACTCCCAGCATTTGGTGAAATTATAATTATCTTATGTTACCCTGCAGTGTTTTGAGTATGTCAAAAGAAGAGGTAGGTAAGAATTTAGATATAAAACCAGAGAATTGTGGAATTCTAATTAACCTGAATATCCAGAGAAAAATATAATTCAAATTAACCCAATTATTACTATGTTCCAAAAAGGACCTTAAACAAGTTAACAAATCTAGACAAAAGTGTCAAAAAATGGTTTATATAAGACGTGTATGTTGAACGCAAAAATGTATCTTTTGAAAAGTAAAAAGCTAAGCGGACAACTGAAGGTTTCTCAAAGTAAATCTAAAATCTACAAATCAAATATCTGTATATCTTTGTGCCTGTTAAACGGAACCTGTAAGATCATTCCAGTCCCTTGAAAAATGCTATCCAGACCTACAATACTTCTTGATTGAGTGATGAAAATAATTTCGAATTTATTTCATCATTTCAAACTATCTATATAAAAGGCTTACGTACCGCTAGCTAGGTAAATTAGATGCTATTTGTGTTGATATCGAAAGGAATCAACATTCAGGGAGTTATTTATATAGGATTTTGCCTACAACGGAAGATTGAAAAGATCTCACAAAAAAGGAAGTTTCTATTCTGTTTTCTTCCTGCTGTTTGATAGGAACTATAGGTAAAATAGCAAAATCGCAGACTTAGAAAGTCTGGATTCGAATTCACTTTCCCTGGCTCATTTTGATAATTTTAGATGAAATTGAAAGAGCAGGATAAAGAAGATAAAGGAGAAGATAAGGAGAAATAATATTATCAGTCTGACTACATTCCAAATGCAAAAACATGTTTCGTGCTCACCACAGAGCACCTCGTCAAAACAATTCCAATGACATGCTTTGCATTGCAGTAACACACACGGTCAATGAGTGGTCACTGGTTCAGGATTCATGCAGTCATAGCAGTTGGGTACGTCAGGGCATTCTATGCTCCCATATCAACTATGAAACTTTTGCACTCACTTTTTTGTGGGGAGGGTGATGTCAACTCAATTCAGTGACTCTCATACAAAACATGTTCAATGGTGACTTTCGAGCAATAGACCATGGTTATCTATGGAATAGACCATGGTCTATCCATGGAAAAGATCATGGTCTATGGATAAACCATGGTCTAATTTCCATGGATAAACCATGGTCTTTTCCATGGAGAGATCATGGTCCATTCCATGGATAGACCATGGTTTATCCATGGAATAGACCATGGTTTATCCATGGATTACACCATGGTCTATCCATGAAATAGACCATGGCTTATCCACAGAATATGAAATGGATTATCCTAGGAATAGACCATGGTTTATCCATGGAATAGACCATGGTTTATCAATAGAATATACCGTGGTTCATCCATATAATAGATCAAGGTGTATCCATGGAATAGACCATGGTTTATCCATGGAATAGACCATGGTTTATCCATGGATTAGACCATGGTTTATCCATGGAATAGACCATGGTTTATCCATGGATTAGACCATGGTTTATCCATGGATTAGATCATGGTTTATCCATGGATTAGACCATAGTTTATCCATGGAATAGATCATGGTTTATCCATGAAATAGAGCATGGTTTATCCATGGAATAGACCATGGTTTATCCATGGATGAGGCCATAGTTTATCCATGGAATAGACCATGGTTTATCCATGAAATAGAGCATGGTTTATCCATAGAATATACCATGGTTTATCCATAGAATAGACCATGGAATAGAGCATGGTTTATCCATGGATTGGACCATAGTTTATATATGGAATAGACCATAGTTTATCTATGGACTAAACCATGATCTATCCATGGAATATAGACCATGGTCTATCCATGACTAGACCTTGGTTAATCCACGGGAAAGATCATGGCCTATCCATGGAATAGACCATAGTGTATTCATGGATTAGACCATAAATTTATCATTCGAATAGACCATGGTCTATTCCATGGCATAGACCAGTTCAATCATTTTCAGTGGAGATCATGAAACATAATAAGGAAAAAAAATATTATGAGTTATTAAAATCTTTGACTGAAATGTATAATTTAACAAATGTGCAGATAATTTGAAAAAGCAACAAATGCAGTACTACAATTGAAAACTTAAGGGCTTCAAAAACCACAAATGCTAAAAGTTGCCATAAGTAGGGGGTAGTGTCATAAGCATATCATCAACAATTCTTGTTTTATGTACAACTGTACCAACAAGCAACAAGAGCGGCGTTCAGCATCTCCAGGGCTAAGAGAAAGTATGTGTCAAAAAGCCATAAAAACTGGTATTTTAGGACGATAAGGTATAGAAGCTTAAAATTCAATATATATATATATATATATATATATATATATATATATATATATATATATAAATATATATATATATATATATATATATATATATATATATATACATATATATATACATACATATATATATATATATATATATATATATATATATATATATATATATATATACATATATATATATATATATATATATATATATATATATATATATATATATATATATACATATATATATATATATATATTTTATTTTTGCACAAACAACAAAACAATTCACATCATCCACAGCCATATTTAGGCAGCAGCAGCAGTGTAGGCAGTGGTAGCCAATGTAAGCAGGTCAAAGGGCATGTCAAAGGTCAGGACAAAGGTCAAAGGTCAGGTCAATTAGACATGCTTTTTATACCTCGTGTAAACTCAGCTCTTGCTCACCATCCTCATTAAAATGAGTGGCGATGAACTCCTAGAAACAATTAGGTAAAACAATAGAGAAATAAAAACAATGCAAACAATAGAAATAATAGCTGCACAAATACCTAAGTAATGGCAATATTTTCCATTCTTAGATGATACACATATATGACTGGTATGAAAAAAAATTGAGAATATATTACTTTTGCAAACAGCCTTTAACAATGTTTTCTAAATTGAGAAAGTTATAACCTTATGAAACTGCAAAGTTCAAAAACATATGATTTTTCTGTTAACCCTTCCTAAGCTGAGGCTACTTTCGTCCAAAGCACAAGGATGCAAAGACTTTTGAAAACCATCTAATCCCTGTCATCTTGGTATTCATTAGATAGCTCTCACTGAGTGCTTTCAGATGAGTACCCAAATGCCAGGGTTTCAGTTGACTATTCAAGATTTTTGCATTATTTTGTATTAGCTGAATTAGCCACCAGCAGCGTAAGGGTTAATAGATTCAGAAAATATTGCTTTCTAAATCTTGTAAAATCTATGTTCCTACTTTCCGGATGTGAGGAGCACATGAAAGTAGAGCTGAGGAAAGCTTCAAACAGGCCTGGTTGAGTCGAATGTATGTTTCGTTTGAACCAGCTCAATGAGCCAATCAAGTGAGGCGTAGAGGTCCCAGGAATGCGTCCAATGCAGTGACCCGATTGGCTGGGCGGCCTGACCCTCACGATGTCTCGCACAAATAGCTTCACTGACCGAATACGTGAAAATGTTCACTTGGAGGAATACACAATGTTCAATCAAATGTGAATGGAATTTTTTTCTGAAGTTGCCAAAATATTTGTATTTCAGCATCGGCCAGATGTAGGTCTTCAGAATTGGGATTTATTTTTAACCAATTCCCACCCGTAGCACCAAGAAATATACCAACTCTTTTGGTAAAATCTTTTTGACAATAGCATACTGTATACCGTGTTAATATTGCGCATATAAAATAATGCGCTCAACAGATAACTGCCTTTGATGCGCAGTTTAATTATTGCGCATTGATATCCTCCAGCTCAATCTGTGTGAGGGGGCAGGGGTGTGCAACCAGTAGCCGGCTTTTGGGTAGGGTGGTGTTGCTATATTCAAGCCGGCCAGCCCCTTAGGGATGTCAGATGCGGCTAGTATTATAGGCAAGTGCAATCTTTATTTTGTCACCAGCCACGAACAGTGTTATCTTGGTTGCAATCAGTAACTCTGATTAGTGGTTACCGGCATGTTTGATCACACTAGATTGTGCAAGTCGTCTAAGTCGTAATTGAACTTAGTACCGGCAGAGCCCGCGAAGGGTCTTTATGTTGAATGACAAGATATGATATCAGTGTGTTGAACGTTCAAGCATAGAGATCCAATATCCATTTAATGATAGTGCGCAGTTTAATAAATGCGGACTCCATGGGTGCGCAAAGTACGCATTAATTAAACTGCCGCAATATTAACACGGTATACAGTATTTTGGAAGCAATTTGAATAGGAGGTGGCAATGAGAATTAAACCAATAACCAGCTGCCAACTATTTTGATATGATAGATTTTAAGCCCAATTTGAAATTCATTTTCTAAAAGTATCATAGGTCGTGGTGACACAGGTCAAGCGAAGCTCTGGGCATGAATGGGTTAACCCATTAACGCTCACAGCAGCGAAAAGCAACCTGACAATTTTGATCAAATCTTTCAACCGACATCATACTTGGGAAAATATTTGAAGGAGAAATGTTGATTAGAACACTACTAACAACTCTCCTTCAAATATTTAGTCATTTTTCTTTCAATTCTCAAGTTATTGCCAAATGTAATTTAGATGCAGACAACAATTTCTAGAAGAACTTTTAAACATTAATGGGTTAAAGAGAGTGGTTTAGTTCCAGTCAATAGATAAGAAAAATATATTTTTTACAAAAATACAGAGAGGTTCCCAGGCATGGAAGGTATAGAGACAACATTTATGACATGAGGTGCCTAAGAATTAGACATCTTGTGTCAGAAATTTGGTGCCAGAATCAATAGTTTTCGTTTGTATATTCCCTCAATTTCTTCCTAATAAGGAAGGGTCCAGGATACTTCAGTTAGGCCAGAAATTTCACTCTATACCTCGCTTGTCAGGGAACCCAATTTTTGCCACTTTGGATAAAGGTATTAATGAAAAACAAGTCCCACAGTGAGGACTTTGTGCATTATGGGTTATTGATGGGAAACCAACAATGGTGCCTGCATGTGGCACTAACTTTATTATTGGATGAACTAAATTCTAAAAAAAAAAAAGAATTCTGTTTCCTGTAATGGTCCAGATTATTTTTCTTAAACAGTATCCTGAGTATGGCACTATTCTGAGAAAGAGCTGATATAAACCCCTATAATGCTGCTGGTGGCTAATTTGGACAATACAAAATGATACAAAAAAACTGAAAAATGACCTAAACCTTGGCACTTGGGTACTTGTATGAGAGTAGTCAGTGAGACCTTTCCAATGAATTTCAACATGACAGGGTCTAGATGGTTCTCAAAAGTCTTTGCATCCTTGTGCCTCGGATGAAAGTAGCCTCGTCAACCCTTCCAGTGCTGAGGCTACTTTCATTCCAAGCACAATGACGCAAAGATTTTTGAAAATCATTTAAACCCTGTCATGTTGGTATTCATTCAAAAGCTCTTACTGAGTACTTTCAGATGAGTACCCATGTGCCAGGGTTTCAATCATTTTCCAGGGTTTTTTGCATCATTTCGTGTTGGCCAAATTAGCCACCAGCAGCATAAGGGTTAAAACCCACTACAAGATGGCATCCATAGGAAAACTCACAATGAGGAAGCAATAGGGGAGTAAACAAAGTTTTCAGATAGCAGACTTGCTGCCAAATATCTGTGAAACAAATGGCACTGTTAGGAGACTGGTATCAATAACAACTTTTTAAGGATGATGATGATGGCAACGGTTGCCATGGAGACTTGGCAGGTATCCAGGTATAACCTGGGCGTTATCCCTAGCAACTATAAGTTGCTGGGAAAATGAACCTAATTTTTTTTACTCCACATTGCTATTACTTTACGAAGTATTTTTTCTAAATCATTTAGATCAGATTACATATCTTCTAATTAATACCAATTACTGGACAACTAAAACATATATGCATGCATGAAAAAAATATATATCATCATGCAGCCTGCTACTCCACTGATGATACTCTATTGATTTGTGAATGAATCAATTATTGATATAATTTATTTTGGTAAGTCATTTTGCAGTAAGTCATTACAAGGTACAGGACTTGATATAATATATTTTAAGCCCAATTTGAAATTCATTTTCTAAAAGTACAGGACTTGTGGGACAAGGTACAGGACGTGTGGGGCAAGGTACAGGACTTGTGGGGCAAGGTACAGGACTTGTGGGACAAGGTACAGGACTTGTGGGGCAAGGTACAGGACGTGTGGGGCAAGGTACAGGACTTGTGGGGCAAGGTACAGGACTTGTGGGGCAAGGTACAGGATTTGTGGGGCAAGGTACAGGACTTGTGGGACAAGGTACAGAACTTGTGGGGCAAGGTACAGAACTTGTGAGGCAAGGTACAGGACTTGTGAGGCAAGGTACAGGACTTGTGGGGCAAGGTACAGGACTTGTGGGGTAAGGTACAGGACTTGTGGGGACAAGGTACAGAACTTGTGGGACAAGGTACAGGACTTGTGGGACAAGGTACAGGACTTGTGGGGTAAGGTACAGGACTTGTGGGGACAAGGTACAGAACTTGTGGGACAAGGTACAGGACTTGTGGGACAAGGTACAGGACTTGTGGGGCAAGGTACAGGACTTGTGGGACAAGGTACAGGACTTGTGGGACAAGGTACAGAACTTGTGGGACAAGGTACAGAACTTGTGGGACAAGGTACAGGACTTATGGGACAAGGTACAGGACTTGTGAGGCAAGGTAGAGGACTTGTGGGACAAGGTACAGGACTTGTGGGACAAGGTACAGGACTTGTGGGACAAGGTACAGGACTTGTGGGACAAGGTACAGGACTTGTGGGATATAACATTTAATTCCATTGGCTTATTTTTTCATTTGCATCATAATCACCTTTTCGTAAACAAAAACTTGATTTCAAAGGATGAAATTTAACTATCACAATTTAATCAATATGACCACAGATGCAGAAATCCAATTCGAACAGCCAACTTTAAATCAATTGATTAATGCATCAATGTTACAATTTGCTATAAACATTGTAACCCTTATGCTGCTCAAAGCTAATTTGGCCAATAGAAAATGATGCATAAAACCAGAAAAAAATGACTGAAACCCTGACACATGGTTATTCATCTGAAAGCACTCCCGGAGGGCTATCCAATGAGTACCAACATGATGGGATTTAGATAGTTTCCAAAAACCTTTGCATTCTTGTACTCTGGACAAAAGAAGCCTCAGCATTGGAAGGGTTAAGGTCTTACGACACTTTTAAAAATCTCAGTTTGGTTTTCCCGAAACTTTGCACGAGGAAAGAACATAAAACAGTGATCTTCAAAACAACTTTAATCCATGGGGTCATCCTTCTTGTGCTTTGGACGAAGTAGCCTCAGCATTCAAGGGTTAACCCTTCCAATGCTGAGGCCACTTTCGTCCAAAGCACAAGGACGCATCTAAACCCAGTCATGTTGGCATTCATTAGAAAGCTCTCGCTGAGTACTCTCATATGAGTACCCATTTGCCAGGGTTTCAGTCATTTTTCAGGATTTTTGCATCATTTTATATTGGCCAAATTAGCCACCAGCAGCATAAGGGTTAACTCCCCATGTCACCATAAGTGATCAGAACTGAATGGTTCCCTGTATGTCTGCTCACAGTAAGAGGGAATATTCCCTAGAACAACCAGACAGAAAAGCTTGCCTTGGGTTGGTAGCTGGTTCATGCTCCCTGCGGTTAAACTGTCATAACTGTGACAGCTAGCGGACAAATATCCTCGCCCTTATTGCACCAAGATGACTTCCAATTGTTAACGCATTAACACTCACAGCAGCCAAAACCAGCCGGACAATTTTGATGAAATCTTTCAGCCTAAAGCATCATTGGCAAAATATTTGAAGGAGAAATGTTGATCAGAACATTACTAACAACTCTCCTTCAAATATTTTGTAAAAGCATTCTCAATTCAAAAGTTATGGTCAAAAGTATCTTAGACCCAGACGACAAATTCTTAAGTGTAAATGGGTTAACCACATATAGAGACACTCAGAGAACACCCTTTGTCAATATATTCAACCATTTCCAATGCTGCTTCAAAATACAGTGGAACCCTGAGGTGACCACCCTTCGAAGTTGACTACCCCTCTAAAATGATATTAACCCTTCCAATGCTGAGACTACTTTCGTCCAAAGCACAAGGATGAAAAATATTTTGAAAAACATCTTAACCCTGTCATGTTGGTATTCATTGGATGGCTCTCACTGAGTCCTTTCAGATGAGTACCCATTTGCTATTGTTTCAATCATTCCGTTTCAGTTGTTTTTTTGCATCATTTTGTATTAGCCAAATTAGCCACCATCAGCGTAAGGGTTGAAGACATAAAGACACTCATAGAGCACCCTTTGTGGGTTAATATATCCAATCATTTCCATGCTGCTTCAAAATACAGTGGAACCCCTCAAAGTGACCACCCTTTCGAAGTTGACTACCCCTCTAAATTGACCACATTTTGCCTGTCCCAAACAAACTTTTTTCCTAAAAGTTTTTTCCTATTACTTTTTTCCTATAGTAAAGTGAACCCCTCTAAGTTGACCTCCCCTCTAAGCTGACAACATTTTGCCGGTCCCAAACCAACCTTTTCCTACTAGTTATACAATAAAGTGAACCCCTATAAGTTGACTACCCCTCTAAGTTGACCAGTTGTGGCGGGTCCCACAAATGGTCACTTAAGAGAATTCAAAAAAAAATATGGCCTTAATTTCACAGATGTAAGACAATGAGTGAAGTCTAAATAAGATAGGATTAATGCTATTTAACCCTTCCAATGCTGAGCATACTTTCGTCCAAAGCACAAAGATGCAAAGATCTTTGAAAACCATCTAAACACTGTCATGTTGGTATTCTCAGATGAGTACCAATAAGCTAGGGTTTCAATCATCTTTTGCATCAGTTTGAATTGGCCAAATTAGCCATCAGCAGCATAAGGGTTAAAAGATTTACTTATACTTGGTAACTGTTTATACTTAGAAGTATTTGCTAGTAGTGTTAAAAGTGGCCTTTGAAGACTTACCCCTGCTTTTGGCATTCTACTGTATTCTCTGTCAATAAGTTTCTTCTCCTCTAATAAACTGCAAAGAAGAATATAGATAGTTGTGGATATTTCGTTATTATATGTATGTGTGTATATATGTATGTATTTATTGACTGTAAGTTACAAAAGATTCATACAAAATCAAAGTATGCATCAGCAAATTCTACATTCCTACCACAGCTAGTGCCCAAGAGCCTTGTACAAACAGAGACATGCAACCAATTAATTGACACTCCCTGGTACATGGGACATAAACAAGGACCTACTGACCATTTGGAGATAACAAGACATGTAATAATTGAGAAAATATTTGAATTTCTTCAAAAAAAGGATTTTGTCAGATATTAAATTTTGGCACAATGTTTAACTCTGAAATTTAAAATAAGCTATAATCATAATACTGTGAAGAAAATATTTGAATTTCTTCAAAATAAAGATAATGCTAGATTTTCAAATTCAGGCACAATTTTGACTCTGAAATTTAGAATCCTCAACCAGATTTTTTGGAATTCTTTTTTTTTGTTTCTTTAAAATCGTTATAAATGTTGCATTGACTATTGAAAAAAAAATGAGAGGAGTGCTTGCTAAGATCATGATTAACATTTTCTCCATCAAAAATATATTTTCTAAAATTGTTTTTGTTAGAGAGATATCACCAAAATAATCATGTGGTTTTGGGCACTCCAGGCAAGAATCGGTTAAGTACAATTACCACACAGTGAATGTTTATTCCCTTCCAATGCTGAGACTATTTTCATTCAGAGCACAAGGACACAAAGAGTCAGGAAAATCATCGAAACCCTGTCATGTTGGTATTCATTGGAAAGCTCTCGCTGAGTTCTCTCAGATGAGTACCAATATGCCATGGTTTCGGTGATTTTTCAGGATTTTTTGCATTATTTTGTATTGGCCAAATTAGCCACCAGCAGCATAAGGGTTAATTCTTAGATGAATAAAAAACAAATGGATATGAAATCAGCAGGGCAACCGAATAGGCTGGCAGCGGCGAATAGCCCAAAAGTTGTGTTCTGAGCATATTATCACGCAGGTTTCTTTATAATGTAAACAATACGAGCATGAGGGCCCCTCATAGGTCATTGTCTCCTAGTGACGTCACACTTAGGCAATATTCTAGGTCCCTGGAATAGCCAGGCATTCACTCTAGCCAAAGGTTATGAGACATAAGCCTTTGCTATAGCATATCTAGTAATTGGTCTCTTGCTACATATCCATTCTTTTATTCATCTAAGATTAATTGAATGATTGCGTTCCCGTACCATTCTATCTTGTAGTCTAGCTGGTACTGTCTCTCGTCGGTCTGAGCCAGCTCGTTGTGGTGTTTGAGGAGCTCTGTGCGTAGCTTGGAGGTCTCCGTGGTGGAACCGTCAGGGAAACTGTCCCCTTTCTCCAGTTCCTCCTTCTGTCTGACCAGCTCTGCGGAATACTGCTTCGCGTCCTGCAGATACTTGGTCTCATTGTCTCGGATACTGGAAAGATAGCAGTCAAAACAATATCAAATTAAAGTATCAGGGTTCGACTTTCCCAGGGGCCCAGGGGCATATGCCCCTAGATTTTGCTATGGGCCCTTAGATTTTTCTGACTAGGGGCCTGAAATACAATGTAAAGTAACCAGAAATCCTGTTTTTGACCATTAGTTTTTATCAAAATACCTTTTCGGGCCCCTAGCCTGAAATCTAAGTGTCAGACCCTGATACTGTATTGGTAAATTGCAACCTTGCAGATACCCAGTTTCCTTGTCACATATACTTAATATGAAATAGAAAATCTTGGATAAATCATGAACTAATATGTAGGTTAAAAAATCTCAAAATTTTGTGCTGACAGATTTATACTTACACTTCCCTTGAAAACCTATCATTATAGGATACATTTTTTTAAATTCATTCTTCGAATGAAAGAATTACTTTAGAAACAGTTGTCATGGTCCATATAGTCAATTAAACTCCTTTCGAAATAGCAATGTTTTCAGCTGTTTCTTGAAGTTTTGCACACTATCAGCAGCCTTGATGTTGTCAGGGAGCTCATTCCAAAGGCGTGGTGCATAGGCACAGAATGCTGTCACCAAACCTTTTCAGATTAGTGAGTGTTATCTGTAATAAGTTCTTACAATAGGCATAAATGAGTTGATAATAAAGCATTGTCATATTTCTTTCTAAACATTGCAAGACTTTATATTTATCAAATTAAACAAATTTCACAGAGTGAAATAAGAATTTTTTTTCCTCATT
The DNA here is from genome assembly GCA_963942565.1 of Maea johnstoni. Lineage (NCBI taxonomy): Eukaryota > Metazoa > Annelida > Polychaeta > Spionida > Magelonidae > Maea > Maea johnstoni. The sequence continues at coordinate 44,382,823 of OZ012687.1, forward strand.
TTCTAAATCCAACTCCAATGTGATTTGAATGTAATTTGGTGTTTCAGCATGTTCATTGTTGGTTGATCCCATCATTTCCTCTAGGACCGTCATTGATATGACAAGTATCGATCGATCGAAATAATTTTTCCAATTAATCGAAAAAAATATTGTCAATCATTATGTCAATTAATCGAAACACATTTTTTCCGCCTTTTACACCCTTTTTTGCCATTTTTAGCCAACGCTAATAAGCATTTTGAAGAGAAACTCAAGTATTTAATCAAAAAGTGTTGAGAAAACCTTCATTGTGTTTGCATTGGGAGAATCTTAGGATCCTAGCCACAAAAATAGTGTGGAACATGTGAAAATATTCTATAAGTGCAGTTCTTCAAAATCGAATCGAAATAATCGGAATCGAAAAATAATATGTCAATTATCTAATCGAAAAAAAATGGATGTCAATGACAGTCCTAATTTCCTCCCCTCTGCAACTATATTTTGCCTTACTCAAGGCATCATAAGGCATTTTTCTCATAAAAAGTGAAGTTTTGCAAAAGAATTACATGAAATATGAGTTCCTTTAAAATCAATCTATTTCCATTAGTTTTGAAGTGTTTGCTAAGATTTGAAAATCATACCATTTTCATTAAGCAAGGAAAGGAAAGCAATTGAATTGTGGTTTTGCAAAATCAAGGTAGTGCATGATATATTCTTTTGCATTAAGCAAATGGTGGAATGAAAAAAAATATCACACAGGCCCATCGCTAACTCAAAATGTTACTGGCCCTGTAGAACCTGTAACAGCAAGGATCTATTGGTCCTGCAAAATTTTTACTGGTCCTACAATTTTTCCTTTAACAAAACAAAGAAAAATATTTCATGAAATTCACTGATTGCATTTAATATTTCAATTTATTTCATCTTCATTTATTTCATAAACATTATGGGCCATTCTTGAGGGGAAACTTGTTAACAAGAATGTCATCAAATGTTTTCTGGCCCTGTAGGACCAGTTGAGGTATTTTTTTTACTTGCCCAAAGCCATCTTTGGGAATTTTTACTGGCCTGGGGCCGGTGGTTCACTGTTAGCGTCAAGCGCTGCCATCATGCATCATTTTATTGATTACTTACTGTTTAAGCGTTTCATGCAGCTGTGTATATTTCGCTTTCAGGAGTGCCACCTTGGTCCCTGTCAACTTGCCAGCCTGGAATAACTACAAAAGAAAAAGGGAAACTGATAATCTGATATCGCATAATGATGAATGTAATGAAACAAATCTAAAGAAACCAACAGAGTCTGATACCCTTTTCTTTGGAATGCTGTTCCAGCTACTGATATGAGACAATTCTGTAATTCACTAACTTATTCAACAAATCTGCACCAATGATAAAAGTCAGTATTTCAATCCAATAGCTGTATGACCTAACTTTGTAACTGTCCAATGGCAACTTACCCTATCAATGCTGTGGCTACTTTCGTCCAAAGCACAAAAATGCAAAGATTTTTGAAAAATGCTTAAACCATGTCATGTTGGTATCCATTGGATAGCTCTCATGGAGTACTCTCAGATGAGTACCCATTTGCCAGGGTATCAATCATTTTTCAGGGTTTTTGCATAATTTTGTATTTTCCAAATTAGCCACCAGCAGGATAAGGGCTAATGTCTTGTTTGACGCATCTTTAACTGCTCAGGATAATTGACCTGATGATGGTAAGCAAGCTGGCCTTAGGATAGATAGCAGCATGACCCTAACTTTATTTGCAGGTTTTAATTGAATATAAACTAAATCATATTCATTCTTTTAGATTCTTTCAAAGTTTCATACAAAGGAAATGTATATTTTGAAAGGGATAATTAACTAGAAACTGCTGAACTGCCCAGAATCTAGAGTGGATTCATATTTTAGCATGAGTGAGGATCATGATAGGGGATAGGCTATTAACACTGATAGAGTGTATTAATTAGAACATCAATAATGTTTATTGGTCAAGCGGCCATCTGTTCTTGATTCCTAATGGAAGAAATCTGTATGTATATCATTATATTGAATGTGCCACCTCCTTAATTATATCAATCCCCTACTATGAGGGTATTGCTGTGCTCTATGACAAAAGGGTCTATCCCCTGCCAACACGAAGCACCAACTATGAGGGCAGGGACATAACCCTTATGCTGCTTGTGACTAATTTCATCGATACATATAATGGTGCAAAAAAAGCTGAAAAATCACTGAGACCATGGCATATGGGTATTCATCTGAGAGTACTCTGCGAGAGCTTTCAAATGAATACCAACATGACAAAGTTTAGAAGCTTTTCAAAAATCGTTGCACCTTTGTGCTTCGGAAGAAAGCAGTCTCAGCATTGGAAGGGTTAAGCCAGGACCCGTCCAGCCTGTCTTTAGAACAGGCAGTTTCCTGAACACCTCCTTTTCTGACAGGCAACAATTTCTATGAGGAATTTTCAATTTTGACTTTTTT
>OZ012687.1:44390285-44409715 GCA_963942565.1 Maea johnstoni
AGCTGCTCATCACACTACCACCGTGAAGTCTCAGTAAGTTGGGACACTTTTTGATAATTTAAATTTTTATAGGTTGAGGGTGGTCCGTGTTTTGTGACAATACTGACAAGACAGAGTAATAGTTTTCGATACTTTGTGTAACAGCTACCAGTGATAGATCAAAGGTGGTTCATACTCAGTAGCTCAAATTCCTAGGGCGGTCTAAATTTCCGAGAATTTACGGTAATACTACCACTAGCATCAACTTGCGGGCACACACACAACTGACCACCCCCAGGATACATACAGCCATATGGCTCAGAGGAGTCGTTATTGTAACATCTCGTGGGAGTCACTCATATCATTTCTACATTCAAAGGTAAGGAATTCATTGCATTCAATTTAAGGAATTCATTGCATTCAATTTGAGGAATTCACTGTATTCACCTTTTTTCATTGTTTTTCTTTTACTTTGTTTCAATGACTTATGGGAGTCACTCACATCAGTTTTACACTCAAGGGTAAAGAATTCACTGCATTCCAATGAAGGAATTCACGGCATTCAATGCAAGGAATTCACTGCATTCAATTTAAGGAATTCACTGCAATCAAATTAAGGAGTTCACTGCATTCAATTTAAGGAATTCACTGCATTCAATTTCAGGAATTCACTTCATTCAAATTAAGTAATTTGCTGCATTCAATTGAAGGAATTCACTGCATTCAATTAAAGGAATTCACCGCATTCAATTTAAGGAATTCACTGCATTCAAATGAAGGAATTTACTGCATTCAACTTTTTTCATTTTTTTCTGTGAATTTGTTTCAATAACCTTTTGCTGTTTAAGAACATTTTTGAATTTCATCCATGACATACATTATTGCAGAAAAATAACTTATAGTAAATTAGGGTATCACTTTGTTTAAAACTATCAAAAACAAATCTTTATTTGAGATTCATCTTATTCAATAAGATACATTCATAAGATGATCTATTTTTTCAAAACGTGTGTGACTTGTTAACAAGATTGATTTGATCGCAATGAATCATTGATTTATTTTCCAAAAAGATTTTTTAAAAGGGATAAGAAAATCTTCAACAAAAGAATTCTTTGATATTTATGAATATTTTTACTCAAAATTTGCAAGGAAATCATTCTCATTAATGTCTCCTGATTTGAAATATCTAGAGAAATATTTCCTGAACAGTTAGATATACCAAGTTTCCAAACAAATGACCAATTTACTTAAGGTAGATGCATGTATATTAATAGAGCTACTTGCTGCAGCATATCTTTATGGACATATACAAGCAATGCAATTAGACACTAATAGACCTACTGTTATCTAATTTTACTCGTTAACAAGATCTCAGAGATAGCATCCACTTGAGATTCCGGTAAGATTTCCCCGTTTCTGAGTAGATCCTGCCATCTGGACACTGGTCAGGGCTTTGAGGTCTATCACGCTAATTTCTCTAATTGTTATATGGAAATGACCGGGCATCAATCAGGCCTTATTAGTGACATACCAGGGAGCCAGTGACCACTTGACGCAAGCGGCCATGCGGCTGCCCTAAGCAGGCGCTGGGGCGTGAGGGGTTTTATACCGACTGTGCGTTCCCTCACTCGTTCCCCTGAGCTCTGGACTCCGTTACGCGAGGCTGTGCGGAGTCAGTGTCCTAGCTTGGGTTGTAGCATCCCTCACACGTTTCCCTGCAGTCTGGACTCAGTCGCAAGTGGCTGCGGCGAGTGACAGCACCCGTAGTAGCATCCCCCGATGGAATTGCTATCATTCTCTACCATTAAGGGATATCACTAAAAGGGAGATAGTGATAATTAAATTATCTTCTGCACCGTGCTGTGAGTATATTATCAACTGATTTCAGTGTCAACTTCTCCTTCAAGAATTCCTCCTTTAAAAGCAGGAATTAGGAGTATGGAATTTGTTTTTTTTGTCACTTTTTCTGCCATATTGAGGCTAAGTCATGACTAGCCAGTTGTAAGTAGTGGAGGAAACTGGAGTACCCGGTGAAAAGCACTGCCTTGCCCTAAGTCATTGGCAACTTTTTCACATGCCCCGGCCGGGTGGGATTCGAACCGAGGCAGTAATGAGAGAAAGCTAGCAGTCAGTGGCAATGCCTTAGACCACTCAACCATCAGGGCAAGTCCATCTCAAAACAGGACCTTGGATATTTACAAATTGCATGAATCATAAAATTGCATATATTCTTTTCACTGCTTCACTTCAATTATGCTAAGATACCATTAACAGATTAATTTAACTGTACTTATATTTGTGATGATACTTTTTCAGGTACGCATTGAGCTGAGATTTTAAAGGGTTAATGGCAATTGAAACCTACCACATACATAAGGAGCACACTTACATCAAGAGGAGATAGCCTATATAAGACAGCCTATCTTACCACACTGCACAGAGAGGAACCCATCTGAGGAGTCGAACATCTCAAGCAGAGTGCACAAGCTACAACTACTTAACTACATCATACTCAAGACAGACACAATATATAAGGAACGTGTTGAACATCTCAGGAGTGCACAAGCTAATATATCCATAACTACATCATACCCGAGACAGAAATAATATAAAGAACGGTACCAAAATGTCAAATATCAAAAATGCACAGGTTGTGTTGATTTTTTTGTTTTTTGTGTTCTCGCTACTGCAAGTGGGAGAGAGTCGGCTGAGTAAGAGTGAGAGAAGGGAGAAGAAAGGAGGAGGAGGAGGAGGAGGAGGGGGAGGAGGAGAAAGAGGGAAGGGGAAGGACCCGCAGCAGCAGCAGCAGCAGCACAAGGCTCTCCATCAGTACAAAGCTACGTGTGACCCCGACGGAAGCTGTACCTATATGTTCAGCCTGATCATACCTGCCGGAGCAGCGGGAGGTCCTGGAGGACTGGCCCTACCTGATCTCGCATACAATAGCATCAATAGCAATGGGAACCCTGGGAGTAACACCTTGGAGACCGCAGCAGCATCCTCATCAGGAGGGGGCAATAACGGGGAGCTGGCGGCCATGCATCAGCAACTGGTCAGTCTCAACCATGCACTAGGAAATTTATCACAGGTAGGGGACATTATTATCATTATTATTTTTATTATTATCATTATCATTATTATTATTATCATTATTTTTATTGTTGTTGTTAATATTATTTTTAATATTACTATCATTATTTGTATCATTATTTTCATAATTATTATTATTGCTATTATTATTATTATTATTATAACTATATTCATTATTATTATCATTATCATTGTTATCATTATCATTATTATCATAGTTATTATCATTATTATTATTATTATCATTATCATTATTATTATTATTATTATTATTATTATTATTATTATTATTATTATAGTTATAACTGATGGCTTAAAAAGTTCAGGGTTTAGTGCTCCTTTAAGTAATGGTCAGTAGTTTTGCCTCCTGTCAACCCTACCAATGCTGAGGCTACTTTCCTCCAATCCACAAGAACTCAAAAATGCATATGTGCTCCCAGCATTTCTTCACTATAATTAAGAAGATATTTGTACTTAAGTCAGACCACCCAGGCTGGCAAGCTGAGCATGAAAGACTTAAAAGAGTATTTCTACGTATGTCACTCCCTAATAGACTGTTATGTGTCCCCTAAATTGTTTAGGTATGTAGCATAAATGACTAGGCTACAAATGGAAGCCAGACTTAAATGGAAGGAAGGATTGGGTTTTTACGTCACTGTCAACAGCTTAGGTCATAATGACCATAACCCACCATAGCCACACAGAAACTAATCAGTTCATATTCACATGCCTCAAAAACAGCTCAATATTGGGAAACACGCTGGAAAATATGAGCTTGAAATTCACTAAATTCTATTTGGGCTGCCCCATTCAATAGCTGAGTGTTTGGAGCAATATGCTTTAACTGCTCCACATCTCACTAGAGGTCCTCTTTTACCAGGATTTTTACAAACAAAATATCCAAAAATCTAATTGTGCATGCCTAGTTGTCTACTAATTCCAATTTTAGGATTCGAACCCAAGCAGTGGTGAGAGATAGCTAGCAATGAGTAGCAATGCCTTTAAGCCCTTATGCTGCTGGTGGCTAATTTTGCCAATACAAAATGTCGAGAAAAAAACCCTTGAAAATCACTGAAACCCTGGCACACGGGTACACATCTAAGAGTACTCAGTGAGAGATATCCAATGAATACCAACATGACAGGGTTTAGATGCGTATCAAAGATCTTTGTATCCTAATGTGCTTAGGATGATAGTAGCATTAGCATTGGAAAGGATTATAGGATAAACCTAGGTAAGCTTTGTGATAAGAAAGGAGTCTTTAATAACTGCCACATTTCAGGTTCCTGTAGTTGTAAGTTGTAAGAGGGAAAGTGTGTTGTTCACCAGTTGAGCAGAGCATATCTATCTTAGCATGGGGCGGTATGGGGCCCATGTGGAAGCTATCACTTAATCTAAACTCACAACTTCTAGCTCTCTTCAAACCATAACATCATATAACATAGCGACTAGGCTTTACTGTGTTTTACTCCATTATATATAAATATATACCAGAACCTATAATACATAAGGGCTTGTGGCCCACTGTTGGCCATTTAGTTCACACAATTGCCACAGTTTTTTGCATCATTTTGTATTGGTCGAATTAGCCACCCCCAGCATAAGGGTTAACCCTTATGCTGCTGGTGGCTTATTTGATCAATACTAAATAATGGGAAAAAAAACTCAAAAATGACCGAAAACCCTGGCAAATGGGTACTCATCTGAGAGTACTCAATGAAAGCTTTCCAATGAATACCAAGATGATAGGGTTTCGATGATTTTCAAAGATTTTTGAGTTCTTGTGCCTTAGACAAAAGTAGTCTCAGCATTAAAAGGGTTAAGTGACAACACAAGTCCCATGTGGATGCTATCACCTCATCTACTCTTACAACACCTATCTCCACTCAAACTGTGATGCTGACATAGTCACCAGATGTGCTACAAGGTGGCGCCACCCTCCTCAATGTCAAACCATTTAACCTTGAGAAATAATATTGTCGTCACAATCAGGTAACCTATAATAACATACTGTTGCATGAAGTACAATAACCAGTTTTATGCAATCTTTTTCATACTTCTGTCTGTCTGTATTTGCTTTCTGATGCAAACAGTTATCATTCATTGAAGTACAGTACACAGTTCTATGAGTAAGAAAAGGGTAAATATGTAAATATGGGTTCTTCTTTATCTTTATCATCTTTTTAAAATTTAACCCATACATGCTCAAAGGGCTCAATGAAAATAGTTGTTTCGCACAATTATACTTTTCAAAAAGAAAGTTATAGGCTTGGATCTGATTGACATTTCTCTTTCAAATATTTTATCAAAGTGCCTTTTTTTTGAGACATCAAAATAGTGGGGCCTTTTATGGTTTCTAAAGGAGTGAATGGTTCAACCTTTCCAATGCTGAGGCTACTTTCATCCAAAGGACAAGGACACAAAGATTTTTGAAAACCATCTAAAACTGGTCATGTTGGTATTCATTGGATAGCTCTTGCTGAGTACTCTCAGATGAGCACCCATATGCCAGGGTTTCTTTCATTTTTCAAGTTCTTTGCATAATTTTGTAATTGCCAAATTAGCCAACAGCACCATAAAGGCTATATAGCCATCTTGAGAGCACACCGAACACAAAACAATCCTTCGACCACCCAGGAAGCCACGAATCGTGAAGTAAGATCTATTCTTATATCTACCTCTCTTTTCAATATCATATTCACATGATATCTATCTTATTAACTTTCAAAGGTACTCAGATACTAAAAAAATATTGCCCTACCGTCGCTGACTCCTCATTCTATTTATCCAATTGCTCATTTTTTCAAGAAAACACACAGACACAGTAATATAAGTCCTGCAGGGCAAAGGTTCGGGCAACTCTAAAATACTTTATCCCTCAATATGTTCAATTCCATTTCCTTTTTTCTACAGGGTTTATTATTGATGGATACAAAAATACTGAAATAACAAGACATTTAATGATCTAAGCAAACGATTGTGAGATCAGATGAATAATATGCCAACATTGATATTTCATTTCCTTTTTTTCTCAAGAGATTTTGGGATGGGTAAAAAGTTACTGAAAAAATAAAGTTTTCAATCACGTAAGTATAACCCCCTAAGAATCAGTATTACAATGCTACCATTGGCAATTAGTCGACCCGTAATTGAATTGTAGTTTCACGGATCCTCTGACCTAAAAGAAAACCACCCGACTGAAAAAAAAAAATCAGTATTATTTTTTTTTTTTATTATAGACGACCGACCCAACTTAAAAGTATCCGATGAGAAATAAAAAACAGTTAGAAACCTTGCCGCAAACGATTTGTTGTTGTCAATATATATATATATGTATATATATATATATATATATATATATATATATATATATATATATATATATATATATATTTATATATATATATATATATATATATATACATATATATATATATTTATACAAATGTATACTTTGATAGTAATAAAAAAAAAAAAAAAATGACATGAAAACCTCACACTTAAAAGATTGAAACTGAAAAGAATGTTTTAGTTATCTAACTTGACCTAATAGCCTTATTTTATTTCCCAACTCATTAATGCTCGGGTTCAGAAAAAAAATTAAAAAACAGGATTTTTATTTTATTTTTATTTACCTCCCTACCGACTCTGCAAAAATGGTCCGGGAAAGATCCGGGAAACTACAAATCAATTAAGGGTCGCCTTATGCCCACTTCCACTTTTTCCCGTGAGTTCTATGGGGGAAACTGATACTGATATATGTTCTTGAGTATTTTTAATTAAATCCTTGAGATTCAGGGATTGCATAATTTTAAAACATAAAATATATGCTGTACTAATGGAATATCTAATCATTTAACCCTTCCAAAGCTGAGGTTACCTTCGTCCAAACAACAAGGACGCAAAGATTTTTTGCAAACCATCTAATCCCTGTCATGTTGGTATTCATTATATAGCTCTCACTGAGCACTCAGATGAGTACCCATGTGCCAGGGTTTCAGTCATTTTCAGCTTTTTTGCATCATTTTGTATTGACCAAATAGCCATTCAGCAGCATAATTAACCCTTCCAATGCTGAGGCTAATTTTGACCAAAGCACAAGAACGCAAACATTTCTTGAAAATCGTCTAAACCCTGTTGTGTTGGTATTCATTGGATAGCTCTCGCTGAGTACTCTCTGATGAGTACCCGTATGCCATAGTTTCAGTCATTTTTCAGGTTTTTTGCATCATTTTGTATTGACCAAATTAGCCATTCAGCAGCATAATTAAGGGTTAAAAAAGAAATTTGACAGTGTGTTCTTATTGTATATTTCTCCCAGTGTAAGCCTATGTTGCAGCTGTATGCTATAGTATTACAGGAACATCCTCTATGAGAGGCCTGTAAACATCGCAGCCTAGTCGGTAGCCCCTGAGTATTTTCGTTATCAACAGGTCTGTTGTTGCATAAACAAGGGAGTTGGAGCTAAAAATAGATTGTGCCATACGCGGGGATGCACCTGGAATGTGATCTATTTCCACCTGTAATCAACGAGTAAAGATAACTAGCAAGCTAATCCCAATTGACATCATCTACATTACATATATGGGCACACTTCTGCAAAGCCAGCGCGATTATGAAATTCAATACTCTCTATCAATACTAAAATTTATCTTTGTAGCCTTGGGAATAAGAGTCTGACTTTCTGTAGCCCTGAAAATTCAGGCTATAAAAATAATAATACAATAATAATAAATCCTGTTTTTGACCACCAAGTGTCATACCTAGTGGTCGGACAATTAAGCGAAAACTCGAGCATTTGGTTGAGGTGAGGCCGACTCGACCCGTTCGAACGGCATTTGAAATAATCGATTATTTCAAATGTGAAATTTTTGAATTTTTTTTACGAAATTCCTAGGCCAAAACATACAAAACATAGAAAATTCTCTAGAACTTTTGCGAAGTGACACAGACCGGTTCTGTGTCAACTCTCAGGAGTAAACAAATCTATTGCATCATATTTGGTGCACCGATTCATCAATTGCCGCAGTACACTGCATGTGTGCCTTGGCATGTGCCAGTGCATGCCGCGCCACAATAATGTTTAGAATCATTCGCCTTAAAAACTACGGCATGTGGCAGTAAAACTCGAACCCAATCGATTGACTGTTCAAAATATTTTTCGATCAATCGATACCAAAAATCTCTTTGCATCCGAACCCTAGTCATACCTCGTAAAAGTATTTCACATGGTCAATATTGTCTGTGTCATGGTGAAAACAGGTGAGGGTGATGACAGGGATGGTGGGTACAGCACCCCAGGAAACACCCCGGGGTGTGGGAAGATGCCTCCTACTGAACGCCCTGGGCTACGTGACACCCACCCTATGAAACTCTGCTGTGACTTGGGGCGTGAGGGAATATGGTACCCTGCAGATACCCTGGTGGGTATGTGGGTATGGGGGATCGCAGCAAAAGTCATCCTATTCCTTTGACAAGAGCCAGGGCTCGACATTGGTGCTTGCCCCATTGACCCGGGCAGGTAGAATTTGTAAATTATCGCTGTGGGGCAAGTGAAAACTGCATCTTGCTTGCCCCACTGGGAAAGAACTTTTTGTATATTTCAGGTTAACTTTTGTGAATGTGTTCAAGTTTCTCGGTCTGCCATCCAAGCTTGTCTTAGAAAATATGCTTTCACAAGCCAGAACCATGTTCTACTTGGTTTTAAACGAAATATTATAAAATTATTATATACAATTTTTCAAGGGCAAGTGAAAGTTGGAGTAGGGCAAGTAAAAATTGAATCTCACTTGTCCTACGGGGCAAGTCGCTGCAAAAGTTAACGTCGTGCCCTGAGAGCATTGGCCATTCACCCCAGAAACCCTCATGGTTGTGAGAGAATGATGGTACCCTGCAGATACCCTGGTGGGTGTGTGGGTACGGGGGATCGCAGCAAAAGTCATCTGATTCCTTTGACAACAGCGGTGGCCATTCACCCCAGAAAGCCTCATGGGTATGAGAGAATAGCTCCTGCCTAGTCCTTAACCCATTAATGCCTGCAGCATCCCAAAAAGGGCATGATTTTTTCAGTTATATTTCTCAGCCTAAAGCAAACTTTGAGAAATATTTTGAGAAATATTTTGAGAATTTTTTCAGAAATATCTATCAGATCTCAACAAACACAGATATATTATTTGTCAATTTTAGGACGCAGGAAAATAAAAATGTACAAAAAAAAAAAAAAAAAAACTCAAACAATCAATTCTTCGTTAAATTTTCTATGAATTCATTCTAAGTGATTTTTCTATGAATTCATTCTAAGCATCATAGATCCAAGCAACAACACTGCAGGTCAAGGAGAACTCCTGGCATGAATGGGTTAACCCATTAATGCTCAAGAGTTCCTCAAGAAAAGTTTGTCTGGATCTGTGCCTCTTTTGACGATAATTTCAAAATCGAGAATAATTTCACAAAATATTTGAGGGGGAGTTGTTAGTAATGTCCTGATGGACATTTCTCGTTCAAATATTTTTCAAATTATCCTTTTGCCTAAGAGATATTGCCAAAATTGTCAGGCTGCTTTTGGCCACTGTGAGCATGAATGGGTTAACCCATCAACACTCCGAGCAGCCAAAACAGGCCTGACAATTTTGGAAATATTTTTCTAACAAAAGCGTTTTTTGGAAAATAATTGAAAGAGAAATGTTAAAGAGAAGTCAAACAACAACTTTCCTTCAAATATTATATGAAATTTTGCTTTATTCCCAAGTTATTTGGAAGAGTATGAGAGTGGCAGACGAGCGTAATTGACACTGTCAGAATTCCTCCAGCAGGAAGCAATGGTATCCTGGAGCTCAACTAATGGGAATGGCTGTTTTTGCTCATCCTGAATTACACTAAATTGATACTTATTAGCAATGAAATGCTGGAATTTATACTGGCGTTATACAAACTGTTTAACCCTTCCAATGCTGAGGCTTCTTTCATCCAAAGCATAAGGATGCTAAAACTTTAGAAAACCATGTCAACACTGTCATATGTTGGTATTCATTGGAAAGCTTTCGCTGAGTACTATCAGATGAGTACCCATATGCCAGGGTTTCAGTCATATTTCGGGTATTTTCCTCATTTTTGTAATGGCCAAATTAGCCACAACCAGCACAAGTTCCAAGTTTGTTGAAATGGCCAGTATGCATACATGTCTTTTATGATAGAGCATGTTGTTGCCTGTCCAAAAAGGAGGTTTTCAGGAAAGTGCCTGTCCAAAAGACAGACAGGATGGTTCCTGGCCTAGTCCCTGCATTGATACTGTGTCTGGACCAGCTGGTAGGAGGTGATTAGCCCCTGGTGGCAACAGACACTGTGTAACAGTAGACAGCATCTGTTTTGACTGACAGCAATTCTCCTGCTAACATGTTGAAATAGTAGCTGCCTCTAAACAACCCTTTTCACACCAACCATTGCTGCAGTATCAACTAGTCTTATAGGGTAAAGGTTTGGCTCCTTGACTTGGAATATCCCTACTATTAACCCTTCCAATGCTAAGGCTACTTTCGTCCGAAGCACAAGGACGCAAAGATTTTTGAAAACCGTCTTAACCCTGTCATGTTGGTACTCATTGGAAAGTTCTCGCTGAGTACTCTTAGATGAGTACCCATTTGCTTGGGTTTCAGTCATTTTTCAAATGTTTTGCATCATTTTGTATTTGCCAAATTAGCCACCAGCAACGTAAGGGTTAACACATGTTAACTCAATGTATGTTTTAATACATTTTGTGTTTTTTGCTTGTACTTCTGGCATTGGGATGGGACTGGTCAGAAATAAAGAGAACCCCTGTTTTCTGGAAGTGTGTTAAACTTATTGCTACCAATAACTTGCAGACTTTGGATACCCCGAAATCTTACTATTATCAATTTTGGGCACCCTGTTTCTAAATCCTGGCAGATATGTATATATCTATGTGAATTTAGGTCCCTGATCCTAGCTAAGAGTTGGTTTTGTTGCTACAACCCGAGCATAGGGATGCCTTGCGTTGTTGTGTGATTGAAGTCAGTGCTGGATACGCATAGGGAGACTTCAGAGGATGTCAGGTATTCCTCAGTAGGGACCTCCTGTGCCTGAGGAATCATACCCCAGTTATATGCGGTCAAGAAATGGTCCATAGTCAGCAGGGCATCTGGGCATCATCGGAACATGAGTTCCCTTTGAAATGCACTCTAAGACACACATATAGTCATGTCAGACTTTAGGAGTGTCATTGATAAGGAAAATTTTTCGATACGATTATTGGAATTTTTTTTATCGATTCCGATTTTTTCCGATACGATTTTGGATTTTTGTAAAATTTATTTATTTTTAATTTTTTTTTTCCTATTTTGAGGTGAAAATGTTACACTTTTGAGGGCATATTACCCCTTCAGACCCGGCCTACTTCATCTCCCCACTAAGTATTTTATCAGTCATGGCCGTTAACTTCATTATTTATTGTTAAGATGAGTGGCAAACAGCCAGGAAACAGAAAACTGTGCCAGAATAGGGGCATTTTGCCTCACGTGTGACTTCCGGTTGGAGTAGTTTGCCGATTTGCGATACACGATACGATACACCACCTTTTACCGATACGATAATTGGTTGCTTCGTTTTAGCGATACGTATCTCTGGGCGGTATCGATGACACTCCTAATGTCAGTCATGTTAAAATGCACACCAAGACATACAAAATTGTATATCAGTAATTCCTATCTTTGATCTGTGTCAATTTCACTGAAATTGTCAGAAAATTTTCATTTTAAATATAAGTGTGTGAAATTGCAAAAAGATACTAAGCATTTTCTGTAATCAGCAATGACAAATATGGGCATCACTGAACTATGAATTCCCTTCAAAATGCACACCGAGAAACAAATAGTCATGTGAATTTCATTGAAATATTGGAACATTTTCAATTTGATATTGACAGAGGAAAATCGCATGAAGCTACAAAGCATTTTCTCAATAAGTAAGTTGATGGTTGCTTTCCTCTAATGTATTGAAGAACACCAGTATATCAATGAATGCCCATATTGGACACACAGTTTCAAAATTCCAGCTAAGGCCAACTTGACCAGCACTGCCTCTGTTTACCTTTGTGGCACCGGTCCAGGAAAGTAGAGCAGTCAAATGCATTATTCAGAGGTCTACCAGGTACTGGAGAGTGGTGCTTGATAATTAATGCATGTGTCCAAATATCAGGGGTTCAAAGTAGGAAATAAAATAGCAATTCGAAACATAGGATGACACTTCCACACATGAAAATGTCTTATTGGATATATAGATTAGGAAAAATGATGGCACAGCTACTATATGTAGTATACATTTGATCCATTGGAATAATGCATTGGGAAATGTATTGTTTATAGGTATAAGATACTGGAAATTGAATTTAAAAATGAGATTGTTTGCAGTAGCCTCAGAGTAGTTTCTGAACAGAATCTGGGATAAAGGATGGGACATGGACCACTTTGCACCATGAGTTGACCTGTTAATGCTCTGAGGTCTCAAGTGTTGTCAGAATGACAGACATAACTGAGAAAAGAATTGAGGAGGAATGAAAAAATAGATTGAAAGAGTTGTGGTGTTGGTCAGAATTTCCCAAGCAAAAACTTTAAAAGAGTTGCTTTTTTTGGAACAATAACAGAAAGGTAGTTATGCTGTGTTTGCTCGCTATGAATAGGTTAACCCTTGACTTATATGTGTAATCTACTGATCTCTTGGGCCTCCAAGTGTTGATTGACTCAAGTATGTATGTGAAGTGCACTTTTCTCTCTTGACCCTTCCAATGGTGCGGCTACTTTCGTCCAAAGCACAAGGATGCAAGATTTTTGAAAACCATCTAAACCCTGTCATGTTGGTATTCATTATATAGCTTCCACTGAGAACTCTTAGATGAGTACCCATTTACCAGGGTTTCAGTCATTTTTCAGGTTTTTTTGCAACACACTTTCCCTCTTTTGAAAATCATCTAAACCGTGTCATGTTGGTATTCATTGGATAGTTCTTGCTGAGTACTCTCAGATAAGTACCCAAGTGCCAGGATTTCAGTCATTTTTCAGGCTTTTTGCATCATTTTGTATTGGCCAAATTATCCACCAGCAGCATGAGGGTTAACCCTTGATTTAACATGCAATCTACTGAAACCTTGGGCCTTAAAGTGTTTATTGACTCAAGTATGTATGTGAAGTGCACTTTACTCTCTTGATGAGTATGATGAGGAGACTGGCCTGAACTCTTAAGGTAACTGCAGGCTTCTTGTTAACCCTTCCAATGCTGAGGCTACTTTCATCCAAAGCACAAAGATGCAAAGATTTTTGAAAACCATCTAAATCCTCCCATTTTGGTATTTATTGGATAGCTCTTGCTGTGTCCTCTTAGATAAGTACTCATCTGCCAGGGTTTCAGTCATTTTTCATTTTTTTTTGCATAATTTGGTATTGGCCAAATTAGTCACCAGCATAATAAGGGCTAACACTAGACTTGCTACAAGTCTGTGTTAACTAGCTCTTTTCTTAGTTTCACTGATCTTGATTGATTTCACTGCAAGTTTAGTTCTGAATTAACCCGTATGCTGCTTGTGGCTACTTTTGCCAATACAAAATGATGCAAAAAAAGCTGGAAAATGACTGAAACTCTGGCATATGGGTACTCATCTGAGAATACCCAGCGAGAGCTATCTTATGAATACCAACTTGACAAAGTTTAGGTTTTCAAGTATTTGAATCTGTGTGCTTTTGACTAAAGTAGCCTTAGCATTGGAAGGGTTAATCCTCAGAGCAGGACACACTTGAGTTGTCTATGGTAACACAACTGCAACCCATGAAAACTGTGCTGCCATCTATAGTTTGAGAGAGACACCAAACCTACTTAGCACCCAGTATATATAGTGGTAGAGGCAGTTATACCGAACTCAGCCTGAATGCCAGGCTATGTAATTCACCTCACTAAGCAGTTCCTTATCTTCTATGCTTCACACCACTTTAGCCAGGCACACATGTGGGCAATCCTCCCAAAATACCCTCGGCTTATCTCTCGACCTCCCTAAATGTTGACAAATTGATTCCACACAAACCGATATCTCCAGTGTTATCATAACAAATGGTAATAAAATTGCCATAACTCTAAGAGCTTTTGTGTGAGGATCAGAGGAATATATGCAACCTACTGCTAGAGTGCTATGAATAAAGATTATCTAAATTGGTTAAGTAGTAAGTATATGAATGCTGAGGTCGAAATACAAATAGGCCTAAAATTTATTCTTGGGTAAAACAAAATGGGTTTAAATCGCTGATTTATCAGATTCTTGTAATTCTGCTTCTATCAAAATGGTAACACTTAACATATCTTGATAAGTGTAGGATTTTCTATTCTATTATTTTTTATTTTAGGTTCATTTAACGAAAAAATGGCTATATGCATTTGCTTCCGTCATAAATAAAGATGAAGTGATTTCAAAGAATGACCATGATTAAAACTTATTAAATTGACTTAAATGCAAGAGCAACTATATTTGATTTGAAGAAACCCTTTTTCCTCATAAGGGTTCCCTTATCCTTAATTCAGGTATTATTTGAAAATTTACAAACTTATAAATCTATTACCAGGGCTCGACGTTAAGGCTAGCCCCGTAGCCCTGGGCTAGTTGTTGAGAGTCAGGGCTAGTAAATTCTAACTGTGAGTAGCCCCAAGGGGCTAGATAGAATATCAGTGCTTAAAAAAGTATGAAGCCCTCCTTTGGCTCTGCATACCTGGATGATAATGAAACTTTAATTCAACACAATACACTGCATTCTTTTCATGTTATCAACTGAGGCTATGGAGTTGGTCACTATTTGAAAAAAATTATTATTAATATCAGGGCTAGCAAAATTATTTCAGGGCTAGTAAACGTTACGGTAACTAGCCCTGCTCGGCTTGTTAAGTTTTTTCTTAATGTTGAGCCCTGATTACATAATGGTTTGGAAATCAATGGGTTTTCTTATAATTTCTAATCCACAAAATTTGGATGGAGGTTGAGGAATGGTGAAAGAGTTACAAGATCCCCTTCAGCTCTGGCTCCATGAACACTCAGCATTGACCCATTCACACTCAAAGTTCCTCTAGAAAGTGTCGTCTGCTACTCTCATACTTTAGAAAATAACTTGTGAGTAAAGTAAAAGTTCACAAAATATTTGAAGGGGAGTTGTTGTTTGACTTCTGATCAACAATTCTCCTTCAAATGTTTTCAAGAAAATGACTTTGTAAGTAAAATATTTCCAAAATTGTCAGGCCTCTTTTGGCCGCTCTGAGTGTAAATGGGTTAAAGAGAGGATCGATAGGGGTACTTAACCCTTATGCTGCTGGTGGCTAATATGACCAATACAAAATGATGTAAAATTAGCCAGAAAATGACTGAAACCCTAACACATGGGTACTAACATGAGAGTACTCAGCAAGAGCTATCTAATGAATACCAACTTGACAGGGTTTAGATGGTTTCAAAAATCTATGCATCCTTGTGCTTTAGACTTAACCCTTTCAATGCTGAGACTACTTTCGTCTAATGTGCAAGAACGTAAAAAAATTTCAAAACCATCTGAACCCTGTTATGTTGGTATTCATTGGGAAGTTCTCGCTGCATGAGCACTCTCATATGAGTACCCATTTGCCAGGGTTTCAGTCATTTTTAAGGTTTTTTGTATCATTTTGTATTGGCCAAATTAACCAGCAGCAGCATAAAGGTTAAGTTGCCTTAGCATTGGAATGGTTAAGAGAGAGGGGAGTGGGATTCAAGAGAGTAGTGAAAGATATGTAGGAAACCTCTACTTTAAAGCCAATTGCTATCTTTTTACGCTTATCCTTTCCAATGTTAAGATTACTTTCGCCAAAGCACAAGGACACAAAGATTTTTGAAATCCATCTAAACCCTGTCATGTTGGTATTCATTGGATAGGTCTTGCTGAGTACTCTCAGATGAGTACCCATGTGCCAGGGTTTTGGTAATTATGTCAGGTTTTTTGCATCATTATGTATCAGTAAAATTATCCACCAGCAGCATAATTAAGGGTTAAGAAAGAGGGTAGAGGGCTTCAAGAGAGTGGTGAAAGATACAGGAAACCCCTGCTTCAGCCACTTGCTATCTTTTTACTCTTATTGAAAGAGGTCGAGTGGGCACAAAAATAATCTCAACTACTACAGCTTATTACAGGTTTTTAGATAACATCAATCACAAACTTTAGATAATTCAGATTTTGGAATTTAATTTTTTTGGAATAATATCTAGAATTTGTGTGCATAATTTCAGTGCAAACTCTTCAAAAGGTCAAAGGTTTTGACAAGTTCTGACCTACAAATAGCTTTACTATTTGCTAATTACATTGGCACTTGTTGTACAGGATATAGGATATATAGGAAAACCTTTATCTGAAAACCTCTAGAAATTGCACTGTCATAACCCACTCATGCCAACAGTGGCCTAAAACAAGTCTGACTATTTTTTTGATACCTTTTTTACACAGGCCTTTTTTGGAAATCCTTTAAAGAGAGAAACACTAACCAGAACTTAACCTACACCTCTCAATTAAGTACTGTAGAACACATATATGACGCGTGTACCAAATATAGTGAAATGGGGAGTTTTCGCATCATAGCATATCTTTATGTTAGCGACGGTAGCCGCCGCTGACAGTGCCAGTACAGTAAGAAAAAAGTACAGCGTTTTTATATATAGCAAAGCGGAACCACACGCTATGTACGCTATATATAAACAGACGCTAACATTGTGTGTTCTACAGTATTCTTGATCTATTATCAAAGGCAACACTGCTACATATGTAACTTTTCAAGGAGAAATCTTAGAATGAATTAACTAACACATTTCTGCAGTTGAGAATTGGATGCGTTAAGCAGGAAGAGGGGAATGGCTATTTTCTCTATAACAGAAGACCTCAAAGAGTGTCCACCAACAGGTCAAGACTTTAACCCTTATGCTGCTGGTAGCTATTTGTGTCAACACAAAAAGATGCAAAAAAGTTGAAAAATGACTGAAACCCTGGCACATGGGTACTCATCTGAGAGTACTCAGCAAGAGCTCACCCAATGAATACTAACATGACAGGGTTTAGATGGTTTTTAAAAAATCTTTGCGTCATTGTTCTTTGGATGCAAGCACCCTTAGCATTGGAAGGGTTAAGCAGCCAGAGGTGGATGGCTATTTTCTCTATAGCAGTATAACCTAATGGATCTCCACCAACAGGTCAAGACTTTAACCCTTATAATGCTGCTGGTGGCTAATTTTGTCAGGATAGTGATAATGAAGAGAACAGGTCCTGGCCATGTGGACCAACACAGGACACCTGAAACATACGCTGGCTGTTACATTAGTTACATGCTTCATCTGAAATTGACATCATCATCAATCTCAGGCGCTGAGCTCTCCCAGAGACGGCCTAGTTCCAAAAATAGCCACTTGATGGCAGCAGCAAGTGTGCACTGGACACAATGTTACAGCACACATTTCCATGGTTACAGTGCTCCATGTCACATGCATGTAATCATTTATAATGATAATTGAAACCTGTCTATTTTTAGTGATAGGAAACAGAACTAATATGGGTTGACCTAGTAATTGAGAGATTCAGGAAGTAGTAGCCCTTCATAATTTCACTAGCCCTACCAAAAGTGCACAGCCTTACCCAAAACTTTTAAAAGCATGACCTAGAATTTGTCACTCCAATGAGATCTTATTGGCTTCTGTTGCAAGCATTCACAATTGTTGCACTTTTTGACTGTACCTGTTAAGATGTAACTAGCCCCACAGGGCTAGTCTTACTTGTGTTTTACCTGCCCTCCAGCCTGGTTTGGTGGCAACAACTATCCCCGGGCTAGCGGGCTACCACGAATGTGAAACGCTGTAAAAGTTTCACCACAAAGATGACTTTCTAGGGGGAATAACCAATAACAGGACTTTCTTTTATACATGTTTATTATGTAAACTCCTTTTTTCCCACAGCTGAATAAAAAGGAAACTGAAAATATGTTCCATGATATGCCACAGCTCTTATTACAAAAGTATACAATTATACAATCATACAATAACTCAATTATACAATTATACACCTATACAAAACTCATGAAAGTTTTACCAAAAAGATGAATTGCTAGATGAAAATTAGCTTACACCCGTGAATAAACAGAATACATATAATAATGATGATAATAATAATAATAATAATAATAATAATAATAATAATAATATAATAATAATAATAATAATAATAATAATAATAATAATGATAATAATAATAATGAAAAAATGATAATAATGATATTGCGCCCTTTCCATATAAACATAAAGCAAATTAGAGACTATATAATCTTATGTACTTTCTTACATACTTCATACAAACTCCTTTTTCCCACAGCTAAATAAGGAGGAAACTGACGACATGTTTCGAGACATGCGTCGGCTGAAGATTGAGCTAAGATTTTCTTATAAACATGTTTTTTTATGTAATCTCCTTTTTTCCCACAGCTAAATAAAGAGGTAACTGACAATGTTTCGAGACATGCGTCGGCTGAAGATTGAGCTAAGATTTTCTTATAAACATGTTTTTTATGTAATCTCCTCTTTTCCCACGGCTAAATAAGGAGGAAACTGACGACATGTTCCGAGACAACTTGTTTTTTATGTAATCTCCTTTTTTCCCACAGCTAAATAAGAAGGAAACTGACGACATGTTCCGAGACATGCGTCGGCTGAAGATTGAGCTACGATTTTCTTATAAACATGTTTTTTATGTAATCTCCTTTTTTCCCACAGCTAAATAAGGAGGAAACTGACGATATGTTCCGAGACATGCGTCGGCTGAAGATTGAGCTGGCACAGGTAAACCTGAGGTGTAAGACAGCAGAGAAGCACTCACGGGTAATCACCAGTGACCTCGTTGCACTCAGAGACGAAATGCACCATATGGATGGCTCGACAAAAAACAATATCAGGTAAGAATTGTTTGAGAGACCACAACCAAGATGAAAAATGCGCCTTCATTACAGAAAAGACCACCCTTAATTAATATTAGTTATTTGCTTATGTTCAATAACAATAACCAATCCAATGGGCAGGTGTGTGCTGTAGGGTTTAAGTGGTACCTGGAACATGCTAGAGTAGACCCTACTTAAACTTCTGTTAGCCAAACTAGTTTTAAAACTTTTATCAATAGATGTAGGGAAGTACTGTTTGTTGAACAAATATTCACTATTTCTAAAAAAAAAAGTAAGTCCTTTCCTTGGATTCTCTGTCTGTCTGTCTGTCTGTTTCTGTCTTTGTTTCTCCGTCTCTGCTTGTCTTTCTCTCCCCCCACCCCCCTCTC
>OZ012687.1:44409915-44479915 GCA_963942565.1 Maea johnstoni
CCCAAACTGTACTTGGCCATTTTTTTTGATTTCCAGGAATGTTTCGCCCAAACATTGGAAAATGATACCCTCATAGCTCAGAATGAAAATTGTAAGAATGTTCAAGTGAGAAAGATTATAGAATGTTCAGAGCTGAATGCTAAATGAATCATCTGGATTTAGAATGTTGTCTGAACATTGAAAGTTGTCTGTGCAGTGGCAGCACTCTGTAACAGTTCAATCTTTATGATATAGGACATATCTCAAGTTAATGTTTATATAATGTCAAATTTGAATAAACCAGGAACGTTCAGACCTGATGTTCATTGTTGATGCGTGACATTCCGATCAAAATCGAACATACATATGACATCAAATAAGAACATTCCGGGAATGTTAAGGACCTGAACATTGCTTTAATGTTTACACTTGGTGCAGAATATTCCGACCAAAATTGAACATTCATATAACATCCAGGTAGTATTTGTGCCCACTGAGGCCGTATGTCGTTACCCAGTGGGCGCGGTAACATTCATGGAACATTCATGGAATGTTTGTGTGAACATTCAAAAATGATCCCCTCATAGTTCAGAATGAAAATTGTATGAATGTTCAGGTGGGAATGTTCATAGAATGTTCAGAGCTGAATGCTAAATGAATCATTTGTATTCTGAATTTTGTCAGAACATTGGAAGTTGTCTGTGCAGTGGAACCACTTGGTAACAGTTCAGTTTTCATGAAATAGGAAATATCTCAATTTAATGTTTATATAATGTCAAATCTGAACATTCCAGGAATGTTCAGACATGAAGGTTGCAGGAATGTTTATTTTTGGTGCATGACATTCCAATCAAAAATGAACATTCAAATGATATCAAATAAGAATATTCCAGGAATTTATGACCTAAACATTGCGGAAATGTTCATAATTGGTCCAGAATATTCCGACCAAAATTGAACGTTCATATAACATTCAGGTAATATTTGTGCCCACTGGGTATGAACAGCTAACAAAACTTTACGATTTACAGACCTAGTCCCTCAGCAGATGGACAAACAATACTAATTTTAGGTATACGCCTTTACGTGTCGTTAACTTTACGGCCGCAACGTGGAAAAAAAATTCAACTGTACGAGTCTTCTTTGGAGACGTTCAGGACCTTACATTTACGCCCGTTTCACTGAGCTTGAACTTCAAATATAGAATATTTCACAATTCCAGATGTCTTCTACATTATGTTTCTGTAAAAAACCCTACTTTTCATGCTTTCACTATTCCATGTAACTCAATTGATAGATATCAAGTTGGAATCGGTGCATATTTGGGACCGCTATGAATTGTGTAGAGGAGTACAATGAGAAGTACAGTGCCGGCATTTAATTCCTGGGAAGCCCGGATATAATACAAAACCGCACGCCTGGTTGCCATCCAGTTTCCTGGGCATGGATGCGACCATATGGCTCAGACCTCACAACTGAATGTAGCTTTGATTCGCTAGCTTGGGTTATTGATGTGCTTGTCTTAATTTTTGACATGTTATCCACGGCTGTCTTTACAACCAGACACTGGCAGACGTCCGGTCGACTGGTACAGGAATCAAATATCTGTACTGTATGACGTTTTACCTTGGTAGGAGGATTGGCCGCATGCCAATAAAAACAAACGAAGGGCAGTTGTCGGTTCAGGCCCGAATCAATATTCTATTTTGAATACTGCACCAGTCAAGTGCATCCCCTGCAGGGGGTGCGTGGGAAAAAGCCGGGCGAGGTCAGGCTTATCCAATTTAGTACACCGAAATGCTGCCCCACTGGATAGAATTTGTGCATGTTTGGCACCGCTATGAATCACACAGGGGAGTAAAATGAAAAGTACATGTATGACGTATTACCTGTGTAGGAGAATTGGCCACATGCCAATAGAAATGAAACGAAGGGAAGTTGTTGGTTCAGACACTAATCAATATTCTCTTTCGAATAACATAAAGACAAGTGTTATTGGTTAAAAGAAGCAAACTGAATATCCCTTCTGCACACATACATTCATAAGACGTGTTTCTCTGACTCAAACTCGCATAACTCGACACTTAATTGGTATCGGCTAAATTGTCAGTTGAAGCAGTATGGAGAAAACTCTGATAAAAAGAGTTAGATCAATAAGCTATACACTAAAGCAGATAGAGAACTTGCAGTGTTCTCTCATGAAATCCTACTTGGAGACTCCAAAGAATACATTATACTGGTACATACTATAATAAGTTTTCCATTTCCCTTACAAAATTTCATGACAAAAAGACCCATGCAGCAGCCTTTCATGAATTAGTACTCTTGAGAGTACTAAGTACTTGATTGACTGCTTGACGGGCCCCCTGATGTGCCCTTCGCCAACGGAGAGAGCACTTCACTTCACAGCAAGCTGCTGCTCACGGCAGCACTTGAAAAGTGAGGCGTAATCGATGCAGGCGTAATCGCATATCGGGCGTAATCGCCTGTATTCGTTGAGACTCGTACGTCAGATGACACAAGGTTAAAGGTCAAGGCAACAGGTACAGGCAGACGCTACTTTCTGACTCGCGATTACGTCGATTGTATGACCTAACTGAACTCGTAAATATTCATTTCCCATATTATTATCCTCATGTTGGTTCCCTTTCGTTCATGTTGCATCTCAGATGAGCAACCACAAGATATTTTTGTCCAAGGTTGTATCCATTTTTCCATGTTGCCTCCATTTTTCATGTTGCCACTGAAAGTCAGAAAACTAGCCCCTCTTTCCAACATCTTGCCTATCAATCTCTCAATCTTGTATTTCCCTTGCACATGTTGAATAAATGTGCAAAAGGCATGCCATAGTATACTAGGAACTTGTTTTGTATACATTATGACAAGAAAATAAAAAAAACACCAGTTTTACCGAGGATTAAAAAAAAACTTGCCAGGCGTTCAAATTTCAGAGGTTTCTCTCATTACCAACTTTGACGGTGATTATAATTACGGAGTCAGCCACTAGAGTGTCAATCAAAGTAGGCCACGCCCATACAAAAACGTTGTCCGAGGCATGCCAACTTCAAAGCGCCACAAGTTATGCCAAAAGGCAAGCGCCTGCAATCAGGTTAAGTTCATGGTTTAGTTTAAAATTCATCTACTAATATCCACAAATATTTTTAACGATTCGTGGATATTCATAATTAGGCTGAACAACATGTAGATGATGGCGTCACGTGACACAATGTTAAGAGTGAACTTTATCAATATTACCCCATAGGGGGCTCCCTTTCATTTTAAATTGAGCGAGGGAATCCCTTTTTAAAGGGAAACCTTCCTGGAAAGTTTGAATAAAAGGGTAATTTCAGAAGTTTGTGCGAACCACTGCCCAAAATGGTGGACCAAACGTCTTTGTTACTCTTGCACACACAAAAACTGGAACCTACCGAATCATACAGCAGAAGGTGTATATTTTTACGTTGCAGGTAAAATCGCTTGCGGCCAACTTTACTTTTTGTCTAAACTGGGTTGAAAATCGTTTTTCGGTGCCTTTAGCTCCATCTTGAATGACTCCAAAAAGGGACTTTGTTCTTCAAAAGGACACTTTTTCAAAGTGAAAAAGAAAGTGAATTATTCGATCATTTTTCACTTGTTTCTGATTTGACAATGTTCATAAGTATCTTAAGATGCAATATCGAGGTGGAACCGTCCTGTTCTATTAATCTAATCCTCGGAAAAGGATTTTCAATAGATTTCCTTATACAAGTAGTTTTTAGCTTAGCATTTAGGATTTCTGATCTCTATATCCTGCTACGTCATGTGGAGCGCACTGCGCATGGTCCGGAATATTGGTAATGGTACTTATTTATTGACATGTTTTGTGTGTTACCGTCATGACAACCCTCAGGGTACATACTAAGCAACTTATTAATACGCATTCTTACACTCAGAATGGGCTGGATGAAGGTAAGGTCATTCGCACACACTTTTTGGTATTAATTAATCTATACTATATTACCACTTAATAAAATTTTATTATAATTTGGTACATCATTTGAAGGTTTTATAAATGTTACACTCCTCTACAAAAAAACTTTAGGGGTTTTCCCTTGATGGCATAAACACTGCAACCTGGCTTCGAGTGAATGCGTTCCCGTAATGTTGTGATCGTGCTCTAGCTTAGTGTGAGAAGAGTTGTCATAGTTTTGTGTACATACATACATACAATCATACAGTGTAAATATATACAAACAAACAACTGGCCGAAAATTATAATATAAAACTAAAATAGAATAACACAGTGTGACTAGAATAACGAAAATAGTATTCACGAAAGGATAAACTTCATGTGCTACAAATAGGGGCTTAAAGAGTGTAATCCAACATCCCCATAAAATAGTTTAGACATAAACCCTACCTTTTTTCCCATCTCTGTTATCATATGACGGTAGGATATAGAAAATAGACACCAGCAGTAACAACATCAGATGTTTATATCTGACTCAAACAGGTTCTCTTAGTGGCGTTTATCCTGTAATTGCCCTTTTTCTGTTATTCACTCACTGTCACTTTTGACCATTGCAAATATTTCCATGTTACTTTAATGTTAATGTTTGATTTGTCTTATCTTGTCGTTTTTATTGTTTATTTTGTACCTCCTAGATTATCATTTTATTTGCTATTGAGGTCAATGAAAAACAACAACATCAGATGCACAGTTAGGTTCCGTATGGTTGAGCTACTTTAGAATAGTCTTATATCGATTATATTAGAGGGTACATATGATACACAGGTGCAGAGCACACAGACACCAAACAGTAAGGTTTCTGAGATCCAACATGGGTTTATGTGACCATACCTTAAGGCCTACCATCCAGGTAGTATTTGTGCCCACTGAGGCCGTATGTCGTTACCCAGTGGGCGCGGTAACATTCATGGAACATTCATGGAATTTTTGTGTGAACATTCAAAAATGATCCCCTCATAGTTCAGAATGAAAATTGTATGAATGTTCAGGTGGGAATGTTCATAGAATGTTCAGAGCTGAATGCTAAATGAATCATTTGTATTCTGAATTTTGTCAGAACATTGGAAGTTGTCTGTGCAGTGGAACCACTTGGTAATAGTTCAGTTTTCATGAAATAGGAAATATCTCTATTTAATGTTTATATAATGTCAAATCTGAACATTCCAGGAATGTTCAGACATGAAGGTTGCAGGAATGTTTATTTTTGGTGCATGACATTCCAATCAAAAATGAACATTCAAATGATATCAAATAAGAATATTCCAGGAATTTATGACCTAAACATTGCGGAAATGTTCATAATTGGTCCAGAATATTCCGACCAAAATTGAACGTTCATATAACATTCAGGTAATATTTGTGCCCACTGGGTATGAACAGCTAACAAAACTTTACGATTTACAGACCTAGTCCCTCAGCAGATGGACAAACAATACTAATTTTAGGTATACGCCTTTACGTGTCGTTAACTTTACGGCCGCAACGTGGAAAAAAAATTCAACTGTACGAGTCTTCTTTGGAGACGTTCAGGACCTTACATTTACGCCCGTTTCACTGAGCTTGAACTTCAAATATAGAATATTTCACAATTCCAGATGTCTTCTACATTATGTTTCTGTAAAAAACCCTACTTTTCATGCTTTCACTATTCCATGTAACTCAATTGATAGATATCAAGTTGGAATCGGTGCATATTTGGGACCGCTATGAATTGTGTAGAGGAGTACAATGAGAAGTACAGTGCCGGCATTTAATTCCTGGGAAGCCCGGATATAATACAAAACCGCACGCCTGGTTGCCATCCAGTTTCCTGGGCATGGATGCGACCATATGGCTCAGACCTCACAACTGAATGTAGCTTTGATTCGCTAGCTTGGGTTATTGATGTGCTTGTCTTAATTTTTGACATGTTATCCACGGCTGTCTTTACAACCAGACACTGGCAGACGTCCGGTCGACTGGTACAGGAATCAAATATCTGTACTGTATGACGTTTTACCTTGGTAGGAGGATTGGCCGCATGCCAATAAAAACAAACGAAGGGCAGTTGTCGGTTCAGGCCCGAATCAATATTCTATTTTGAATACTGCACCAGTCAAGTGCATCCCCTGCAGGGGGTGCGTGGGAAAAAGCCGGGCGAGGTCAGGCTTATCCAATTTAGTACACCGAAATGCTGCCCCACTGGATAGAATTTGTGCATGTTTGGCACCGCTATGAATCACACAGGGGAGTAAAATGAAAAGTACATGTATGACGTATTACCTGTGTAGGAGAATTGGCCACATGCCAATAGAAATGAAACGAAGGGAAGTTGTTGGTTCAGACACTAATCAATATTCTCTTTCGAATAACATAAAGACAAGTGTTATTGGTTAAAAGAAGCAAACTGAATATCCCTTCTGCACACATACATTCATAAGACGTGTTTCTCTGACTCAAACTCGCATAACTCGACACTTAATTGGTATCGGCTAAATTGTCAGTTGAAGCAGTATGGAGAAAACTCTGATAAAAAGAGTTAGATCAATAAGCTATACACTAAAGCAGATAGAGAACTTGCAGTGTTCTCTCATGAAATCCTACTTGGAGACTCCAAAGAATACATTATACTGGTACATACTATAATAAGTTTTCCATTTCCCTTACAAAATTTCATGACAAAAAGACCCATGCAGCAGCCTTTCATGAATTAGTACTCTTGAGAGTACTAAGTACTTGATTGACTGCTTGACGGGCCCCCTGATGTGCCCTTCGCCAACGGAGAGAGCACTTCACTTCACAGCAAGCTGCTGCTCACGGCAGCACTTGAAAAGTGAGGCGTAATCGATGCAGGCGTAATCGCATATCGGGCGTAATCGCCTGTATTCGTTGAGACTCGTACGTCAGATGACACAAGGTTAAAGGTCAAGGCAACAGGTACAGGCAGACGCTACTTTCTGACTCGCGATTACGTCGATTGTATGACCTAACTGAACTCGTAAATATTCATTTCCCATATTATTATCCTCATGTTGGTTCCCTTTCGTTCATGTTGCATCTCAGATGAGCAACCACAAGATATTTTTGTCCAAGGTTGTATCCATTTTTCCATGTTGCCTCCATTTTTCATGTTGCCACTGAAAGTCAGAAAACTAGCCCCTCTTTCCAACATCTTGCCTATCAATCTCTCAATCTTGTATTTCCCTTGCACATGTTGAATAAATGTGCAAAAGGCATGCCATAGTATACTAGGAACTTGTTTTGTATACATTATGACAAGAAAATAAAAAAAACACCAGTTTTACCGAGGATTAAAAAAAAACTTGCCAGGCGTTCAAATTTCAGAGGTTTCTCTCATTACCAACTTTGACGGTGATTATAATTACGGAGTCAGCCACTAGAGTGTCAATCAAAGTAGGCCACGCCCATACAAAAACGTTGTCCGAGGCATGCCAACTTCAAAGCGCCACAAGTTATGCCAAAAGGCAAGCGCCTGCAATCAGGTTAAGTTCATGGTTTAGTTTAAAATTCATCTACTAATATCCACAAATATTTTTAACGATTCGTGGATATTCATAATTAGGCTGAACAACATGTAGATGATGGCGTCACGTGACACAATGTTAAGAGTGAACTTTATCAATATTACCCCATAGGGGGCTCCCTTTCATTTTAAATTGAGCGAGGGAATCCCTTTTTAAAGGGAAACCTTCCTGGAAAGTTTGAATAAAAGGGTAATTTCAGAAGTTTGTGCGAACCACTGCCCAAAATGGTGGACCAAACGTCTTTGTTACTCTTGCACACACAAAAACTGGAACCTACCGAATCATACAGCAGAAGGTGTATATTTTTACGTTGCAGGTAAAATCGCTTGCGGCCAACTTTACTTTTTGTCTAAACTGGGTTGAAAATCGTTTTTCGGTGCCTTTAGCTCCATCTTGAATGACTCCAAAAAGGGACTTTGTTCTTCAAAAGGACACTTTTTCAAAGTGAAAAAGAAAGTGAATTATTCGATCATTTTTCACTTGTTTCTGATTTGACAATGTTCATAAGTATCTTAAGATGCAATATCGAGGTGGAACCGTCCTGTTCTATTAATCTAATCCTCGGAAAAGGATTTTCAATAGATTTCCTTATACAAGTAGTTTTTAGCTTAGCATTTAGGATTTCTGATCTCTATATCCTGCTACGTCATGTGGAGCGCACTGCGCATGGTCCGGAATATTGGTAATGGTACTTATTTATTGACATGTTTTGTGTGTTACCGTCATGACAACCCTCAGGGTACATACTAAGCAACTTATTAATACGCATTCTTACACTCAGAATGGGCTGGATGAAGGTAAGGTCATTCGCACACACTTTTTGGTATTAATTAATCTATACTATATTACCACTTAATAAAATTTTATTATAATTTGGTACATCATTTGAAGGTTTTATAAATGTTACACTCCTCTACAAAAAAACTTTAGGGGTTTTCCCTTGATGGCATAAACACTGCAACCTGGCTTCGAGTGAATGCGTTCCCGTAATGTTGTGATCGTGCTCTAGCTTAGTGTGAGAAGAGTTGTCATAGTTTTGTGTACATACATACATACAATCATACAGTGTAAATATATACAAACAAACAACTGGCCGAAAATTATAATATAAAACTAAAATAGAATAACACAGTGTGACTAGAATAACGAAAATAGTATTCACGAAAGGATAAACTTCATGTGCTACAAATAGGGGCTTAAAGAGTGTAATCCAACATCCCCATAAAATAGTTTAGACATAAACCCTACCTTTTTTCCCATCTCTGTTATCATATGACGGTAGGATATAGAAAATAGACACCAGCAGTAACAACATCAGATGTTTATATCTGACTCAAACAGGTTCTCTTAGTGGCGTTTATCCTGTAATTGCCCTTTTTCTGTTATTCACTCACTGTCACTTTTGACCATTGCAAATATTTCCATGTTACTTTAATGTTAATGTTTGATTTGTCTTATCTTGTCGTTTTTATTGTTTATTTTGTACCTCCTAGATTATCATTTTATTTGCTATTGAGGTCAATGAAAAACAACAACATCAGATGCACAGTTAGGTTCCGTATGGTTGAGCTACTTTAGAATAGTCTTATATCGATTATATTAGAGGGTACATATGATACACAGGTGCAGAGCACACAGACACCAAACAGTAAGGTTTCTGAGATCCAACATGGGTTTATGTGACCATACCTTAAGGCCTACCACAAAATAAACTCATATTATGGTGACGTCTATACAGATCGTATCATAAGTAACCAACTGCCTATGTTTACATGCTCGCTTAGTGTGAAAAGAGTAATCAGTTAAAAATCGCTCATATAGCAGTTACCTTACTGCTAATGACTAATAGTTGCACCAAACGCCTGCTTAGAGGCTATTAACTGGCTAAGATGGCTGCCCCCAGTGCTTCTATTTTGTGTCTATTAGGAGGTGTTTGAACAGCAATATACTTCTTGTATAAAGGTTGGCACTGGTGGGAACTTGGGTTCAAGAAGAGAATATTATAAGAAACTATTTGGGCCTCTGTTTTATACATGGTGGAATTGTCCTTTAAGGGAAATGCACCATTGGGATAACTTGGCTAAACATGTAGTGCTATATGGTATATGTCCATTTCCCCACTCAAAAATCCATTCCCAGCACCTATTGAAGAGGAAATTTCAATTGTCTGTGAAGCCAATGTTTTCTGGCTAAATTCATACAGGCATCCGATTTGTAGTCACATTATCCATTTCCTGTAAATGGCAACATGTAAACCTTTATATGTGACTATCATATTTTGCATCAGTAAAGTTTTCGCAGTCCAACATGGGTTTATGCATTACCATACCGTTAAGCATGCCACAAAGTAAATTCATACTATGGATCTCAAATCGGGATTTAGCCAGGCATTTTAAAGTGGGCATCTCTTCCCCTTAATGCCTGGTATATGCAAGCAAATTTTCAGATACATGTTATTTTTTCTCCAAAATGTACATGCCCCCCCACCCCCCCCCCTATACAGGATATCAAATTATCAAATAGCCATTGCCTGAAACTAGCTACTGACTCATTGACTGGCAACTGCACTGCCCTGACTCTTGGGGGGATGTGTAATTGATTGACTAAATGCGATTTTAAGTGAAGGGAACATTAATGAACAACACATCAGAAACCCACTTCATGCATGACTGTCATTTGATTATGTATGTATTCTTCATTGACTCCGATATTACTTGCAAAAATATACAATATAGCAAAATACACAGGGATAAAACAAAAGAACAAAACTTATAGGATGTCAACGCATAATTAATCAAGTAAAGAGTAAACGAAACAGATGTGAAATGACCTTATTTATTTACATTGCTATTATAACTAAACAAACAAAGATATATCTGTATTGTTAATGCTATAAAACTCGGTTTGTAATGGTCAATCGAGTGACACTCAAAACTCTCACATGGAATATGAAAATGAGTTACATTCACAGGTTAGAAGTTCATTCGAGCGACGTGTGTATTTGACTATGACGTTTAATTTTTTTCAGGATTGGTGTTTCACCGTTTGCTTTCTGTGTGCAAATATTCATGCGGGTAAGTACTTAGAATTGTAATTGTACTTATTGTTTAACTCTTTCTCTCAAAACACAACAAATAAATCTATTCAATTTTATAATTTGTGCATCTTTTTGTAAACCTCGACAGTTTTTGTTAACCCCCCCCCCCCCCCCCGCCAAAAAAAAGAAGAAAAATATCTTCTCAGCCTTCAAGACTGTGGGTATATATGTATTTATGTAGGTATGTATGTATGTAGGTATGTATATATATATATATATATATATATATATATATATATATATATATATATATATATATATATATATATATATATATATATATATATATATATATATATATATATTTAAACATATATATATACACACACAGGTTTTCCTACGTGAAGCCTTTTCTAAGTCATTAATTCAATGTTTTCGTTTTTCAGATCCTCGGCTGGAATGCACCCTAACCGAGGATGGTTCAGAGTATAATGGAACGATTGGCAAAACAATCAGTGGCAACACGTGCCAGAGATGGGACACTGACCTACCGCACGTACGCAATTCTGACATCGTACAAGACATGAGCAACTTTCCAGAAGCAACACTGGCTGAGGTAGTTAACTACTGCAGACAGTCAAGCGCTGGAGCGCGGCCGTGGTGCTACACCACAAACCCATCTGTCCGTTGGGAATATTGCAACATACCCAGATGCAAAAGATATTACAGTACGTCAAATTCCTCTTGAAATATAGTATCATTCCCATTATTTGTATTGTTTCAGATCGTTTCATTGATCTTTACGCTTATGCAATTTCTGACCCATATACAAATGTGTGGCATAGTGAAAGGCTGCCTGCACTGCCTTTGCCACCATTCAAAGTTTTGAAATTTGCCATTTTGATTCTCGCCACTTTTTCTGCCATATTGCGGCTGAGTCGTGACTAGCCAATTATGAGTGGTAGAGGAAATCGGAGTACTGCCGAAAGCCCGGCCTAACACTAAGTCACTGGGAACTTTCTCACATGCCCCGGCCGGGATTCGAGTGTCTATAATAATGTATTCAGTTGAACATGCAATAAAATTTTACCGTTGGTGATTCATGTCTTATATTGCAAATACCGGCAAATTATGTACGACGTGAGAAGTTAATTTAGAAATCGTAAGAGTTTTAGGTGTATGTCTCAGTTTCACGCACACTTACAATTATTTAGACTTATTCATCACTATTGACACCCAAGCTTTCTGATTTCAATGTAATATGAAATGCGGTGACTATGCCTCAAGATAACTGTGATGATATCCATATGGTGTTTGTCCATGGAATGATATAAAGTTTTTAAAACCTGTACGCAACCGGTCTCTGAGGGCCCTACACGCTAGAACCGTAGGTTCCAACTGAAGTAAACGGTAGCTGGTCATAGTGTGGCTTAAACAGGTAGAATATGATATGTAGTGACGTCGTAAATAAGGGGCTTTTGGAGGAGAGTTGATCTTAAAAACAGGGCAGTCAAAAAACAAAGTCAGGCGTGATATTGAAACTATGCATTAACATTAAGTATGGGAAAATTATTTGGATGTCTTTGCGCCCAATTTATTCCCAGCTCATGTCGAAATAGGGCAACCACTTTACAGTAGGGGTTCACTAACGGCATTCCCCATCCACTCCCTGTCACGTGCTTCCATCTTGTCCCATCGAGTCTGTTTGGACCGTCAGTGCTGATGCTGAAACTACTGCTGAACTGGCCATTATCATAACTGATTATATTAAGTATCATAACTTCATCCATTCCCCTTGAGACATGGATCTGTGGGCCAGCCTCCCTATTTTGGCGCACGGATGCACCCCTGTATTTTTCTAACCTTTGCACCCAGATAGGGCCCCGTTGAAAGAGGTACTGGGAGGACAGTACAATTACAGAGAAGGGGGAAGGCAAGTGTTGCGGCAGGGCGCTAAAGGCAGCAGGAGGAGTAGAAGTTGTCGATGTAGTAAGGATCCGTGTGCCCAAAAAGTGAGTGGCGGGCGCACGGATCCAAGCCCAAAGTACAGGTGGTAGGTACATGGATAGGGCACTGATCAGCACGTAGGGACGTGTGAAAGGGCAGATATAAGGTAAATGGGTGGGAGTTGCATAAAGTAATAGTCATGTGCAGCAAGTATGCATGCAAGTGACAATACCAACGTCATAGGGAACTTAATGGAACATTTCCTTCATCAACACATATAAATTAATACTTACACCCATTAATCTTCGCAGAGCTCAATTTTTATATGAAGGCTAGGCATTACTTACATCCATTAAACTATAGATTTTCTCGAAGAAATTCCCAACTTCACAACTGTGGAAATGTTTATTATAACTCAAAGATAAAAGATCGTTTCTAGTCAAGGCCCAACATAAAGTCATTGGCCCTTATAGCGAACGGCAATTCAGACAGACATTCTCTCTGGGATCAGCGGATTTGACCAACAATTCATTTTAGTAAAGTAAAGTAAAATAAAAATAATGCCAACGTTATTTAGAGTAGGTAATATTTCTAAGTACCACACGAAGCACTGGGCAGGTGGAAAAGATGTTATTAGTTGCGGGCAGACGGAATCGATCCCGCAATCCCATGTCTCGTAGGCAAGCGCTCTAGCGATTAGGCCACGGCGTCTTCTGTACGATGTTGATGTTTGAAAAGAGAACTATATTGATGAAATCCCGTAACTCTATTTGGGATCGTTCCTGAGCATTCCGAGTTTAGTATTGTCATTTACATGACTGACAACCAGAGTAAATCTTTGAATGTCGTTAAAACCCAATTAGGAGCGCCAAAATAGCTCAAAATTTGTTTTTGATCTATTAATCTAATGCCTTTTCAAATAAATGAACAATAGTAATTCTATCAATACGCCTTTACATGTCGTTAACTTTGTGGCATCGTAATCCAATTTTGCCTTTACTATGAACTTGCTATTCTGAGGTTCAATTAATTACACTTGTTGCCGTTTCACTTTTGCGGCACTGCACGCCGGGGATGAACATTTGCGTCCAGCGTCAGTATCTTCATACTACTTTCCATCCCTTTCATCTCCACTCTTATCAGCTTGCATCGGATTTTCTATTGATTAACAGCAACTGAACGTACCTGCTACACATGATAATAGGATGTCATATAATATATGTAACTGTTACTGTTTTATCTTACAGGGCAAAGATTAAACGGCCTTATGACCTTGGTGCGAAGAGATTCACAACTGACTCAACACCAGATAGTTGAAATGGAGGTCAGAGGTCTTTTTGACTGTAATCTAGAATGCATCCACCAACGAACGTGCGTCTCTGTCAACTTTCAGTGGATTGAACAAGGCCAGAAAGGCTTGTGTCAGTTGAATGACCTACTGGCTGAAGAACACCCATCTGCGCTTACAGATAGAGTTGGTTCCCTCTACTACGAACTTATAGATTGACAATAGTAATGCTGCAGGAAAATAGAGCGAACCTCTCATTGTAAAAACATCCTACAGTACATATATTTAATTCCTGCACCAGATGACCAGACGTCTGCCAGTACCTGGTTGTACAAACACATTTTCGCGCCACCACCCCACCAGTGGTAAAATGTGTACCTTTTGCAAATGACTAGCAATATTGATTTAAAATAAAAGTATCTTTGTCAAAGTTATGCTCAACCCCTGAACTTATACCTTCCACAACCTGGTGGTCAACCGCAAAATTAAGTGTGAACCCCCACCCCTACTGAAATCCTGGAACCACCCCTGAAGTAATGATCTAACGGCAGCGTTAGTGCTTGTTTATCTCTCAAGTAATATTTATTCAAAGATTTAAAGCGTGGGAAATATATTGTGGCATTGTCTCCGGTTAAATCTCTCTCCCTGTCTCTCTCTGTCTGTCTCTCTCTCTCTCTCTCTCTCTGACTCTGTCTCTCTCTCTCTCTCTCTCTCTCTCTCTCTCTCTCTCTCTCTCTCTCTCTCTCTCTCTCTCTCTCTCTCTCTCTCTCTCTCTCTCTCTCATGCACTCATGCAATGCAATGTAGTCGTATTCTTCGATATCAGATAGTTGTACAAATAATTGTCATCTGAGACACCGATTGCAAAATGTATTAGTTTCATAATCACCCACTTGGTGGCGACAAAGTCTGGAAACAATAAATGGTAAATGCCCTCACCTAAATTGTTTTTCTTCCTGTCAATACATCACACAAATATGGCATCCCAGTGGAAGCAATATGAAGGAATTGATGGTTTTCCTGAGGGCGAACCAATCCTCATTCCGTCATGTTGCCCCCACTAGGATTTCATATTTGTTTTATTATATCAAACAAACCCCATAATGGTAAAATATTAAAGTTCCCGCTGACCATATCAAAAGGGGGGGGGGGGGGGCAGGAAGAGACTTATCAAAAGTGTGATGTGGTCTTTCAAAAAGGGTCAACTTGTAACAATTGGGTTGGAGTAGTAGGTTTTTATTTCTAGACACAGTATACTGTTTCGGATGAGGTCAAGGCGAGGTCACAGATGACTGATGACTCGCACTTTCTCCGCTAAGTGTCACCAGCAGCGGGACACATGAGAAGTCGGAGAATGTGTACCAAAAGGGTGTCACATAACAGAATGGAATGGTGAACCTCAGTTAGCCAATCACAGCTTACGTGAAGGATAACAATCCTTAATATAATATAGAAACTTATCAAAAGTGTGTTGTGGTCTTTCAAAAAGGACCAACTTGTAATAATTGGGTTGGTTATCAAACCATAGTGTTAATGTCTAAGGAACCCCATATAAATACAGGAGGATTTTTGTCTGTGATATTTTGAAATGTATCATTCTGAACGGCTTCCATTTCAACCTCAAAATTAATCGATACGTGTTACGTATTTCGCAAAAAAGGGGTCTTTTTAAGACTTCCGCATGTCCCCGATTTTGTAAAAGAAGTGTACTTTTTTGTACCCAGGTACGAAGTACGGGGGGTGAAAATCCCCTTAT
Source organism: Maea johnstoni (assembly GCA_963942565.1). NCBI lineage: Eukaryota > Metazoa > Annelida > Polychaeta > Spionida > Magelonidae > Maea > Maea johnstoni. The sequence continues at coordinate 44,425,455 of OZ012687.1, forward strand.
AATCCACGAAATATACGCGGCTCTTACTCCGAGTGACTCCCGAAGTGACTGGGCTTCCGAGTCTGCTGCTGCTAAACAGGCAGAGAATTATAACATCAACAGTTAAAATACGTGTTCCCGTTCATCCAATGTCAGTGTTTTGATAAAAGAAGGTGTGTTTCTTACTGGAAAAAGTCAGCGTATTTTAAAAATTAAGGGTGCTTTTTTGGCGTGAAATCAGTGCTTTAGCGGTATTTTTAAATTTTGATAACGAGCGTATGTACCTCCCTAAATACCGAAGTAGTATTTAAGGACAATGAGAAGAACAGCCGTAAAAAGTTAAGTGCACTGTATGGTTTACCCAAATCTGCCTTTTCAAATGTATTGAGCTGGAGTCTATGTTGCATAACCCATCATGGGAGGTAGGCGAAGTGCGAGGTCAATCTAAGAGGTGGTAATCGCTATAAAACCATTTGAGACTCGAAATTCTCCTTCAAATATTCTCTTAAATTATTCTTATTTTCCAAGTTATTGCCAAAAGTATCACATATGGAGACAACACCTTTGCTCTTCAATATCAATTGGTAAACCAATGTCTTTCTACATTGAGTAAGTTATGATTAGTAAATGATCAAAAGCCAACCATAACATTAGATCTCTTTTCTAACAAAATAAGTATGTCTCTTCGGAAGGAAGGAAGGAATGGGTTTTTACGTCGCTTGCAACAGCTTAGGTCATATCGCAACAAGACAGAAACTCGGAACTGGGAAGAAATTACCTTCTCTTCATGAAGAGTTCCAAGGGGTGTTTCAGTTGCGGATCAAGGATCATAGACAGCCCTCCGCAATACCTCACGTTTATATAGCGACCAGGCCAATGCACTCATAATTCTCTTCGATCCTTTGATACAAAGCACAAAATATCATAGCAAAAAACAATCAATATTTTACACAATAAACGGTGGCAATGTTTAAGTAAGAATTCATCACAGAATGATCATATCTGCGAACTTAAAAAATATCTGTTATTTTAAGTAGGTAACTGATTAATTGTGAGTGGGTTTTAGGATGCTTAGCCGTGTTTGCTCTATAGGAATCGGATCCCATACATTTAATGTGAAATGAAAAAATGACGAGAATTTATTTTAGTTTTTAGTATTTACATATATTTGCACAAACACTTTATTTCATGTCTATCTAGAAGTTCAACTTGCAAAACTAATGAGTTACTAACTAGTGTTCACAATAATTGAACCGTTAAGTTGAATGTGGATATTGCATTTGTAACAGTTCAAAGTTCATTTATAACACGCAGGAGAAGAACTCCATATACTTCAAGATTATTCATTAAAGGGTTATGACTAATAAAATTTAACATTAAATGAAATTAGTAGATGACCCAAATTGTTTGTACGATGGGATTGAAGAATCTCTTTTCTTTCTCCATAGCATGTCAAAGCAAAGATTGTTTACAAATATATTTTTCTCAGAACTAATAAAAAAAAAACACCGTATATATCAACAAAGATTTTTCTTATGGACATGACAGGTTAACTGTCTATAATATATACCAACTGTCTCTAGTGTGAATATCCACACGTAAGTTCGGAATGAAAACATCCCACTTTTCCTCAAAAGCGTCAATGTTATCAGAAATAGTGATGTTTGCCTTTAAGGTAGATAAGTTTTTCAGAAAACATTTTTTCACATCTATTATCCTCATTTCTGAACCCGTTTTCCTTTTCTGGTATATTACATCTTTGACACTTAAAATGACCAAGTTTGTTATTTGGTCCGTTGGGGCACTTCCAAATATTTTTTCGTGATCAGAGATAATAAAATGATTATCATAAATGTTTCTGACCCATGTTATTGTTTTACTCCATGAGTCAATGGTATTCCTACACAGAAGATAGATATGTTCAATTGTCTCAGGACCTTGTCCACAAAAAAACAGTTTTCTCTCTCTGCTATGTTCATTCTTTTTAGCAATTGATTGTTTACTATTCTTCTGTGTAGGAGTTTGTACTGATTATGATATTGATACACTGAGGGTGCTAGTTTCTTAGCTGTATTGAACGATGTTTGAATTGTGTCATTGCCAATTTCTTCATTAAAGGAGTAACACCATATCATAGAGTATATGTGACAGTTTGGGATGGAGATTGTGATAAACCTTATCTTTTTGAGGGATGACAAGCTTTATCTTATCTGTTAAACTCATATGTAAAAGAAAGTCACATTTTATATCCCAAATCAACTGAATATCTGCGATGCTAAAAACTTCTCCATTCTCGTGCAAAATGTCTCCAATTGTTGTTACACCCTTTTTAACCCATGCTGGAATTCTCCAGGGGATCACTCTTGTATTAAACCATAATGGGGTTGATAATAAAGAAATATCACCATGGAAGACATTTTGCTTGGTTAACATAAGAAGTGATCTTATGGTGTCATTCCAAAAAGTATTTTCCACAGTTTGTATCAGCTTTTCCTGATAAACATCACCATATGTATATTTAAGATCCATTTTGTAAAAATATGGGATAGATGCCCACCCCTCACAGGTTGTATATAGACGTTTGAACCATGAAATCTTCATTGTTGCATCAATGTGACGTATATTGGGATAGTTTAATCCACCTTCTGAAACAAGTTTTTCCAAAATTTGTTTCCTAAACTTAGGGGGTTTTCCGTTCCAAAGGAATTTATCAAATAATGTGTCTATTTTAACAAATAAAGCTTCATTCTGGCTTGGAAGGGACAGCAGGATGTGTATGAATTTTGATATAAAGAGACTCTTAATGAGAATAAAATTAACAATTAGTGTTAAGTTTCTTGTTTGCCAAATGTTAGTCAATTTATCTATTTCTATTAATTTTGGCTCAATATTTTAAAATGTTATGTTATCAAGGTCTTTGGTATCATATTCTATGTCTAATGAAGTAAATTTATCAGTCCAAATTAAGTTAAGATCTGGGCATAAGACATCACTGCTGTCCCTATCCTTTCCAAATTTAATTACCTTAGTTTTATCAACATTGATCTTTAGACCAGAAATCAGATAAAATTCATTCAATATGTCCATACAAAGTCTTAGGTTTCTTTCGTTGTAGTGAAGATACAGAGTGGTGTCATCAGCAAACTGAGATACCCTGTGCTCCTTTCCCTTTATTTTATATCCCTGAAGGTTTTTGTTTTCCCTGATGGACACACCCAGGAGCTCCACGGCTAGGACAAAGAGATATGGGGATATGGGATCCCCTTGTCTGAAAGCTTAATGTTATCAGAAGAGTGACCGTTTTGAACAATTTTGGATATTGAGTTTTTTTGTAAACTTTTGATAACCTGGATTGTATTTTCACCAAAATTAAATAATTTTAAAATTTTTGATATTAAGTCACAAGAAATAGAATCAAAAGCCTTTTCAAAATCAACAAGAATTAATAAACCAGTGGAGTTTTTCGAATTTTGATTCATTTAAGATGTCTAATGATAATCTAGTATTTTCTCCAATAAAGCGGTTTTGTACAAATCCAGTTTGACTAAAACCAATTAGAAATGGAAGATGTTGTTTAATTCTGTTTGCCCAAATGGCTGAATAAAATTTTTAAATGGAATTTAATAATGTAATGGGACTTCAATTTTTTAGTTTATTTCTTAATTTATCTCCTTTGGGAATGCATGTGATGATTCCCATTAGATGATTTTGATTAATGTTTTTCTTATGAAAAAAAGAATTCATTAAGCTCAGGAGTAAGATTTTTATTCTTGACCAAAAAGCCTTGTAGAACTCATTGGTGTATCCATCAGGGCCAGGGCTTTTATTTGCCCCACTGTTAAAAACATGTATTTTAAGTTCTTCCTCAGAGATATCGTCATCCAAAGCCAGTTTTTCTTTCTCACTCAATTTATTGAATTTAGGTGGAAATTCTGATAAGTTTGAATCTTCTAAATTTTTTATATCTTTGTGGTCGTACAAGGACTGATAGAATCTTCGCATCTCCTCGAGAATGTCTTTAGGATTGGTGATATTGGTGCCATCATCAAGCTGTAATTCCTTAATGTTTTTTGAAATAAAGTTGAAATTTTCAAGATTAAGAAAATACTTGTTGGGTTTTTCATTTAAGTTGTAGTCTTTAATGCGTGATCTGATAAAGGATCCTTTTAGTCTAATATCTCTTTATTCTTCTAATTCCCCCCCTTTCTGGTTTAGTTCTGTTTCCAACCTTTTGTCTAAAATATCTAAGGTAAAGGCTTCATCAATGAGTTCTATTTCCTTAATGAGTTTTGTTTCTCTGTTCGATCTGTCCCTCTTTTTTTTGCAGCATTAGAAATAAAGATACCTCTCAAATGTGACTATAGAACTTCCCAGAGTATGTCAATAGAAATCATAAATTGAATTTCATTTATATTGAATGTTTTTACAAACTCGGGGTTGTATGGAGTACATGCATGTATTTCAACCATTAAAAGTATACCATCCTCTATTTTCTTAACCAGTTCTGAGTCATTTAATAAATCTGAATTTAGTTTCCAAAAACCTTTTCCCTTTTCGGTTTTATCTAAATGAAATTTAAGACCAACTTTGCAGTGGTCTGATCTGTATCTAAAAGCAATCTAGCAATGTTGAAGTTATGATAAAGAAATCTAATCTTGCAGCTTTTAATGGGTTGGTTCTGAACCATGAGGATTTTTTCTTATTGGGATTGACTTTTCTCCAAATGTCAATCAAGCCATATTTCTTAATGAAATCTTTTAATGTTAAACTTAAATTCGGATTATTATTTTGTAAATAATTGAAAAGTATCTAATTCCTGATTGAGTACTAGATTCCAGTCTCCACACAACACCCAATTTCTGATCGTGCTGTTTTCTAATTTATTAAAAATGTCTTTCAAAAAGGCTGGTTTGTCCTGATTATGTCCATAAATATTTAACATCATAAAGCGAGCTATTCTTGGAAGTTCCATGTCTCTTATCCATGCCTTTATAGAATGCGAAAATTTGACCAATGTATAGAGAAGTATAGAATTGTGGTTGAGAGGCGCATCAAATCAACATGTAAACATATCTGAAATTGATAAGATCTTTGTGATAAATAATGGTATTATACTCGTCAATACGGTCATTTTAGCAGCAAAAGAAGTTATTTATGCTATGCGTAAGACTGGTGGACTACTAAGCCGTTACAAGTTAAAACACCATTTATTTAGCAAAATAATATCGGAGGAGTATTGGTCTCTCCTAGAAAATGAAACGGATTTATTTTTAAGGAAACCGGAAGGGATTGCAATTGATTTATGAAATTTTATTCGTTCTGAAATATTGATATATTTTTGTTTTTACATAATGCTTTCATGGTAATAGCCAATAGGTTCCATCATGTATATGCCAGTATACTAGGAACCAGTTTTGTATACATTATGACAAGAAAATAAAAAACACCAGTTTTACAGAGAATTGAAAAACACTTGCAAGGCGTTCAAATTTCAGAGGTTTCTCTCATTACCAACTTTGACGGTGATTTTAATTACGGAGTCAGCCACTAGAGTGTCAATCAAAGTAGGCCACGCCCATACAAAAACGTTGTCCGAGGCATGCCAACTTCAAAGCGCCACAAATTATGCCAAAAGGCAAGCGCCTGCAATCAGGTTAAGTTCATGGTTTAGTTTAAAATTCATCTAGTAAAATCCACAAATATTGAAATTATTTTGACTATTTCAACGATTCGTGGATATTCATAATTAGGATGAACTAGATATGTTTTTAGCCTTTTTAGTCATTTAGCAAAATTTGTGAATTAAATAGAAATTTACTTAAGCAACATGTAGATGATGGCGTCACGTGACACAAAGTTAAGAGTGAACTTCATCAATATTATCCCATAGGTGGCTCCCTTTTATTTTAAATTGAGCGAGGGAATCCCTTTTTAAAGGGAAACCTTTGAATAAAAGAGTAATTCCAGAAGTTTGTGCGAACCACTGCCCAAAATGGTGGACCAAACGTCTTTGTTACTCTTGCACACACAGTAAAAAAACAACAAATGGTTAAGTGAAAACTGGAACCTACCGAATCATACAGCAGAAGATGTCTATTTTTACGTTGCAGGTAAAATCGCTTGCGGCCAACTTTACTTTTTGTCTAAACTGGGTTGAAAATCGTTTTTCGGTAGCTTTAGCTCCATCTTAAATGACTCCAAGAAGGGACTTTGTTCTTCAAAAGGACACTTTTTCAAAGTGAAAAAGAAAGTGAATTATTCGATCATTTTTCACTTATTTCTGATTTGACAATGTTCATAAGTATCTTAAGATGCAATATCGAGGTGGAACCGTCCTGTTCTATTAATCTAATCCTCGGAAAAGGATTTTCAATAGATTTCCTTATACAAGTAGTTTTTAGCTTAGCATTTAGGATTTCTGATCTCTATATCCTGCTACGTCATGTGGAGCGCACTGCGCATGGTCCGGAATATTGGTAATGGTACTTATTTATTGACATGTTTTGTGTGTTACCGTCATGACAACCCTCAGGGTACATACTAAGCAACTCATTAATACGCATTCTTACACTCAGAATGGGCTGGATGAAGGTAAGGTCATTCGCACACACTTTTTGGTATTAATTAATCTATACTATATTACCACTTAATAAAAAAAATTTATAATTTGGTACATCATTTGAAGGTTTTATAAATGTTACACTCCTCTACAAAAAGACTTTAGGGGTTTTCCCTTGATGGCATAAACACTGCAACCTGGCTTCGAGTGAATGCGTTCCCGTAATGTTGTGATCGTGCTCTAGCTTAGTGTGAGAAGAGTTGTCATAGTTTTGTGTACATACATACATACAATCATACAGTGTAAATATATACAAACAAACAACTGGCCGAAAATTATAATATAAAACTAAAATAGAATAACACATTGTGACTAGAATAACGAAAATAGTATTCACGAAAGGATAAACTTCATGTGCTACAAATAGGGGCTTAAAGAGTGTTATCCAACATCCCCATAAAATAGTTAAGACATAAACCCTACCTTTTCTCCAATCTCTGTTATCCTATGACGGTAGGATATAGAAAATAGACACCAGCAGTAACAACATCAGATGCACAGTTAGGTTCCGTATGGTTGACCAAGTGGGCACGGTAACATTCATGGAACATTCCAGGAATGTTCGGGCGAACATTCAAAAAAGATCCCCTTATAGTTCAGAATGAAAATGGTATGAATGTTACGGTAAGAATGTTTATAGAACGTTCAGAGCTGAATGCTAAATGAATCATTTGGATTCTGAATTTTGTCAGAACATTGGAAGTTGTCTGTGCAGTCGAAGCACTTGGTAACAGTTCAGTTTTCATGAAATAGGAAATATCTCAATGTAATGTTTATATAATATCAAATCTGAATATTCCAGGAATGTTCAGACTTGAAGGTTGCAGGAATGTTCATTTTTGGTGCATGACATTCCGATCAAAATTGAACATTCATATGACATCAAAAAAGAACATTCCAGGAATGTTAGGACCTGAACATTGCTGAAATGTTCATGATTGGTCCAGAATATTCCGACCAAAATTGAACATTCATATATAACATTCAGGTAATATTTGTGCGCACTGGGTGAGCTCCTTTAGATCTTATATCGATTAGATTAGAGGGTACATATGATACACAGGTGCAGAGCACACAAACACCAAACAGTACGGTTTCTGAGATCCAACATGGGTTTATGTGACCATACCTTGAGGCCTACCACAAAATAAACTCATATTATGGTGACGTCTATAGATACAGATCGTATCATAAGTAACCAACTGCATATGTTTACATGCTCGCTTAGTGTGAAAAGAGTAATCAGTTAAAAATCGCTCATATAGCAGTTACCTTACTGCTAATGACTAATAGTTGCACCAACAGCCTGCTTAGAGGCTATTAACTGGCTAAGATGGCTGCCCCCAGTGCTTCTATTTTGTGTCTATTAGGAGGTGTTTGAACAGCAATATACTTCTTGTATGTAGGTTGGCACTGGTGGGAACTTGGGTTTAAGTAGAGAATACCGTAAGAAACTATTTGGGCCTCTGTTTTATACATGGTGGAAATGTCCTTTAAGGGAAATGCACCATTGGGATAAGTTGGCTAAACATGTAGTGCTATATGGTATATGTCCATTTCCCAACTCAAAAATCCATTCCCAGCACCTGTCTAAGAGGAAATTTCAATTGTCTGTGAAGCCAATGTTTTCCTGGCTAAATTCATACAGGAATCCGATTTGTAGTCACTTTATTCATTTCCTGTAAATGGCAACATCTAAACCTTTATATGTGACTATCATATTTTGCATCAGTAAAGTTTTCGCAGTCCAACATGGGTTTATGCGTTACCATACCGTTAAGCATGCCACAAAATAAATTCATACTATGGATCTCAAATCGGGATTTAGCCAGGCATTTTAAAGTGGGCATCTCTTCCCCTTAATGCCTGGTATATGCAAGCACAAAGAGTTAAGCCTTTAGCTGCTAAAGCGACCTAGATGCTCTTGGGGTCTAGACACTCTGAAATGAAATGCATTTTCTAGCATTTGAAATTAATCCAGGACAGATTATGTATTTCTTTATTTCCCAGATATTCAGAGACTGGTTATCTATTATGTCAATTTTCAGATACATGTTATTTTTTCTCCAAAATGTACATGCCCCCCCCCCCCCCCTATACAGGATATCAAATTATCAAATAGCCATTGCCTGAAACTAGCTACTGACTCATTGACTGGCAACTGCACTGCCCTGACTCTTGGGGGGATGTGTAATTGATTGACTAAATGCGATTTTAAGTGAAGGGAACATTAATGAACAACACATCAGAAACCCACTTCATGCATGACTGTCATTTGATTATGTATGTATTCTTCATTGACTCCGATATTACTTGCAAAAATATACAATATAGCAAAATACACAGGGATAAAACAAAAGAACAAAACTTATAGGATGTCAACGCAAAATTAACCAAGTAAAGAGTTAACGAAACAGATGTGAAATGACCTTATTTATTTACATTGCTATTATAACTAAACAAACAAAGATATATCTGTATCGTTAATGCTATAAAACTCGGTTTGTAATGGTCAATCGAGTGACACTCAAAACTCTTTCATGGAATATGAAAATGAGTTACATTCACAAGTTAGAAGTTCATTCGAGCGACGTGTGTATTTGACTATGACGTTTAATTTTTTTTCAGGATTGGTGTTTCATCGTTTGCTTTCTGTGTGCAAATATTCATGCGGGTAAGTACTTAGAATTGTAATTGTGCTTATTGTTTAACTCTTTCTCTCAAAACACAACAAATAAATCTATTCAATTTTATAATTTGTGCATCTTTTCGTTTTGATAAAAAAATGTTATAAGTAAACCTCGACAGTTTTTGTTAACCCCCCCCCCCCCCCCCCCCCGCAATAAAAAGAAGAAAAATATCTTCTCAGCCTCCAAGACTGTGGGTATATATGTATGTAAGTATTTATGTAGGTAGGTATGTATGTAGGTTGTAGGTAAATATATATATATATATATATATATATATATATATATATATATATATATATATATATGTATATATATATATATATATATATATATATATATATATAAATATATATTTATACATATATATATACACATATATATATATATATATATATATATATATATATATATATATATATATATATATATATATATATATATATATATAAATATAAATATATATATATATATATATATATATATATATATATATATATATATATATATATATATATATATATATATATATATATATATGTATATATATATATATATATATATATATATGTTGGTACGTACATGCATTTGTATGTGTCAGGTTTTCCTACGTGAAGCCTTTTTGAAGTCATTAATTCATTGTTTTCGTTTTTCAGATCCTCGGCTTGAATGCACCCTAACCGAGGATGGTTCAGAGTATAATGGAACGATTGGCAAAACAATCAGTGGCAACACGTGCCAGAGATGGGACACTGACCTACCGCACGTACGCAATTCTGACATCGTACAAGACATGAACAACTTTCCAGAAGCAACACTGGCTGAGGTAGTTAACTACTGCAGACAGTCAAGCGCTGCAGCGCGGCCGTGGTGCTACACCACAAACCCATCTGTCCGTTGGGAATATTGCAACATACCCAGATGCAAAAGATATTACAGTACGTCAAATTCCTCTTGAAATATAGTATCATTCCCATTATTTGTATTGTTTCAGATCGTTTCATTGATCTTTACGCTTATGCAATTTCTGACCCATATACAAATGTGTGGCATAGTGAAAGGCTGCCTGCACTGCCTTTGCCACCATTCAAAGTTTTGAAATTTGCCATTTTGATTCTCGCCACTTTTTCTGCCATATTGCGGCTGAGTCGTGACTAGCCAATTATGAGTGGTAGAGGAAATCGGAGTACTGCCGAAAGCCCGGCCTAACACTAAGTCACTGGGAACTTTCTCACATGCCCCGGCCGGGATTCGAGTGTCTATAATAATGTATTCAGTTGAACATGCAATAAAATTTTACCGTTGGTGATTCATGTCTTATATTGCAAATACCGGCAAATTATGTACGACGTGAGAAGTTAATTTAGAAATCGTAAGAGTTTTAGGTGTATGTCTCAGTTTCACGCACACTTACAATTATTTAGACTTATTCATCACTATTGACACCCAAGTTTTCTGATTTCAATGTAATATGAAATGCGGTGACTATGCCTCAAGATAACTGTGATGATATCCATATGGTGTTTGTCCATGGAATGATATAAAGTTTTTAAAACCTGTACGCAACCGGTCTCTGAGGGCCCTACACGCTAGAACCGTAGGTTCCAACTGAAGTAAACGGTAGCTGGTCATAGTGTGGCTTAAACAGGTAGAATATGATATGTAGTGACGTCGTAAATAAGGGGCTTTTGGAGGAGAGTTGATCTTAAAAACAGGGCAGTCAAAAAACAAAGTCAGGCGTGATATTGAAACTATGCATTAACATTAAATATGGGAAAATTATTTGGATGTCTTTGCGCCCAATTTATTCCCAGCTCATGTCGAAATAGGGCAACCACTTTACAGTAGGGGTTCACTAACGGCATTCCCCATCCACTCCCTGTCACGTGCTTCCATCTTGTCCCATCGAGTCTGTTTGGACAGTCACAGTCAGTGGTGATCCTGAAACTAATGCTGAACTGGCTATTACCATAACTGATTAAGTATCATAACTTCATTCATTCCCCTTGAGACATGGATCCGTGGGCCGGCCTCCCTATTTTGGGGCACGGATCCACCCCTGTACCACATTTGCCTAACCTTTGCACCCAGCGCCAGTAACTTCATACTACTCTCCATCCCTTTCATCTCCACTCTTATCACCTTGCATCGGATTTTCTATGGAATAACAGCAACTAAACGTGCCTACTACACATGATAATGGGATGTCTGTGCTATGTCTCTCCAAATATCGCATAATATATGTAACTGTTACTGTTTTATCTTACAGGGCAAAGTTTAAACGGCCATATGACCTTGGTGCGAAGAGATTCACAACTGACTCAACACCAGATAGTTGAAATGGAGGTCGGAGGTCTTTTCGACTGTAGTCTAGAATGCATCCATCAACGAACGTGCGTCTCCGTCAACTTTCAGTGGATTGAACTTGGCAGGAAAGGCTTGTGTCAGTTGAATGACCTACTGGCCAAAGAACACCCATCTGCGCTTCAGGCTAGAGTTGGTTCCCTCTACTACGAACTTATGAATTGACAATAGTAATGCTGCAGGAAGATAGAGCGAACCTCTCATTGTAAAAACCTCCTACAGTACAGATATTTACTTCCTGCACCAGTTGCCCAGACGTCTGCCAGTACCTGGTTGTACATACACCTATGGATAAGATAACCAAAAATAAGCCAAGCATGTCAATGACCCACGTGGCTTGCGAATCAAACCTACGTTCAGTTGCGATGATATCCACGCATCCATGCCCAGGAAACTGGTTGGCAATCGGGCATGCGGTCATGTATTATGCCCAGGCTGCCCAGACATTTAGTGCAGGAATTAAATGACAACACTGTATGTGATACACTCATGCGAAATGTTATCCTGCATGCAACCCTAGGTAAAAACACTTGTGAAGTCTCTGTGTGGGCTGCTACCGGTCCAAGGAACGAACATGCAACTGATACAGTACAGACATTTAATTCCTGCACCAGTCGAACGGATGTCTGCCAGGGCCGGGTTGTACAAACAACATGTCAAAAATGTAAGCGAAGCACATCAATGACCCATGTTAGATGCGGATCAAAGCTACGTTCAGTTGTGAGATCATCTATGTATCCATGCCCAGGAAACGTCTACTGTTTTGGATGAGGTCAAAGCAAGGTCACAGATGACTGATGAATTAAGTGCGAACCCCACCCCCTACTGAAATCCTGAAACTGCCCCTGAAGTAATGATCTAACGAAAGCGTTAGTGCAGGTTTATCTCTCAAGTAATATTTATTTAAAGATTTAAAGCGTGAGAAATATATTGTGGCATTGTCTCTGGTTCTCTCTCTCTCTCCCGGGGGGCACTCAGGTACAGAGGGGGGCCGCACCTTAGTTACGTTTTTCGCGGAAGAAGGGGTCTTTTTTGAAGACCTCAGCATGTCCGCGATTTTGTAAAAGAAGGGTACTTTTTTGTACCCAGGTACGAAGTATGGGGGTCAAAATCCCCTTACAATCCACGAAACATACGCGGCTCTGACGCCGATTGACTCCCGAAGTATCTGGGCTTCCGAGTTTGCTGCTGCCAATTTCTGCCGCTAAACACGCAGAGGATTATAAAATCTAAAGTTAAAATACGTGTTCCCGTTCATCCAATGTCAGTGTTTTGATAAAAGAAGGGGTGTTTATTTAGTGGAAAAAGTCAGCGTTTTTACTAAAATAAGGGTGCTTTTTTGGTCAGAAATGAGTGCTTTAGGGGTATTTTTAAATTTTGATAACGAACGTATGCGCCCCCCTAAATACCCAAGTGCCCCCCCGGTCTCTCTCTCTCTCTCTCTCTCTCTCTCTCTCTCTCTCTCTCTCTCTCTCTCTCTCTCTCTCTCTCTCTCTCTCTCATGCACTCATGCAATGCAATGTAGTCGTATTCTTCGATATCAGATAGTTGAGACACCGATTGCAATATGTATTAGTTTTATAATCACCCACTTGGTGGCGACAAAGTCTGGAAACAATAAATGGTAAATGCCCTCACCTAAATTGTTTTCCTTCCAGTCAATACATCACACAAATATGGTACCCCAGTGGGAGCAATATGGGGGGCGGGGGGGGGGGCAGGAAGAGGCCGTATGCTGTTTTGGATGAGGTCAAGGCAAGGTCACAGATGACTGATGACTGACGACTCGCACTTTCTCCGCTAAGTGTCACCAGCAGCGGGACACATGAGAAGTCGGAGAATGTGTACCAAAAGGGTGTCACATAACAGAATGGAATGGTGAACCTCAGTTAGCCAATCACAGCTTACGTGAAGGATAACAATCCTTAATATAACAATTGGGTTGGAGTAGTAGGTTTTTATTTCTAGACACCGCAAACTATTCAACTTTACCTGGTTTAGGTTTCATTGATCCCCAATGAAACATCCCCTCCAGCCCTTGCTCCCGAAGCAGCGGCCGAAGACAAACAATAGGATCCAATGACAACAAGGTCGACTAGCTGAGAAGGTGACGGAACCCAACAATAGAAAAACGAACTGCCCGAGATGAACAATAGAAGCAATTAGCACTCAGAAGAAACACCGAGCTAAACAATGGAAGCAATTAATAAGAAGGCCAATTAACACTCTCCCGAACAAGCATCTGGGTTAAACAATAGAGGTAATTATAAGTTTTCCGCACAAAAAATAGAATCCATAAAGAAGGTCAACACACACCCGCTCGTCCCTACAATGTTGACACTTCCTTCTGTGTTGACCAAGCAGTGTGGTGTAGTAGCAGCAATGGTAGATAGATGGCACCATCTGGTCCTCCTATCTCTAGTGGTTTTAGTAACACTCAAACTGAGGCCTCTATTAATCTGGCGAGATAAGTGTAAAGTAAATTGGCCACCCTGGCAACCTTGCCAATTTGATCCTGTAACGGTAGCCGTCTTTTTAGGTTGCAGCTTACCAGTTGAATAACACAAAGGTTTCTACGGGAGGAGTCATTGTTTATTGAATCTCCATGAAAACTAGAAAAAACAAATAACACATTTCTAAACACATGGTTTTACATTCATTTACAGTCAATACATCAAATTTCTAACTTCCTTTAATGACAAGTCTCATACATATAATTCTTCAACTAAATAAGCCTATGCCTAAAAAGTCTACTATCTAAGACAAGTTTCATTATACAATACTTCAACTAAATAAGCTTATGCTCAAATAGTCTATTATCTAACAAGTCAAAAAGAAACTGTCTTACTCATTAAATACACTTGTCATATAATTGGCTTACCTCTTTGGCTTCTTGAGTCACATGTATTCTGCAGTGTCATAAATTCAGCCACCATGGTCACACCCTGTCCAGTCTGTGGAAAATGTGCCCTGGACAGGTCACTCAGGTATAAATAGCCCTGAGTTACCTCAGAAGGAGGCTGACCTTTGACCCTAAACTGGTCTTAAATGTAAAGAAGTATTTGACATAAAGGTGGCAGCACCAATATGCAAGAAATTAATAAAAAAAGATAGTACACTTTATTACAGATCCCTTGTATAAACAGAAAAACTTAACTGGAATAAATATATGACAGCCTAGAAATCTAGGCTGCAAATTAATATGCTTTGGTCACCCTCACAATAGGTAGCAGCAAAAGACTGCTCGCCACCGCTTGGGGAGGTGAGAAGGTTGCAAGTTACTTGTGGCTAGGCAGTGGTTTTTATACTCCAGTTTTCCCAACCACTCACATCTGGGCAGTCGCAATTTAGCCTGAATATGGCAGAAAAAGAGACAATAAACTGTTCCAAATTAAAATCCTTGACTTTTCAGTCGTAAAACTAATAAATATTGGGAATCAGATTTGAAATTTTGCTTCAGTTACTATTTCTGCCATATGGAGGCTAAATGGTGTTTTTGGCCAGAGTACCTGCAGGGGTCCTGCTATTTGTTAGCCTATTCTGTGTTAATTGACACAATTGGTGTTAATTGACTGTGTTAAATAAGCACCTGGTCTTAACCATCTTTAGACCGAAGTTCTCGAGAAGGTGTCAGTTTCACTGTTTTACCTAAATGTTGATGGCGGGTTTGTGATATGGCTGAAAATAACCCAATAACCTATTTGCACATGGGTTTGATGCTGTTGGAACAATCTATTTTTTGAAAAACATGAAAATTTATTTGAAAATATTCTCCACTGTATAATTTTCTCACAGCAAAGTATAATCCGGAGTGGAATATCCCGAAACAACAATCCGGGATGGTGTGTGCTAATTAACCCTGGGCAGGCTAACGTTTGTTATGAATAGATATCATTCGACCTGCAAAAGGAGATTGGATCGCAATATAGTAAATTACAAAGTAACCCCCTTTTCTATTCTGGGTTTAGATCCTTACTGAAAGGGCTAATTATACAATTCTAGAATGTTTCATGAACTTTCTATCAAAAACACACTGAAAGATCAGTCTAAAAAAATAGTCTATGCATTGTTTTGTGATCCAGTATGATATTTTTAGGTACGGTTTATTTAATAATGATAGAAAGTCAACATTATTTTTATTGACATTAAAGAAATACATTCCTTCTTATTAGCTATAAATGTAGCATGCCAGAAACAGAAGTGTTTAGTGTAAAAATCGAACACTTGAACACCCATCAATGGTTTAATCATATCGTATCAAATGTTTACGAATCAGACGCTTAACATAGAATAGTGTGAAGTCCTTAACCTACCGATATCAAGAACAATGAGTCATATTCACTACTATCGCTATTTTTGTTTCAAACTTTGCATTAACTGATTCCTTGAACTATGACCTTTCTATAATATATTTCAATCAGCAAAGACTTTTTAAAGGGAGTCCCACACTAAATGTTGAGTAAAATGGTGCCATCTACAACTGGTGTATTCATTGAGGTGTTGTTAAGACGTACTATTTCATCTGGTAACTGGCATGTTACATTTATAACTAATATGAAGGAATGAATTTCTTTAATGTCAATAAAAATAATGTTGACTTTCCATCATTACTAAATATACCGTGTCTTAATCAATCATACTGGATCACAAAAGAACTCTTATGCATAGACTATTTCTCTATCTTGATATTTTATTGTGTTGTTGATAGAAGGTTCATGACACATTCTAGAATCATTTAATTAGCCCTTTCAGTAAGGATCTAAACCCAGAACAGATGCCTACCCTAATTAAAAGGGGTTACTTTGTAATTAGCTCTATTGCGATTTAATCTGTTTTTGCAGGTTGAATAATATATATACATAACAAACGTTAGCATGCCCAGGGTTGATTAGCACACAACATCCCGGTTTACTGTTTGGGGCTATTCAACACCGGATTATACTCTGTTGTAAAATAATTCTACAGTGGAGATTATTCTTAGATAATTTTTCATGTTCTTCAAAAAATAGATTGTTCCAACAGCATCAAACCCATGTGCGAATAGGTTATTGGGTTATTTTCAGCCATATCACAAACCCGCCATCAACATTTAGGTAAAACAGTGAAACTGACACCATCTCGAGAGCTTCGGTCTAAAGATGGTTACGACCAGGTGCTTATTTAACACAGTCAATTAACACCAATTGTGACAATTAACACAGATTAGGCTAACAAACAGTTAGGCAATTGAGCTCTGGGGATGAACCCCATTTCCAGAGCTTAACATAGTTGTTTGTATTAATATCACTGATTACTACTACTACTACTACTACTACTACTACTACTACTACTACTACTACTACTACTACTACCCAATAGCCATTGTCTATGGGGCTAGTGGTTAGCTGGATCCCTTCAGGTACTCTGGGCAAACACACCTTTTAGCCTCCATATGGCAGAAATAGTGACTGAAGCAAAATTTCAAATCTGATTCCCAATATTTATCATGAGATTTAGGACTGGAAAATCAGGGATTTCAATTTGGAACTGTTTATTGTCTCTTTTTCTGCCATATTCAGGCTAAATTGTGACTGCCCAGATGTAAATGGTGGAGAAAACTGGAGTTTCCAATAAAAACCACTACCTAGCCACAAGTCACTTGCAACCTTCTCACCTCCCTAAAGTGGGATTCAAATCCAGTCAGTGATGATTAATTTTGAGGAGTGGGTGCTAATGCTTTAGACCACTTGGCCATCAGTGGTGAGAGAAAGCTAGCAGTCAGAGGCAATGTCTTAGACCACTCGGCTATGCCCTCAGTGGTGAGAGAGGTATTCGAACCTGGCCAGTGGTGACAGGTGGCGAGCAGTCTTTTGCTGCTACCTTTTGTGAGGGTTGCCAAAGCATATGAATTTGCAGCCTAGATTTCTAGGCTGTCATATATTTATTCCTGTTAAGTTTTTCTGTTTATACAAGGCATCAAATTGGCAAGGTTGCCAGGGTGGCCAATTTAGTTAACCCTTACTTATATCGCCAGATTAATAGAGGCCTCAGTTTGAGTGTTACTAAAACCTCTAGAGGTAGGAGGAACAGATGGTGCCATCTATCTACCATTGCTGGTACTACACCACACTGCTTGGTCAACACAGAAGGAAGTGTCAACATTGTAGGGACGAGCCGCTGTGTGATGACCTTCTTTATGGATTCTATTGTTTGTGCGGAATACTTATAATTACCTCTATTGTTTAACCCAGATGCGTGTTCGGGAGAGTGTTAATTGGCCTTCTTATTAATTGCTTCCATTGTTTAGCTTGGCGTTTCGGTGCTAATTGCTTCTATTGTTCATCTTGGGCATTTCCGTTTTCTATTGTTTGGTTCCGACAGCTTCTCGGCTAGTTGACCTTGTTATTATTGGATCCTATTGTTTGTCTCAGACCGCTTCTTCGGGAGCAAGTGCCGGAGGGGATGTTTTATTGGGGATCAATGGAACCTAAACCAGGTAAAGTTGAATATTTTGCGGTGTCTAGAAATAAAAACCTACTACTCCAACCCAATTGTTACAAGTTGGCCCTTTTTGAAAGACCACAACATACTTTTGATAAGTTTCTATATCACATTAAGGATTGTCATCCTTCACGTAAGCTGTGATTGGCTAACTGAGGTTCACCATTCCATTCTGTTATGTGACACCCTTGTGGTACACATTCTCCGACTTCTCATGTGTCCCGCTGCTGGTGACACTTAGCGGAGAAAGTGCGAGTAATCAGTCATCTGTGACCTTGCCTTGACCTCATCCGAAACAGTATACGGTCTCTTTCTGCCCCCCCCCCCCCTCCCCTGATATGGTCAGCGGTGATCAATGAAACCTAAACCAGGTAAAGTTGAATATTTTGCGGTGTCTAGAAATAAAAACCTACTACTGGTTGGTTATCAAACCATAGTGTTAAAGTCTAAGGAACCCCACAGAAATACAGGAGGATTTTTGTCTGTGATATTTTGAAATGTATCATTCTGAACGGCTTCCATTTCAACCTCCAAAATAAATTGGTCTTGCTTATGAACTGTTTCCAAACCCCTTTCTTTCTAATTGTCAAAAACAATTACAGTAGAACCTTAGGAAGTGGACACCCTGTAAAGTGGACACCCTCCCTCAAATTGTGCATGGTGTAATGGCTGTTATAGCCTGTAAACCTAGCTAAGCAGCTAGAAAACTTGACATTTAACGCTTTCAATGGGTATTATAAAAAGCGGCTGACATATGTTGAAAAATCATTGTATGCAGTTGTCATAGAACACATCATAATATCATAATATTTTATTCATTTCAATTTTCCAGAGTAGAAATTGAATATTTATAAAGGCCAAAATCAATTCTAAGGAACACGTTTTCTCTATCTTCATATCATAAGTTATCAACCACCCAGCTGGAAACCCATGATGCCTTGCATCAATTATCGAATCTTGTCGTACAATGCAGCCCCTCTATTGTGGACACCCCACTGATGTGGACAACCCCTTAAATGTCGACACTATTCAGTCCCAAATCCACTTCCTACCTCCACTAAAGTTGACACTCAATTGCTTCGCAGACTTAAGTTTTTTTAGTTGAACTTTTTTTTAATGAACCATTAATCTTTTCCTGCCTTCTTATTCATAGAACGATCAATTGGGGAACATTTTTCAAAATGTACCATTTTGAATAGGTTTTGCCTGACAATTACCATAGTTTTGTGTCTATGCATAGAAATTGCTGCTACCTCATATGAGTATGTTTGGAAGCTGTCGAGCAGCAGAAATCAACGCACAATTTGAATATTTTTATATTTACCTGGTCTCTCATAGGTCGAACAGGTAGGGTTTTTCAACTACATGTATACTCTCTTATGTATTTATCTCATTGCATGAGAGAAAAACTGAATTATCTGTAATGTCAGCTCCCATTCCCCTTGCTTATAAACATAAACATTCTGCATCAGGTGTTGCTATAATCAAAATTAGGGATCAGAGGAGGGGCTGAATTTCAACAAAGCAGGAGGAAAATCAATTGAAAAAGTGATTAGTGTCCTAGCCTTTGTGTTCTGTGTCAGGTACAGAGGGGGGCCGCACCCGCGTTACGTATTTCGCGGAAAAATGGGTCTTTTTTAAGACCTCCGCATGTCCGCGATTTTGTAAAAGAAGGGTACTTTTTGTACCCAGGTACGATGTATGGGGGGTGAAAATCCCTTTACAATCCACGAAATATACGCGGCTCTTACGCCGAGTGACTGCCAAAGTGACTGGGCTTCCAAGTCTGCTGCCGCTAAAGAGGCAGAGAATTATAATATCAAAAGTTAAAATGCGTGTTCCCGCTCATCCAATGTCAGTGTCTTGCTAATAGAAGGGGTGTTTTTTTACGGGAAAAAGTCAGCGTATTTCTAAAAATAAGGGTGCTTTTTTGGCCTGAAATCAGTGCTTTAGGGGTATTTTTAAATTTTGATAACGAGCGTATGTACCCCCCTAAATACCGAAGTGCCCCCCCCCCCCCCCCCCCCCGGGACCCTGAGGGTTGTCATGACGGTAACACACAAAACATGTCAATAAATTAGTACCATTACCAATATTCCGGGGTTCTGTGTATGATTTTAGAATGGTCATAAGTACAATAAGGAATCTCTCAGTTCAGGTCAGGTCCTGGTTGCTATCTTGTCGCGATATGACCAAAGCCGTTGAAAACGATGTTAAAACCCATTCCTTCGTTCCTTGACCCTCACCATGTCTGCAAAGAAAAGGGCAGAGCGCAGTCTTGATCAGAAAAATTCTTTTCAAATGTGATCAAAAGGAAAGCTGAGTACCTAAAGGCTTGAGTGTAATGCTTCACCACATAGGAAAAGGGTATTACTATTACCCCATAGGTGGCTCCCTTTTTTTAAATTGAGCGAGGGAATCCCTTTTTTAATACGCACCTTCCTGGAAAGTTTGATTAAAAGGGTAATTCCAGAATTTTGTGCGAACCACTGCCCAAAATGGTGGACCAAACGTCTTTGTTACTCTTGCACACACAGTAAAAAAGTGGGTTGAAAATTGTTTTTCGGTGCCTTTAGCTCTATCTTAAATGACTCCAAGAAGGGACTTCGTTCTTCAAAAGGACACTTTTTCAAAGTGAAAAAGGAAGTGAATTATTCGATCATTTTTCACCTGTTCCCGATTTGACAATGTTCATAAGTATCTGAAGATGCAATATCGAGGTGGAACCGTCCTGTTCTATTAATCTAATCCTCGGAAATGGATTTTCAATAGATTTCCTTATACAAGTAGTTTTTAGCTTAGCATTTAGGATTTCTGATCTCTATAGCCTGCTACGTCATGTGGAGCGCACTGCGCATGGTCCGGAATATTGGTAATGGTACTAATTTATTGACATGTTTTGTGTGATACCGTCATGACAACCCTCAGAATATATTATAAGTATCGGCAATCAACATCTCATCAATACTCATTCGTACACTCACCATGGGCTGGATGAAGGTAAGATTATTCGCACAGACTTTTTGGTATTAGTTTGTTCATATAATTTTATCACAAAGTCCAATTTTGCTATATTTTGGTACATCATTGGTAGGTTTTATGAGTGTTACGCTCCTCTACAATGCAAAAAAGGACAGAAATACTGCGACCTGGCTTCGAGTAAAAGCACTTGAGTAATGTTGTGAACGTGCTCTCGCTTAGTAAGGGATGAGTTGTCATAGTTTTGTTTACATAAATACATACAAATATACAAACAAACAACTGGCTGGAAATTAAAATATAAAACTAAACTAGAATAACAAATCGTGACTAGAATAATGAAAATACTATTCACGAAAGGATGAACTTCATGTGCTACAAGTAGGGGCTTAAAGAGTGTAATTCAACATCCCTAGAATATAGTTCAGACATAAACCCTACCTTTTTCCCACCTCTGTTATCATATGACAGTAGGATATAGAAAATAGACATCAACAGTAACAACATCAGATGCACGGTTAGGTTCCATGTTGTGCTAATCACTTAGCAGGAAATTGCAACACTTGCGTCAGTTAGCAGGTACTCTTGGGAACAATGTAGGACTTATTGGTATCTGTATTTCTTTACTTCCTGTTATCAAGATACTATTCTAGAATAAAGAACCTGACACCATTGACTAAAGGGTCACGTGGGAATGAATGAATGATTGTTTGTTTACAGGCACATCGACACACAAAGGTCATTTAGTGCAATAACGTTTTACAAATGTGGTCCTTTGTCCTAGTTGATGAACAATGACAAAGCATACTTATTCTAAGTGAAAGAAGAAAAAGAGTCAGAGTAAGAGCAGAGCTTTCAGATCCAAAGAGGACCAAGGGATATTTCAGATGCAGGGTATCCATAGACAGATCCACACATCCCCCTTCTTTTATAAGGCGAGGAGGGTGCCCACCAGCCTAGGGTTCCCCGGGAGGTGCTAACCCCTATTGCACACCATAAGGTGTGCCCCTTGTGGGGTGGGTCCTAGGGAAAAGTCCCCTAGTTGAGTTAGAAATTTCCATTCCTCTAGATTCCTAGATCTCTATATTCTGCCATACTATATATGTTTAACCATTTGAAGATTAATTTGGTTCCAGGAATTGTGAATAGGGATGAGCCAGGAACGAACATAAATAAGAGAACTGCTACCTCTTGATCACTGGTGGCACTGCAGGTGCTCAGGCGATGCTACAAACCTGCATGAGCCTTGGGAAGATGGATGCCCCTCTATGGCTGCCTCAGGCCTGTTACGTGCACTTCTGAAAGCTATAACTGAGGACTGCTGAAGGGTACAGGATTTGGGGAGGTCTTATTTGAAACGTGACAAGTATAAGCTCACTTTGAATCTAAATCATTCTGATGGTGAAGTTGCCCTCTAAGTAGATCATACACTGAACTCTTGAACATGTTTTCCTTACAATTTGCATATTTCCAAAAACATTCTCTGGTTCGTTCACCAATGATTATTTTGGGTAAATCGGCCTCATTCATGGCAATTATACATGGAGTTATTACAAACTTCTTTGTCTGAAGGTATTGTTGTAATCTCATCCACCTAAGTGTATAAAAACTAGAAATAGTTGGTGTCCTTGAACAAAACATTATAACCTTTTAACAGCTGCAACTTGATATGCTTCTAATAAACTTAACCCTTCTAATGCTATGGCCACTTTTGTCCAAAGCGCAAGGATACAACGATTTTTGATAACCATCTAAACCCTGTCATGTTGGTTGCCAGTGACTTGGGGTTAGGTGGTATTTTTTTGCTGGGTACTCCGCTTTCCTCCACCAGTTACAACTGGCTAGTCATGAATTAGCTGCAACATAGCAGAAAAAGAGACGAAAAATCAAAATTCCAAATTCCTAGATGGGCCTAACTTAAGCAATGTGCATAATGAGTTCTTTTTATGTTCTTCCATAAACTAATTAACATCACTTTTCTTGGCATTGGAATTCCTATAACCAAGTGCATCCATGTTTATAAACAATGTCACTGGCTGTATTTAGCTTGTATTTCGACAGGCAGCTAGCAGCCAGGTCATCTGCATAACAGGTGCACTTGGCATCTGGTAGATTTTACAACGCAATTTGGAATTCTTGAGGTCACTTGATAAGGAGTTGATAAAAATTGCACATCTCATTAGTGACATATAACCTCCCTGATGAATTCAACAGAAAAGACTATACCAATCAGAAACATGTCCCTTAATTCAGACACAGAAGCGAACATTTATACATAAGCCTAAGGTCATACATATGTTTTAGCTACCCGTTGATCCAGGCTGTATCAAAGGCCTTAGCCACATTAAAAAAGGCAACAAAACAATTGAGTTACTCTCAAGTGACATGGCTTTGGTCTTCTTCAAAATAAAACGTGTGTGAGAAGATGAAGTCCCCTTCCGGCAATCTCCTTGTTAATCTGATATAATATGATTCTCAGACCACCAAGTATATCAAAGGTTTTATGAAACACTGACAACAATGTAATACCCCAATGATTATTCAGGTCTAAAACACAAATGTCTCTTTACCCTTATAGAATGGTACTTGGACGCCTACTTTCCTTGAACATTCCTTGGAGAATATATTCTACAGTGAGAACACAATTATACAACTCACATAATCACTAAACCATGGACATGCTAGTGAAGGCAATATGCTCTTTCAAGCCCTGAAGCTTTTTTGAGATGCAGAAGACTTATAGCCTTAACGACCTCTGCTTTTGATATTAATTCCTCAGAGAAAAAATCAATATCTTGCTTGGTATTATAATCAAGGACAAATTTATTCACTACTTTAAAAAGTAAATCATCAAAATGAGGAAAATATTTTGGATTAAACTATAACATTAAACATCTTGATAGTGCACACCAACCGAAAATATTATCAAAATAAAGGGTAAATGACAACATCTAAACCTTTTTATTTGACTATCATATTTTGCACCAGTAAGGTTTTTAAAGTCCAACATGGGTTTATGGGTTACCATAACTTGAGGCGTAACAAAAAATAAACTCATATTATGGATTTCAAACAAAGCTTAGCCAGGCACTTTAAAGTGGGCTCCTTTTCCCCTTGATACGTGGTATATGCAAACTCAAAGAGTGGCCCATGGGGTGCTGTGTAATTGATTGACTGAATGTGATTTGAAGTAAAAGGTAACATAACAACAACACATCAGGCAACCCACTTCATGCATACCTGTCATTTGATCACGTATGTATTCTTTATTGACTGTGATATCACTTGCAAAAAATATACAGCAATATAACAAAATACACAGGGATGAAACAAAAGAACAAAACTCATAGGCAGTCAAAGCAAAATTATCACAGTAAAATGTAAACGAAAGAGGAGAGGTGAAATAACCTTGGTAAGTTACATTGCTATTATAACAAATTAACAAACAAAGATATACCATTATTGTTAATGCTCTAAAAATATAAATCAGTTTGTTATGATCAACCGAGTGACACTCAAAATCTTCTCATGGATTATGAAAATGAATAAGATTAATGTGTTAGAAATTAATCCGAGCAACTTGTGTGTAATTGACTATATGATGTTTCCTTTTTTTCAGAATTGGTGTTTGATCGTTTGCTTTACTTGTGTAAATATCCTTGCGGGTAAGTATTTAGAATTGTAAATATATGTATTACTTTACTCTTCATCTCAAAACACAACAAAGAAATCTATTCAATTCGATATTTTATGCATCTTTTTGTACTCGGATATGTATGTATGTGTGTATGAATGCATACATGCATGCAGCATGTGGGTAGGTAACTAGGTAGGTAGATGTATGGATGTATCTATGGGTGTGTGTGACTGGGTGTCAGGTTTTCCTATGTGGCGTCTGATTAAATCAATGTTTTCATTATTCAGGTCCTCGACTAAAATGCACCCTCACTGAGTATGGTACAGAGTATAATGGAACGATTAGCACAACAATCAGTGGCTACACGTGCCAGAGATGGGACACTGACGTACCGCACGTAACGTTTCCACCCATCGTACAGGACATGAGCAGGTTTCCAGAAGCGACACTGGCTGAGGTAGCTAACTACTGCAGACAGGCACGCGATGCACTACGGCCGTGGTGCTACACCACAAACCCATCGGTTCGTTGGGAAATCTGCAACATACCTAGATGCAAAAAGTATTACAGTACGTAAAATCCCTCTTTACTCACTGAAATAGTATCTTTCCCATTATTTGTATTGTTTCAGATATAGAGGTTCCACAACAAGTGGATGGAAATAGAAGGTATCTTGCACGAGTGAGTGATTTTGTGACTTGGGACCAGGCTTGCCGAGCAAAAGGTCACCTATGTACTAATTCAACAATGGTAAAATGCGTGTATTGTGACCTGCGTCGTTTGTTTTCCTTAGAAACCAGTACTAGATTGCGTATGTGACGCTTGTTTAAGTGCACGGGCTCAACTGTTGGGTCTACTGTTGGAGCAACAGAAAATTCTCTGTGTTTACCAGGGTCCGAATTTAATACCTTCAAAAGCACCTTCTAAAACATTTTCGTCATTCATTCTTGGTATCAACTTTTAGGAATACTCAGATTTTACGGCACATACATGGGCGATCAGTTCCATGGATGTTTATTCTAACTTTTACAGGTTTTAGCATGACCTACACATTATACTGAATGGCAAAAAAGTGTGCTAAGATAACATCTCTTAACGGGTTATCTACACAGAGTGTAGACCTCTGAGTGGGAGAAATCATTGATCTTCATGGAGTGGCCATTATACCACGCGTTATGCAATTTCTGATCCATGTACGAATGTGTGGCACAGTGAAGGGCTGCCTGCACTTCCTTTGCCACCATTCGGAGTTTTGGAATTTGCCATTTTGATTCTTGTCACTTTTTCTGCCATATTAAGGCTAGGTCGTGACTAGCCAATTGTGAGTGGTGGAGGAAACCAGAGTACCCACCGAAAACCACGGCCTAACCCCAAGTCACTGGCAACTTTCTCACATGCCCCGGCCGGGATTCGAGTGTCTATAATATTGTATTCAATTGAACGTGCAATAAAATGTTACCTCTGAACATCCATGCCTTGAATTGCAAATGATGAAAGACGTGAGAAGTTTGTGAGTTGATTTGGAAATCGTAAGAGTTTGAAATGTTTGTCTTAGTGTTAAGGACCCTTACAATTATATTTACTCTTTTATCACTATAAACACAGAAGCTTTCTGATTTTGATGTAATATTGAGTGCGGTAATTATTCGTCCTGAATACTGTGATGATATCCATATGGTGTTTGTTCATGGAGTGGTATAATTTTAAGACCCGTATTTCAAGCAAAAAAAAGTACCTGCTATACATAATAATGAGATGTATGTGATATGTCTCTCCAAATATCCTATATCATATATAACTGATACTGTTTTATCTTATAGGGCAAAGTTTAAACGGCCACATGATTTTGGTGCGAAGAGATTCACAACTGAATCAACACCAGCTAGTTGAGATGGAAGTCCGAAGTGTTTTCGACTGTAGTCTAGAATGTATCCGTCAACGAACGTGCGTCTCTTTCAACTTTCAGCGGATTGAACTTGGCAGAAAAGGCTTGTGTCATTTGAATGACTTACTGGCCGAAGAGCACCCATCTGCGCTTCTAGCTAGAGTTGGTTTCCACTACTACGAACTTACAGATTGATAATAGTAATGCTGCAGGAAAATAGAACGCGCCTCTCATTGTAAAAACGTCCTACAGTACAGACATAACCTTTAATTCCTGCACCAGTTGACTGGACGTCTGCCAGTACCTGGTTGTACAATCACCCATGGATAAGATATCCAAAACTAAGCCAAGCACATCAATGACCAACGGAGCTTACGAATCAAAGCTACGTTCAGTTGTGAGGTCATCCATGCATTCATGCCCAGGAAACTGGGTTGCAATCAGGCTGCCCAGGCATTTGATGCAGGAATTAAATGTCTGCACTGTAGTGTGAACAAAGTATCTCAGCCCTGTGTGTACACTTTGCATTGAGAAATACATGTACTAGTGCCTGGTAAAGATTAATGTAGTCCGCCCATGGATTTTGTGATGGCTATATCAAAAATGGTAATACCAATCTTAGCTGGGAAGACCTCGCACATTACAATCATATTTTCACAATGTTTTTAATGATTACCGAAATTAACAGACGAATTCTGTGACTTCAGACATTTGAAGTACAAGCAATACAGCATGTTTCCATGTGCTATGGACATGAATGCATTTATGGATGCCTTGTTGTTATCATTTACCCGTGTGCAGTTTTGCTTAGCCACTCTGTTCTACAAATCGAAACAAAATGACAATCCCATATGACCATCATAGTAATATGATGCTGCACGATGTATATTTTTTGTCACTTTTTCGGACATATTGTGGCGAAGTCATGACTAGCCAGCTGTAACTGGTGCCCGGGAACTGGTGGAAAAACCCTGAAACCACAGCGAAAACCATTGCCTAACCCGAAGTCACTGGCAACTTTCTCACATGTCCCATGTGTCCTCACGCGTCACAGATGGGATTCGAACCCAAGCAGTGGTGAGAGACAGCTAGCAGTCAGTGGCAACGCCTTAGACCACTAGGCCGTCAGGGCAGGCTATGTATGTGGTGAACTTTTAGGATCATCATAAATATGGCTTGTAGTGACCATACATGTATAAGTACAAACCTATTAGTGTAGCAGCAGAGGCCCAAAAAGTGACTTATTTTAGGAGTAACCCCAACCGGCGGTAGACTAAGCAGCATCATACATCATAGGAAAGCTAAGAATCTCAGGATTCAGGAACTGCGTGATGCCGGAACCGAAAAGTTGTACAAGCGGATATATTGCACCGTTTCCATGGCAACCTTTTTGAAGTAGTGAAAACACTGAAAAAATACTCCTCAATTATATCCTTATTTGGTGGCCTTCTTACCAAAATTCCTCATTCAAATTACTCTTGCTAATTAATAAGGACCTTGTCTAGTGAAAAAAAGTCAAAGAAAATGTCTTAATGGTGTTTGTACTGAGTGACCTCACATTTAGGGTACATATGTAGAAACAGGTAAAAAATTAGTATTTTTGGACTTTAAAGTTTTTATAAAATGCTTATATGAAGTTTTTCAGGCTTGTAGTATATATTTTCAGAGAGGAGACACTGTAAGCTTTAATTTAATGTATCATTAGACTCCTGGCTCATTTTGGTACTGACGATTTGGCTTCATGGATAGTAGCTGCAGTGGGGATTATATAGACCAATTTGGTGAAAACTCACCCAATGACTATCTAACGCTAGTTTAGTGGCTACATAGCATTATTATTCAGTCAAATTACTCTTGACATTTAATAAGGTCCATGTCTTGTGAAGTTAGTGAAATTAACTGTTAAAAATGTGCTTGTACTGAGTGACCCGACGTTTAGGGTAGATATGCAGAAATGGCCAAAGACATTGTATTTTTGGAACTTTTTTTTTGAATAAAAGGTATTCTACAACAAATGAAAGCGAAGAATCTCAGGATTCAGAAACTGTGTGATGCCTGAACTGAAAAGTTGTACATACGTGATATTGCACCGTTTCCATGGCAACCTCTCGATGTAGTGAAAACCTTAAAAAATTACTCCTCAATTAAATTCTTATTTGGTGGCCTTCTTACCAATATTCCTCATTCAAATTACTCTTGTTAATTAGTTACGTCCTCGTCTAGTGGTAAAAGTGAAATAAAAAGTTAAAGTATTGTTTGCACTGAGTGACCTCATATTTAGGGTACATATGTAGAAACGGGTATAAGTTTAGTATTCTTAAACTTTAACGTTTTAATAGAAGGCTTATATGTAGTTGTTTAGGCATGCAATATATATTTTCAGAAAGTAGACACTGTAAGCTTTGATTTAATGTATTATTAGACTCCTGGCCCATTTTTATACTGAACATTTGGCTTCATACATAGTAGCTGTGGGACTATGTACCTATTTGGTGAAAACTCACCCAATTGCTATCTCACTGTAGTTTTCTGGCTTCATAGCATTGTTCTACATTCAAATTACTCTTGATAGTTCATAAGGTCCTTGTCTAGTGAAGTTTGTGAAGACATGTTAAAAATGTGTTTATACTGAGTGACCCCACATTTAGGGTAAATATGCAGAAATGGCCCAAAACATTGGATTTTTTTGTTTTGATGAAGGGCATATATGAGATTGTGCAGGCAAAGAATAATATCTTCATAAAGTAGACACTATGAGCTTGCATTTGATTATAATTAGACCCTTTGCACAATTACATAGCTGTAGTGAGGGCTATGTACAACAACTTGGTCAAAACGTACCTAATTGCCATCTCACTCTACTTATGGGGTTTCCCAGCATTAATTCCCATTCAAATTACTCTTGGCAATTAATTAGATCTCTCTTTAGTGAAAGAAAACTGTTCAATTGTGTTTGCACAAAATGATCCCATGTTTAGAGTATATATGCGAAAAGGGTGTTAATTTTATATTTTGGACCTTTTTGTTTTAATGAAAGACATACTAGTTTTAATAAGGCAGCCAATGGGTGCAATCAAGAAAGTAGACCCTCCAATCCCATTGTTTGTATCATTCACCATATTATACTCCTTAGTGTAAATAAAGCTCCCCATAATAGTTTCAGAACTTGTCATAATAGGCCTTTTTACAAAAAATACCTGATTGCTTTATTCATTTCTTGTGCTAATTCTGTGATAGTCTAAACTGACTGGTGCCTTTGTTTGATAAAAAGAACCACCAAATGTTAACCAGCACATTTGCCCTCATTGACCCATTGTTTCAGGAGATGTTTGAATAATCCCGGTAAAAACCTTGATTTCCGTAGTGTTTGTCAGTTATGAAAGGTAGGATCATAATGCCAGAGGTGTCTACATCTCTATCCTGAGGTATGCTAAATAGATAGTACAGAGAACTTGAAATGTGCCTAGTTTTATGATATGTCTAGCGTGTCACTTTATGTCCATTTAATTGTATTTCAGATTATAAGGAGCAATACTAATTGCATTTTATATTGGTTTTGGGGTCCATAGAAGTTCATTCAAATTGATTGAAAGAACACCCTGGATACTGCTCTGTTAGTAGTTTCCAACTTGCTGGTGAGGTGTTCAACCAATCAAGGCCCACAGCACATCAAAAGGGCTGTTTTGGTGTTTTCCTACTAAAAGCATATTTTGAGGAGCACTGTTAATTGTAGCATAGTTCACCACTCTCCTTAAGATAGTTTTTGATGCTTTGCTTGTTTCATAAATTATTTTCAAGAGTATCTTAGATCTAGACAATTCTCTCCGATTAGAAATTCAATTATGGATACGTTTAGGAAGCTTTTTTCAGACTCGGTCCTTCCTCTACACTGCTCCTATTGGACTAGTTAGCCTATATTAAATATATATTTAGGCATCACAAACATGCCCTCCCAGCAGTGTAAACGTTTTGGGGTGGAAAATTGAAGAAACATGTATGGTATAGTCAAATTGAGCTCCTATCAATAATAATGGACCATGGACCATCAGACTTCATAAATATGGAGAAAATATCAATTAGAAAAAAGGATACAACTACATGAGAAAAAAGGGTTTTTGAAATTCTTGATTGCTTAACTTAAGAACAACATCAAAATAGAAGAAAGATGTCTCTCCTATTTGATAAAGGTTATTTATATCAAGAGAGTCCAATAACGCTTATTGCCCAACACGCATTTAGGGTAAAGGGGGATGAACGTTGTTTTGATTCACTGTTTAAGTGGCTGGTATTTCATGGCCCCAGACAGTATCAAGGGGTAGATGAGACATTCCTGGTCAGCCTTCTCTGGCTACTGACAAGTTTCTTGATAAGGGTGGGGGGGGGGGGGGATGTTCGGATTATCTCGGCTATGTATCATAGTTTTCTCAATATTTCACTTTTCAGCTTCTACTGAGAGGGCTAGGTTGGAGAGTGATGGCCTTTTGGTCTAAGGCATTGCCAAAGACTGCTAGGTATCTCTCAAATCCTGGCCAGGGAATGTAAGAAAGTTGTCAGTGACTTGGGGTTAGACAGTGGTTTCCGCTGGGAAATACAGTTTCCGCACCAGCTACAGCTGGCAAAACATGACTTAGCTGCAATATTACAGAAAAAGTGACGATAATCGAAATTCCAAATTCATTTGTCAGCTTGTCTTATAGGTTGTGAGGGGAGGGGAACTAACTATAGTTTGAGGTTGCAGCCCTAAGACTAAAAGACTATGTGCAACAACAACCTACGTTAGTATAAAATAGCTTTCAGGTGGGTCGATGATCCCTTATTACCTTCAAAAACATCACATAAAATAAGATATCAGGTATAAGGCCATAGGGCATCATCTACAAACCTCAGTTAAAATGGATATCCATATTAGTTTTATTTCATATCAGGTAGCATTGGTAAATGTTGTTCAAAGTAACATGAGTGGAAAAGAGGTATTAAGTAAGTTTTTACCAAGTTGTCGTACATAGTATGATTATATAAATGACGATATGAATGTTATGAAAAGTCATTGAGCAATAAAGACCTTATTTTTTCGAAAAGCTTTAGTTTGTTATTGATGGAATATTTGTATAATTAGTTTGAATAGCTGTTTTACGTCAGATTTAACTAGGAAAAGAGAAGGAATTTCACTACCTTCTAATTTAGCTTGAAACATGTTCTTTTTTGTATTAAGAATTACTATGTTGATTGCACGAGTTTTCTAAATCACCAATTATTTTCTTTCTAGTGGATAAGCGATAATCTGATGTTATCTTATAACTAGTATTTTACTAGAATGTCATTTGTAAAAATCTAGTAATGTAGAGTTCTGAATTGGATATATTTGAGATAAATGTCATCCACCATAACATTAGTTCTTATGAACAATCTGCTTATATTAACGGGAAGTATATCAATATTTGTCTTTCTTTCTTTTGTGTAAATCCACACTTTCAGACAGTGCAACCGCCAGTATTGACAAATTTCTGAGCTTGCAATATTTATGTACTCACCAGGTGTGGTAGGAAGGAACTTGCAGTATTAATGTACTCCCGCTGCCGCTCACTAGGAGAAGTAAGTAAGGAGCTTGCAGTATTTATGTACTACCAACGCCACTCACTAGGATTTAGACATGTTTTGTTTAGGAATGATTTTGCTTTTTCCTTCCACTATTTTACGATGGATCAGGTGTGAAAGGAAAAGTGAAAAACTTTGTTTATATGACCGTCTTTTGGGGGAAGGTAATTAAAAAACTTCTTTTGCTATCCCGCAAATGCGAGAGAGGTTGGGTAGATAAAACTTTTTTGATACTACCACTCCAGAGGGAGGGTAAATAAATTTTCTTATTTATCCTCCTTCCACGGGAGGAAGATGAATAAATTTCAAGCAATGACTGGTTGCCCTCAATGACTTTTTTACCCTGCCTCTGTAGCATTTGCGGGCGGGTAATTTTCTTAGAACATTTACCTTCCCCAAAGACCCGTCGCACTTTTTGCATATATTATCAATGATATCATCATCATCATCAGTTAGACACTCTCATTCTCAAGACAATGTGTTTTTATTTTGGAACAATTCTCATGGACATAAAGGTTCTGTCTGCCATTAACACTAATGCTGCTGGTGTCTAATTTTGCCAATACAAAATGATGACTGAAACCCTGGCATATGGGTACTCATCTGAGAGCACTGAGAAAGAGCCATCTGATGAATACTGACATGCCAGGGTTTATATTGTTTCCAACAAAATGTTTGGGTCCTTGTGCTTTGGACGAGATTAGCCTTAGAATTGGAAGGGTTACCAGTAGGCATACGATCACATTTTGTTTCCCATTATTTTAAAAGGGATTCACAGTATATCACACCACTTTCCTTCCTTCAAGCATTACAATCCAAACTAGGCAATATAGAATGTAATCCCCTGACGTATCTCTTATTTTAGTTTGTGAGTGATCCCGTTTTGCAATTAAAAAAAACCTCAACTAAACAACAAAAAAGTGCTCTACCTTAAATTCTATTGATCTAACGCAGTTTTATAATTTTCAAAGTTTTAGAATATCATGATAAGCTATTGCTCTATTCTGACTAGGGATGTCACTGATATGGCCCATATCGATACATCAATAACTCCCCTTAAACAATTCAGTCTGCTTTCACTTGTCAATATACTTATAAATTAATCGAAATATCAAATTCTAAACAATCACATCTTAACTCTAACAGGATTTCTCCTATTCTGATAGCCTGCAACTGTTCCCAGTGAGGAGAGAACCCTACCTGAGTTATTGACTACTGATAGTCCCATTATAAAGCCCTAGACACACCTAATCTCGCCTCAGTGTGACGTCACTAAGAAACGGATGAAGGGGCTCTCATAGATAGGGAAAGTTGCTAACGCACATGCTCAGAACACACCTCTTGAGTGATTCTCGTCAATATGAGGTCTAGGAGTTGTGCCTATTCTGGTTGTGTATCCAGTGATCGAGATTTGTGTCTTATCTTTCCAGGAACTAAACGGAACAAGATGCCATTATCCAATTTCAAAGGAAAAACATCTTATTATGAGAGAAAAACAAAGAAAAGATACTGCAAATGTGCAACAACTTCATTTATTTGATATGTACATATTGATATGTCTATATGCAATATATTTTATGTATATATAATGGTATTTACATGTATACAACTTAATAATGTGATTATGTTTTCAATCAGTAAAAACCTTAAGATTCTACAAAAATATCAATCATGTTTATTCATATGTACACTTGCTAAAGCCGTTTATTGTGCATAGATTGTGCAGATTTTCATTTAACATTTATCATTTAGTAACATGAAGGAATTTTGGGGTTTCGTCACTTTTTCTGCCATATTGCAGCTGTCGTGACTAACCAGTTGTAAATGGTAGAGGAAACCGGTGTACCCGGCAAAAAAACACCCATAACGTCTAGTCACTGACAACTTTCTCACATGCCCCAGCTGGAATTTGAACCCAGGCAGTGGTGAGAGATAGCTAGCAGTCAACAGCAACACTTTAGAGCACACGGCCATCAGGGTAGGCCCTTCTTCATTGTGGATACAAGGATAAATCCAAGATGATTTTTTTTAATCTCAACCATGTTTATCAAAAGAGCTAGAGAGCATCTGAATTTGTCAGAGGAAGGGCCGCCATTGTGAAAGGAAGAGATGGCTTAAAAGGTTCTTTCTTAACCCTGCTCTTGCTAACACTGGATATATCCGGTGCTACATATCTTGCCTGTGTGACCAACACCGGATATATCCGGTCTTTGGGTACCCTTGCACTTAGCAAAATAAAAACTCCATAGGTTGATTAAGGGGTATTGAATTATACTAGATATCAAGGTTTTTAGCTTTTACTACATGTCTGTTTCAGTTTGAGAAGCACATTGTTGAAACAGTTATAGAAATCTATGAAATCCTTCTGATTTGGTGGGTAGACCCACACTATCCCTGGTTCCAGGGGATAGGTTCTCCCATATTGGGGTCTAGCATGACAAGAGTGAACTCCATTCTCTTTAAAAAAAGGCCTACTGTGCAACTATAATTCTTTATAAAAGCAGATGCACTTTACTTAAATAAATAGGTGTCAACGATGGAAGCCTGCAATTTAATTTGAAGAGACAGTGATTTAAATGCAAAGCATTCATTAACCAGAACTTTGGAGAAGAAATCTGAAGAAGATTTAAGTTCCCCTAGATATTACCGCAAAACAGCTGAAGGTGTGCTCTGCTGATTTATGTGAAAAATGCAACAATTCAAGGTCACACTGGTTATTTTGCAATTGTTGGAAACAAAAACAGCAATTAAAAGATCAAATAACAGTGTTTAAAAATTTAACAATATATAACTTTTTAAACAAATAGTATGGATTTAAAACAATTGTTGTTGGCCTATAATATGCTGTTATTTACAAAACACTAAGCTTGCAAAGTGACAGGCTGTCATAACAAAAAATGTTTACATTTGTTTGAGTTTGTAATTCAGTGGATACTTAACCCTTCCAGTGCTGAGGCTACTCTTGTCAAAAGCACAAGGATGCAAAGATCTTTGAAAATCATCGAAACCCTGTCATGTTGGTACCCATTGGATATGTAACCATGTGCCAGGGTTTCAATAATTTCTCAGGGATTTTTGCATAAGGGTTGAACTGCTAGTGGTTAATTTGGGCCATACAAAATGATGCAAAAACCCTGAAAAAATGACTGAATCCTGGCACATGGGTACTCATCTGAGAGTACTAAGTGAGAGCTATCCAATGAATACCAACATGACAGGGTTTTAGAGTTTTCAAAAATCTTTGCTTCGGTGTGCTATGGATGAAAGTAGTTATTATTGGAAGGCCTACTATGTAACATGACAGATGCACTTTGTATGATATACGGCACCAACAAATACATCTATTTCACTGGTATAAATACTGTTCTGAAGCTCTCTGCAAGTTTACACCTGGAAGGCACATAGTTCTGTGAATAATACAACAATGACATGTCCTCAAAATTTATAACAGCACACACTGCTTAACCTTATCAAGTTAACAGAGTGCGCACCCTATAAATAGTTTTTGAAAGATGTTTTTAATCAACTTTTCACGAATAGTTATCATATGAGCAAACGTTTCTCATATACACAAGTAAATCACAGCTATGGTACTCGGAACTGTTTGAAATTTGGAATTTTGATTTTTTCATCACTTTTTGTGCTATATCACGGCTAAGTCGTGACTTGCCAGTTGTAAGCGGTGGAGGAAACCGGAATACTCGGTGAAAACCACCACCTTACCCCAAGTCACTGGCAACATTCTCACACACTCATTACCAACTCTACAGTAATACTGTATGAGATGTTACTTATATAACACTTTGGTACAGCATCCCCCTACACTTTGATACAACACCCTCCCAACTTATATCTCACTTTGATACAGCACCCCCTACTTATATCTCTATGGGTTTGGGTACTGGTTTTCTGATGTGCCTCATTGTGGACCCTGCCTCAGTAGGCTTGAAGGGGGCGTGTGAGCCGTAAGGACGAGGGATGGGCAGCTCCGTGTCGTCATCAGGGATGTAGGCGTTGGGTCGGGGGTCCGCCGTCGTTGTCACACCTCCGGACACCGTGTACTGCTCCGCCTCCTCTGCCAGCTGAAAAAACACAAACACAGCAATAAGCAACAGCTCCTAAAGTTATTTTCAAACACGAGAGACGCGTAAGCATCTTTGAGACGTTTCTTGAGGGGATAACAGAGATTTTGGTTGCATTGTGCTGCTATGCGCTTTCATATTTAATTTATTAGTCAGAATGGTCGAATGGGACCATATTATGATCTGAGTATTATGTCCATATGATAGAAGATAAGTCACGCTTGTTATTTGTGCACAAATGATCAGTTGTTTGATTCTTATTTATGTTAATGGACACAGGTTCCATTGTTGTAGTTACTTTGTGCTTGATGTTATGTAGTGGTGTAATTGCATAAATTGATATCACATGTTTTGCAATTACATTACTAGCCTTTTGTCCAGGCTTTAATTGTATTTAAAAAGCATGATTTGCTGTACGCAAGGTCATATCTGTTGAAGGCTTGTTAGTTTCTGTTAGGCATGTTATGCAACTACGTTTAAAGGTAAAGTCTGATTGTAAGTCATCGCAATATTTGCTGTAGGATCTTCTATAGAAAAATATCATACACTTGGCTTGGCGTGGCATGTTGTGCTGGAGGTGATTTGGAATATTGATTGTAGCCATATATCTTAGTCTTAGCATTTCATTTCTAACAAGTTTATCAGATTGTATTTTTTCTATGTTCAAGTTAGTGATGTATGATTTGTTAGGATCTGAGACTACTGATGGCAACGTAATATTTGTGAGGACCATTTGTTGCTTGAAAATCAGCAACTACAGCTTCTAGTGTTTGACCTTGACTTCTGTAAATAGTTTTGGCTACAACACATCTAAATGGGAATTGAATTCGATTTGCATGGATATTTGACTTTTGTGATATGCTGATTTGCTTTTTAATAAGGGTTATAGGAGTCCATTGTTTTGGAATATCCCTATCGTACAAGTCTTTTAGCTTTTTTCTTGTTTGTTTGCCAATGTTTTTGTCATCGAATTGACCCCAAAATATACCCATCAGCATTGCAATTTCTGCAGAAATGTTAATGTTAATGCTGATTTCTACTCTTTCGTGTAATCCCAGTATTAATAAAGCTAAGCCAAGTGTATCTTTGGTTGATTTGGATTTCAACATATTGAGGTGAGCTTCAACCATGGAAGCATTGCATGCTCCAAATATTTTTGTCTAAAGTATTTATGATGATTGGGCATTTAGTCCTAGCGGCTATATTAAATTCTTCTATGTCACAATTTCTATTGAAAAGATGTGTTACAAGTTCATATGGATAGCTTATAGCTCATCAGTTATAACTTTGGTATGCAAATATATTTTATCTTCATCTGTGTGTTTTTCTTTCGCGGAAGCGATAAAGAAGTTCTGCGAAATTGTAGTGGCCTTTGTGATGCATGATTTGGGTAAGTTCAAACATTTGGAAATGTTTTAACCATATATTTTGTGTAAGTGCTCCTTTTCTTGTTTTACTGTTTTTTGAAGATCCATCAGTCAGCCACTGGTTAAAGTTGAAATAAATCCCCGACAGTTAGAACATGACAACCACTTAAAGGTGTTGGTGTGCCAATAATTTCTTGCAGCCGCCTGTTTACAAATTTGAAGAGATCATTATTTAGTTTAAGGCTGAGTGTATTGTAACCCCTTGAAATAAATGAGCACCTTTACCAGTTGAAGCCATTACCAAAACGTTTAAATTTTCATAGTCATCGCCTGCTTCTTTTTTGTATATATTAAGAGCTGCTGATAAATTGCAGAAGTGGTCATCATTTTACCAACTCCAGCTCCTCCTGACAAGGACATTAGCAGTTGTGTGTTGTTTGTTTTAACATTCTCAGAGAAAGACATTCGTTCAGGGTTTGATTTTTGTATTGTAGCTCGAAATTCTTGATCCCCAATTTGATTGTGCTGTAATTCTTCTAAATGAGGCAAGTTTTTCACAGCTAGACCAAAGTCACGCCTTATCATATGTCATAAGTCTGAACAAAGGTGTCGTCAGTAGTGAAGTTTTTTTCTTCCATGTCACACTCATACTCATGCTGAGCATTTGGAGCATCATTTTCATGTTCAAGGGTTTGAAGAGATACTATTGCTTCTTCAACTGCAGACCGTCCTGGGCTATATCGTTCAAGCAGATCTAAAGTTGTGGTTTTCTTTGCATTGTATCGGGCCTTATATGGAGGATGACCTGCTAAGAAGTCTGTGTCTTCTGAGCGCCATGGTATAAAGAGCATGATGAGCTCGCGGAGGTTTCTGGGTATTGTGATATGCTAAACCATGGACAACGGATAATTCTAGGTCGCTTACAACGCTTTTGTGGTTGATCTTTTTCTGAAGGCAAAAGTAGGGTAATGTCATCATTGTTGTCGTTGTCAAGGTTTTGGTGAGGTTCATTTGGTGTTCAATCAAGATCTGTTTTCTGAAGGTTCTTTTTCACGGGTAGCTCTGCAATCATACCAAGCAGTCCATTCAGCTAAAGAAGTTTTTTCTAAAGCTTTTTCAGATTTGGAATAGCGTATCAATAAGTTGCTTTTATCTATGTTAGTGTCATCGTCTTCCATGTCTTCAAGTTCTTGGCATGATTTTAATAGATAAACTCTATTAGCGGGTGGGGCTGTATATATATTGTAAATCACTTAAGTCTAGCGGGAACAAAAAGATAGCGATAATAGCGCTCTGCTTATATGCGCTTTTGTAAAATCCCCATCTTTATTAAAATGCCCCTGATGCCAGAGGTCAAGTACATTGACCCCTGATCCCTAGTGTGTGTTTCATGATTAGGCATGGGTAACTGCAAGTTTATGATATGTAAATAGAGGCTCTTATCCTGTGTAGGTGTACTGACCATGCAAGCCATTGGGTAAAAATAAACATCACTATACTAAGATCACACTATCCAGGGCAGTACCTTAATTGCGCTATATAATGTTCACGCCATATTTAAGTGATTTACAGTATAGATTGTTGTTCTTGAACTTATTTCAACCGTGTTAAGGAATTGGTTACCAATATGGCGCATTTGTTCTATCAAAGTGTTATTTCCTTCTCCAGCTTCTTTACATGCTCGAAGTGCTCATTCCTCAACTTCCCTTTGCCATGTATGCAACTATATATGTAGCGCAAGCATAAGCATTGATAATGAATTGAATGTCCATATTAGCAGTTTGGGTTATAGTTGATTATGGTTATTCCATGAGGGTTCCTTTCTAAAAATATAGTTCTTGCTTTCAGCCCTGCTCGAATTTCATTTATGTAGATATCATATGTTAGTTCTAGTCTTTGAAGGTTAATTCACTATTTGCATCCATGGTGTCCAGGGTGACTCTAGTTTTTTCCAGTTTTCGTAATGTTCATAATAGTCATTGTCTGTTGGTAACATTGGTTGACAGTGGTTGGCATTGGTGGTTGTGGATAGCCAAAGCGACATGCTAAATTTTTGGGGGGCGACATGTTTTTGTGTGGTGATGTTTTTGCCTCTAAATTAGTTCTGCTAGTGCTTTGTCTTCTGAGTCTTGTTCTGCACAAGTAATAATCTTGTCTATGAATTTGGTTATTTCTGGAATACTATTTTTCTCAAAGTGTGGAGCACCCTTGATCCACACTAACATGTGAACATGACAAGAGCCACGGTGCTGCATTTCAAAAAATCATCTAACTCACCAATTGGAGCCTACTTTTCAGGAATTGCGATATGAACAGCCTTAGTGTGTGGTCAAAATGGCGAGCACATGAAATTGCATCACCTTGAATGAATAATTTTTTTCTGACCAGTTCATTGCATTACTTACAATGTCTGTGTAAGTTTTGTTGTACAGGGTCTGTCCTAAAATTCTGATAAGGTGGTTCCACCTTGTTTCAGCTGCAGAAAGGCTAACAAAAAAAGTTGCAGGGCCAAGTTGGTGTAACATAGCAAATACTGTATAAAGGGTAATGTTAACGTGTGCTTAATGTTCCCGAATTTACCGAATGGGTTTGAGACGGGAAAAATAAAAACGTTATCTTTAATCACTTTTGTTGGTATGCTGGGGCAAGCGATGTTCGTATTCAGATTGAGTAATACAGCCGTATATATAAGTAATTCGCTTGCCCAGCAGATGGCGACTTATGTTATCTGAATAGTGGCGGTTTTTATGTCCAAAAGTCAACAAACAACGATACACAGTAAAACATATTCATTTGGCTAAAACATTAATGACAGTAAGTGAGTAGTAACTCACAATCATGTCAAATAGACATTTTAAAGCTGTCCAGTGTAAGGCGCCACAAGTATTAATGGATGAATTCAGGCGGACTGATAATTCGAGTGTATTCTAGTACTGTTTGCAGTACTCACAAAGTTTATCAACCTGCCCACGAACCGGTCCGACTTGGATTTATGCTGCTCCAATTGCTATTAATGCGCAGAACAATAGAGCCAGCCATGTCATATTAATTGAGCTGGGATGGCTTTGTTGTTCTGCACACCATGGCACATTCAGTGCATACAACATTCGTCTGCACTAATAGATTCAGAAGCGAAACACACACTTTCGGTAAATTTAATATCAGTGCAGCCATGTGCAGGACGGGAAATTAAAAAACGGGAAAAAGTAGAAAACATCAATTTTCGGGAAATAAAAGTCCCGGGAAATATACCTGTTATACAGTATGTCTTTTTTTGGCACGTTCAAAGTAAGGTGGTGATCCTCTTAGAGTTGCTAAGACTTTATACCCTTGGTCATATTGGATAATCTTTTGTATGTTTTTGTTATTTTTCAAGTCTCCTGCTGTTATAGTTAGATCATTTGTTTTGTGTTAGCGTAAAGCTAATTGAGTACGACCTGTTAAAAGCTTCATTTGTATTTTTTTTTAGTTCATGCCCAAGGAATATGTCTGGGTATGCTAATTCTTCACAAAAATTGTCTAAAAATATACTTTTTGGTTTCTGATTTTCTCCTGGTGCATATGAGTGAATGTCTTGGAACTCAGAATGCTCTATGTAAGTGCTTTGTGTAAGCATGGTGTCTGTAGCACCAGTAGTGTCTGATTCATCTTCACTCTCAGAGTCTGAGTCGTTTGTTCATTGAGTTCTTGATGATTGATCATGCTGTGATTGAGGTGGTAATGTAAGTGAGGTGGTTTGTGAGAATGGAATATTTATGTTTGAATCAACATGTTTTTTTTCTGAAACTGTGGTTCATTGCTTCTCGTTCCTTTGGGGTGTGTTGGGTTGGTAACTTGCTTACATGCAAGGGGTGGAATCATTTAGACATTATCATTGGCCTTATTTGTTGTGATTTGATTTCTGTGTATAACCAAACTGTTTCCACTGGCTGTCTCTTTCTGTGTACAATCTGTGCCATTTTTTTTGGTTATGGTTTTGTAGCATGTGGTAGCTTCCACTCTGGCCAGCTGGTATTGTTTCTTCGCAAGCTCCACACAAAGTCAAAACAAGTTCATTGGAGCGTTTGCGTTGTTGTTTATGGACTGCTGTTAGCTTCTCCTTACTCGAATGACCTTTTTTTTTTGGTTATAGATGATCGCATTGTGAGTTTGTTTAAGGTGTTGAGTGGCTGATACGTAATTATTTTTTGTTTTGTGGTTTCGTTTATTTCTGAGAGACAATGCTTTGTTTTCTTACTTTTCTTCTATAGTATTTTCCCCATCCTTTTTAAAACTTAAGGCTTAAAACATGGCACCAAGGTTTCGTACTGGTTCTTCTGATATATTGACACGAGTGCCAGCAACATCAAGAGACTGAATGTTGACTTCGGCTAGTTGTTTCTTGGAGCCAAACAAGATAATTTCAGTCTTGCAGTTGTTCAACTTGACCATGTTTTGGGCCATCCATGTGTTGATATCACACAGACATTGCTCAAGGTTTTTGACTTGATGTTGAACAGCTGCTGTGTCATCTGTTTTTCTGAAAGTCACATATAGCTGGGAATCATCAGCATAGCCATGGGTGTCCAAGCCATAGAATTTGATGAGTTGCACCAAGATACCTTTGGCAGAAACTGGTTATTGTATTGTTTTCCTCTAAAATTTTCAGGATATGATACGATATCTCTATTTTCTTAACAATTTGATACCCTAAGAATGTTTGTCTAGTTACCATGGTAGCCTCGTCCCTCTCCTTGCTCCTCCGCTCCGCGTCCCTGACGATCCTTGTCCACTCTCGCTCCATGTCCCCGCTCGGCGCCTCCCCTTTCTCCATGCGCATGTAGCACTGCTCCAGGTCCGCCTCCCGCTCCTTCACTTCCTGCTGCAGCTTCATGGCCGACGCCTGCTGCATGGACAGCTCCGACACTAGCGCCATCATCTTACGAGTCGTCTCTTTAATCTTGGCTTGAAGCTCATTCACCTGGGGAGGAGAATAGAGAAAGTTTGTAACAATACATATCATGTCCGACACTTGCTGCATCAGTCAGTCATTTCTCACAGCTGCTGCCATCTAGTGGGAATATTCCTAACTAAAATGTTGGCTTTCAGCAAAGTACCTATTTGGTTCAAAACAATCAAGGGATATTTGTCCCACCACCTTGCAGAGAAATCAGTCACTTCTCCCAGGTGCTGCCATCTGGTGGCTTTATTCATAAACAATGTAGACATTGACAATCAGGAAAATGCAACTCTGGTTCAAACTACTGTGTTCAAACATCTGAGAGAGATATTTAGTTTGACTCGTATAGAAATATTCTTATTCTAATGCAATATTTTGGAAATACTTGACTGAAAGTTGTTGTTCCTGTAGTTTTACAATCTCCCACAACCCTTCCAATGCTGAGACTACTTTTGCCAAAAGCACAAAGACACAAATATTTTTTGAAAACCATCTAAACCCTGTCATGTTTGTATTCATTGGATAGCTCTCGTCGAGTACTTTCAGATGGGTACCATGTGCCAGGGTTCCAGTCATTTTTTTTTTGCATCATTTTGTGATGGCCAAATTAGCCACCAGCAGCATAAGGGTTAGCCTAGATTTCTAGGCTGTCATATGTATTTTTCTGTCATGTTTCTATCTGTTACCAGGCAGCAAATAGTCTAGGTGGCCGAAGTGGTCAATTTAGTTTACACTTATCTTACCAGGGGAATAGAGGACTATAAGTATGACCTAAATCCTCTAGAGAAATAAGGAGGTGCTGCCATCTATCTACCATACCTGGTACTACACCACACTGCTTGGTCAACACAGAGGGGAATGTCAACTCTTTAGGGACTAGGAGCCTAGTCAGGGGTGTTCAACTGTCACATTGTCCCACCAGCGTGCGACAGGGGCTTGACATTACATGCGACACACTAAACACATAAAGCAATGTTTAACTGGGAAATTTTCACAAAACATGGTCAATTGAGCCTATCAGATACAGGCAACTATGCTTAATCCGGACTGGTGTGGACCCTGAATTTCTGTCTGGATTAGGCAAAATCCGGATTATGCGTATAGGAATTATATGTATAGAAAGGGACTGGGACCTTCCATTAAATCTGTCCGGTTTAGACAAAACTCCGGATTACACATGTCCAGATTAAGCAGAGTTGCCTGTGTTTCACTTGATTTAGTTTTGATACAAATTGTATTAAAAAACCTGTGAATTCCATTTCGTAATACTTTCTATTGATTGTTCTTGATCTTAACCATTTCAATCAGGGCTAATATAGTAGTGTCACCAGGTGACAATATTCACAGCTATTATTGAACTACGGTCACCAAAATTGCTTTGCTCTAGGACTCATAGATTGTGCTCCCGGACTAAAATATTTGAACACCCGTGCTAGTCTATG
Organism: Maea johnstoni; assembly: GCA_963942565.1. Taxonomy (NCBI): domain Eukaryota; kingdom Metazoa; phylum Annelida; class Polychaeta; order Spionida; family Magelonidae; genus Maea; species Maea johnstoni. The sequence continues at coordinate 44,469,510 of OZ012687.1, forward strand.
TTAGTGATGTTATTGATATGAAATTTTATCGATACAATTAATTGATATATTTTGCGATTCGATCCGATACGATACGATTCGATACGCCATAGCGTGCTCCCTGGGCACTATTATTTATAGATATGTCATTGATATCCCTTTATTTTGGTTGGATACCCTGTGTCTTGGCCATATGCCTGAGTAAAGTACACCATTCCTTTCAATTTCTCTTACAAAAGCCATAGAAAATACTTCAATATTTAGTCAGAGTTTCACTTTGTTTTAGTTTAACAGGAAAATGTATTGGAAATATGTACTTTTTATTAATAATCATACGCCATTATTGGGGTAGAGAATATCGATTATTTCGATTCGATACCCAACAATTCGATTCGATTTAATTGACAAAGTGAAAGTGTCGATTTATCGATTTGTAGACTATCGATGACATTCCTAGTCTACGTAGGGGTTAGCACTCACCTTCTTTGCCAGAGACAGAGTGTCTCCCTTCCCTGCGTCGGCCTTCTTCCTGACCCTCTCTGAGAGCCTCGCCACCTGCTCAAAGATCAGATCCTTCTCCAGCAAACTCTCCTCTTTCTCCGCCAGGCGCACCTCAAGCTGAAACAAACAACAAACAACAATTCAAATGAATACCGTAATTTCGCGTGTATAAGACGCACCCGTATATAAGACGCACCCCTTGTCCAGGCCTTTAAAATGATGTATAGACCTTAGCTTTGTGTATAGTGCGCACCCCTTTTTGGGAATTATTGTAGGATATCAACTCCTCATGAATAATGCTAGAAACCCAGTAAAACGCATATTGAGATGAGTGAAATGTGACATCACCGTGACATCAATGCGTAATACCCTGTGTCGGTACTCACTACCCATTGTCCTAGGCATGTCACATGGATTGTAATCAGTAAATTCTAGCCGAGAGTGGTTCGGTAATTACAATTCATCAATGACGAGGCAAACATCGATGGGCATTGTCTTGGCCGCCGCATTATAATTGTAATTGGCGATCTCCAAGTGGCCTGGTAACTCGATGTAAAACACCCTAGATTTCTAGCTTTGTGTATAAGACGCACCCCGTATTTGAGTGTAAAATTTAGTGTAAAAAAGTGCGTCTTATACACGCGAAATTACGGTAACTACCATAAATTCTCTTAAATATTGGCCACCGTAGGAGTATGGGCCACTATAATCATTTTACTGAATATTTATTGGGAAATAATAGCCACCGTAGATCTACCACCGGTGGGCATTACACCAAATATGGGCCATGCTATAAATCTTGCTGATACAAACAATCAAATGACAATTCATGAAACTAAGGGAATATGCCTATACATGTATTTGGAGAGATATCTAAAACATCTTTGAACCTATGGTAAGACAGGGCGGGAAATATCTTAAATGATACAATATAAAGACATACAAGTGAAATATCAAAGTTGCCATAAATAGACAGGGGTTGGGAAATATATTTAAACCTATATATGGAGAGGTTGGGAAATGTCTTTAAACCTATAAATGGACAGGGGTGGGAAATATCTTTAAACCTATGACAGGTTTTGTATTGGCCAAATCCCCTAGCAGCATAAGGGGTAAAAATTACCTGTTCCACTTTTCCTGAGAGCTGAGCTGGTGCCAGATCCTTGCCCTCAAGAAACCGTACTCGTGTCTCATCCATAGGGTTCTCCAACATGCGCTCCAGCTCCAACATGCGGTCCTGACACTGTGACAGCTGAAATATACAATACACATATCATAGGAATATAATCAAAATTAAGTTTAATCTTCCAATGCTGAGGATACTTTCGCCCAACAGACAAGGTCGCAAAGCTTTTTGAAACCAATCTAAACCCTGTCATGTTGGTATTCATTGGATAGCTCTCCCTGAGCACCCTCAGATGAGTACCCATCTGCCAGGGTTTCAAGCATTTTTCAGGTATTTTTGCATCATTTTGTATTGGCCAAATTAGCCAACAGGCATAAGGGTTAAAGGAATACAAAGAAAATCAAGTTAAACACATTAATGCTTAAGAGTTACTCTTGAACTTTTTGTTTTTGATCTACCGTAAATTCTCGGAAAACTCAGCCGCCCTATGAATCTCGGCCACTATAATTCATTTACAAAATAATTACTGGGGAAATTCGCCCACCCCCGATACACCCAATAACACATTTCACCAAATATCGGCCACCAAGTAAATTTCATTGATATAAGAAAAAACATTTAGATTTCCAAAGTTTGCGATTGATTTCAAGTTATGAACGATCGTTTATAGTGCCCATAACCGCCAAAATACGATCGTTGCGAAACCGGAGGTAGGTATCGTATTTCTGCGTGGAGAGTGGAATATATCTTGGGCAGAGCCATTTTGAAATAAGACTTGTCAACAAGTATAATTCAATGTGTAATAGGCGTGCGGCAGCAAGAATAAACAAGTAAACAAGATACAAGAGAGGCCAGTTATTTTATAAGTATATATAGCAGAGGAATGACAAGTAAGGTAGGTGGACAATAATAATTTTGTGGGGGAAAATTGTGTACGAAGTTAGCGATCGATTTTCCATCTAGCTTTCGTTTCAATTGATAATTTCGGCCACAGTGTCTGAGCTTTGATTGCTATTTTCGGAAAATTTCGGCCACCATCAGCCAACGATGATCGTAATTAATAAAAAGTGTCCGAGATTTGCGAGAATTTACGGTAAGATACTTTTGATAATAACTTCGAAATCAAGAATGATTTTACAAAATGTTTGAAGGAGAATTGTTGTTACCAAGTTATTTAACATTTCTCCTTCAAATATTTTCCCAACTTTGCTTTTGTCTACAAGGTATCATCAAACTTGTAAGACTGCTTTTGGTGCTGCAAAAGATCCAGTAATCATGTAAATAGACAACTTCATAGAGCCATAATAATAATATGATGCCGTCAGGGACTTCGCCAGGATTTTCATAACAGGGTGTCCAAATTGGGATTTCAAATCTAGGGTGTCTTTTTACCTAAAATGAGGTATTTTTCATGAACCAGGGAGTCCAAAAGACACCCAGACACCCTGCTGGCTAAGACCCTGGATGCCGTACGCTCTATGTATAACAAGCTTATTTGATCAACATATAAAAGGCTTATAGAAAATGTTACTCCGCAAGCTTGTGGACAATTCTTGATTTGATCACAACCTAATATGAAGACGTATAATTACCTGTATTTGCAGTGTGACAAGCTCTTGGTCGAGAGACTTTTTATTGGGCAGTTGTTTCCTGATGACATCAATGGATCTTTTCTCTTCCTGAAGCTGCATCTTGAGGAAACGAATCTCTTCCTCTCTTCCCTGAAGTTCAACGTCACCATTACGAACCATTGTGTCTACAAATATAGTAAAGATAGTGAAATTATGATCCAAGAAAAGTATGAAAAGCATAAATGCATCCAAAAGAATACTGCCATGATGGCCGTGTGGTATAAGGTGTTGCCATCCACTGCTAGCTGTCTCTCACCACATTTCGGGTTCAGATGCCATGCAGGGCATATGAGAAAGTTACCAGTGACTTCGGGGTAGGCTGTGATTTTCACCGGGTACTCCGGTTTCCTCCACCAGTTACAACTGGCTAGTCATGACTTATCCGCAATACGGCATAAAAAGTGACAAAAAACATTTTCGGGCTTTTGAGGTGTGGAAACTTTACTGTGTAACTGTTTTTTTGTACAGGCATTTAAATTTTGCTATTTTCGTGCTCCCCATGATGGCGCCAAAATAAAACCCTTCAAGTAATATATGCTTTGTTTGAGTGCTTCCATGCGCAAATTCAAAGTAGCACAAATACCCTCCAGCAGGGATGTGAAGCAAAAATGATATCACTCCAAATTAAAGCCATATACAGTATGCCCCAGTCCCACCGTAGTCCAACTATTGTACAATTCCAAAATTGGCTCTGATTGTGCTAATTTTAAAATCCGAACGGGAAGTTCCAATTTTCAAAATAGACAATTTTGCAGTCACATCCGCACAACTCATCGTACAATGTCCGTAGCCGATTATATTGCTTGATAATCGCAAGTCCATAATTTATGTCTTGCGATTATTGTGGGCAACAAGTCTAAATAATTGACTTGCATATAAATAGGTCTGATGTGCGTACAAATGTTGTACAAATATTGTACGATAATCGCAAGTCAATAAATTGACTTGCAACTTTTCAAAATCGGTACTAATTAACGAACAGGAATGCAAGCCAGTACCGACTTTTTTTAGGCAGTTCCGATTCCATTATTGGGCTTGAAATCAGTTACGTTTATCACATGATAAGTAAAATTATCAGGTCCGACCTGCCGATTTTGGAATCGTGTGATATAAGTCGGGACTCTGGTGTGACTGGGGCATTAGATACTATATCTCACCTTGTATGTTGACCTTCTCGTAGAAAATACACACTTCCTCATTCCTCTCAATGAGCTGAATTCCCCTGGAAAGTACAAACAAAAAACAACCATTGTAAAGAAGGACCTCATTCTGCAAAGCTCATGAGATTCAGATCTGGGAGTAATTTGTAACAATAAAGTTTTGTATTTTCAACAAAAGTTATGATTTTGTAAAACTTAGTAAAAATTTTGTGATGGCATTTGTATTTTTAAACAATGAAAAGAAATAAAGAGTTTAACCCTTATGCTGCTGGTGGCTAATTTTGCCAAAACAAAGTGATGCTTAGAAGCTGAATAATGACTGAAACCCTGTCAAATGGGTACTCATCTGAGAGTACTCAGTGAGAACTATCAAATGAATACCAAAATGACAGGGTTTTGAGGGTTTTCAGAAATCTTTGCGTCTTTGTGCTTTGGACGAAAGTAGCCTCAGCATTGGAAGGGTTAACCCATAAATGCTCGCAGCGGTCAAAAGCAGCTTGATCGTTTTGAAGAAATCTCTCAGGTGAAGGCATAATTAGAAAAATATTTGTAGGAGAAATGTTAACCAGAACAAAAGCAAAAACTTTCCTTCAAATGAGAGTACACAGCGAGAGCTATCTAATGAATACCAACATGGCACGGTTTAGATGGTTTGTGCTTTGGACGAAATTAGCCTTAGCATTGGAAGGATTAAGCATTAACCCTTCCAATTCTAAGGCTACTGTTGTCCAAAGTATATGGACGCAAAGTTATTTGAAAACCACCTGAACCCTGTTATATTGGTATTTATTGGGTAGATCTCAAAATAAGCCACCAGCAGCATAAGGGTATTAAAGCATTAATGGGTTAAATCGGGGCTAGGTCTTAGCCAGGATTTCAAAAATGCATGTCCAAAACAGCAATTCCAAAAAATTCTGCCCGTCCAGATTTAGCTACTCAGCTACTTCAAATTCTTATACCAATTACATTTTACAGCCTTTTGTGTCAAAAAGGGCAATTTACACTTGAGCCATATCCTAGAAGATAAATTGTTAGAAAAATATGTTGTTATAACCCCCCAAAAGTCTAAATTAAATTTTTCGTCAGAGAAATTTTTGCCTGTCCAAAAAGGTGATTTTCAGGAAACTGCCTGTCCAAAAGACAGGTGGGACAGGTCCTGGCTTCATAAGTCCCTGAATCGGCACTCACCTATCATTTCTGGACTGCACGGCGCCCTCGTAGCGCTTCCTGAGCTGCATCATCTGCTCCTCTGATTGGTTGATCATCAGGTTGAGTTTGGCGATGTCCATTCGTTGTTGTTCGCGCTTTTCCTTCATTTCGTCATCAATCCTGTGCTGCTTGGCCAGCTCGTTCCTCAGACTGTCCCGGATCACTATACTGTTAACGTGCTTCAGTCTCTGCTTCTGCAATTGTCTACAACAATAAAAACAAAAAAATTGGGAAAGTTTACTTAGTATTTTTCACTTTTAGTTCTGTAATTGTCTACAATAGTAAAAACAGAAAAAAATAAGAAAACTTTCAGTTGCAGAAAGTGTTCATTACCTACAACAGTATAAATGAAAATATAAAAAAACTTAGTAAATTTCACTGTTGCAGTAGTGATCACATAATATCTGATTCTGTAATTGCCTACAACAATAAAACAAAAAATCGCAAACTAAGAATGTCTCTGATTACTATACTGTTCACGTGCCTCAAACTCTGCTTCTGTAATTGTCTACAATAATATAAAGGAAAATATATGACAACTTTCACTTTCACAGAAGTGTTTGTACAATCTCTGATTCTGCAATTGTCTACAACAATAAAACAAAACATATAGGAAAACTTCGTAACATTCAGTTGCAGTAATGATCATACAATATCTGATTTTGTAATTGTCTACAATAATATAAAGGAAAAAATAAGAAAACTTAGTAACTTTCACTGTTGCAGTAGTGTTCACATAATATCTGCTTTTGTAACTGTCTACAACAATAAAACAAAAAATAGTAAAACTAAGAATTGTCTCTGATAGAATATACTATTCATATACTTCAATCTCTGCTTCTGCATTTGTCCACAACAGTAAAACAGAAAATATAGGAAAACAGATTACAAACATGTTAACATGTCTCAACCGTTGATTCTGTAATTGTCAATATTTTCAAAAACAGGAAGACAATAAGAAAAACACAAGCCCCATGATACTTCAGCTAGGAGTGTAATCGATACCAAGAAATTGGATGGAATCGCCGATCCCATGGAAAAGATCGCTATAAAATCTCATAGCGATTATTCCGGTTCTGGAATCGGCAAAATGTTGATACTAATTGACACTTATTTTGTCATCATATTGCTATGCAATAAGATGACAAAGTAACAAGACAACACCAGTCAGTAGCTCAGTGTGCCAGGTTATCTAATTTACTACCTACTACTACCTAAAAGAGAAAGTATAGCGTGGAAATGTTACAACAGTCAAGCATCTGATACAGTTTTTCACCTAAATGCTATGATTCTTCTCCCTGTATATGTCGGTAGGAATCGGAATCGGAATCAGAATCGGAAAGTATCGGAATTTTTTTTTACCGATTCCGATTCTAAACCTTGGATACCGATCACACTCCTAACTTCAGCTATAAGGTAATAGAAAAGATGATCCTCTGAGGACCTACCTTTCTTTGTGAGTGACGGCCGTTCTGAGTATTTCTATCTCGTTCTGCAAGATCTTGATTTTCTCCCTCATCTCGGCAGCTTTCTGCGTGCTGGTCTGGATCAGGTTCACGCACTTGTTCCTCTCGTTCTTGATGACGTCGTACAGCTTCGCAAACTCCTTCAACCTGAACAAAAGAGGGAATAGATCAGCAAATACTCCACATCTTTTTATTCTTGGAATGAGGCTTTTTTTGGTGCTTAGAACCCATAAAAATGAATTTGGAATTTGAATTTACGATTTTTCGTCACTTTTTCACAGGTTTAATTGGAAAAATTGGAAAAATAAATTGGAAATATCAAGACATCATCCAATATAAACACATAGTTTATACTGAAATTACTTTTATTTTTAGAAAAAGCTGAGGCTGAAATATTCCCATGTTCTGAGATAATATCTCCTCATAACATTTATGCTGACAATGGCTACTTTGGCTAATACAAAATGATGCAAAAATCCTAAAAAATAACTGAACCCTGGCGTATGGGTACACATCTGAGAGTACTTAGTGAGAGCTTTCCAATGCATACCAACAAGATTGGATAGCTCTCGCTGAGTACTCTAAGATGAGTACCCAATAATGTGCCAGGGTTTCAGCCATTTTTCAGGTTTTTTGCATCATTTTGTATTGACCAAATTGGTCACCAGCAGCATAAGGGTTATGTTGCAAGCATTGTGATCCCCAATATGCAAAAAATAAAGTGTAGGTTTATTTAGAAACGTTAATCAGATACATAGAGGCATCATCACACATAACATTTTAGAAGGAGATGATATCCCTTCTTAATAAGAATTCTTATCAGAAAAACCCTTATGCTGCTGTTGGCTAATTTGGCCAATGCAAAATTATGCAAAAGACCTGAAAGAATACTAAACCCTGGCACATGGGTACTCATTAGAGAGTTCTCAGCTAGAGCTATCCAATGAATACCAACATGACAGGGTTTAGATGATTTTCAAAAATCTTTGCGTTCTTGTGCTTAGGAAGAAAGTAGCCTCAGCATTGAAAGAGTTTCTGTGGAAAGGATCCTCTGCTTCTCTCATTCTTTTGAAAATAACTCGGGAATAAAGCGAAAGTTCACAACATAATTGAAGGAGAGTTGTTGCTTGGCGTATGATCAACATTTCTCCTACAAATATTTCCCCGAAAATGCCTTTGCAAGTAAAATATTTCCAAAATCGTCAAGCCTGTTTTGGCCGCTCTGAGTGTGAATGGGTTAAATATCAGTTGTCATTTGTGCCTGCAGCTGAACTCACTTTAACTGCATCTCCTGGAATTTCTTCTGGTTGTCCTGAATTTGGAGCTGTTTGGTCTTTAAGTCCTCCACTGCTCGGTGGTACCTTTGCTCCGCTCGCATGAAATCTCGGGCCTTCTGCTCTCTTTCGTCAGCCTGGAAAAGATAAGTAAAAACATGACTATTTGATCAATGCAAGTAGATATCAGATTTTTAACCCATTAATACTCAGAGATATCTACAAGTAGATATCAGATTTTTAACCCATTAATACTCAGAGATATCTACAAGTAGATATCAGATTTTTAACCCATTAAAACTCAGAGATATCTACAAGTAGATATCAGATTTTTAACCCATTAAAACTCAGAGATATCTACAAGTAGATATCAGATTTTTCACCCATTAATACTCAGAGATATCTACAAGTAGATATCTGATTTTAACCCATTAATACTCAGAGATATCTACAAGTAGATTTAAGATTTTTAACCCATTAATACTCAGAGATATCTAAAAGTAGATATCCGATTTTTAACCCATTAATACCCAGAGATATCTACAAGTAGATATCATTTTTTTAACCCATTAAAACTCAGAGATATCTACAAGTAGATATCAGATTTCTGATTTTTAACCCATTAATGCTCAGAGAGACCAAAAGCGGCCAGACAACTTTGGTGAAACGTACCTTTCAGGCAAAAGCATATTTGGAAAAAGATTTGAAGGAGAAATGTTAATCAGAGGACTATCAACAACTCTCCTTCAATTATTTTGTACAGTCATTCTTAATTCCAAATCGATTAATAAAAGTATCAAAGACCAAGACGCCAATTTCTAGAGAAACTCTTAAGCATTAATGATCTTTTATCGCTTGGATAAATGAACAGTAAAACATTATGACTAGCTGATCATTGAAGGTAGATATCAGTCTTTCATATTTGCCTAGATGAGTCAAAACATTATGTCTATCTCAGGTGGCCCCACTCCAAGGCCAGACACAGCAGTGATATCCCTTATGGATAGATGGCAGTGTGGTATACTAGAGGTTTCAGTGGTACAGACATTGTAATGATATCCCTTATGGATAGATGGCAGTGTGGTATACTAGAGTGGTCAGTGGTACAGACATTGTAATGATATCCCTTATGGATAGATGGCACTGTGGTATACTAGAGTGGTCAGTGGTACAGACATTGTAATGATATCCCTTATGGATAGATGGCACTGTGGTATACTAGAGTGGTCAGTGGTACAGACATTGTAATGATATCCCTTATGGATAGATGGCACTGCGGTATACTAGAGTGGTCAGTGGTACAGACATTGTAATGATATCCCTTATGCATAGATGGCACTGCGGTATACTAGAGTGGTCAGTGGTACAGACATTGTAATGATATCCCTTATGGATAGATGGCACTGTGGTATACTAGAGTAGTCAGTGGTTCAGACAGTGTAATGGTATCCCTTATGGATAGATGGCACTGTGGTATACTAGAGTGGTCAGTGGTTCAGACAGTGTAATGATATCCCTTATGGATAGATGGCACTGTGGTATACTAGAGTGGTCAGTGGTACAGACATCGTAATGGTATACCTTATGGATAGATGGCACTGTGGTACACTAGAGTGGTCAGTGGTACAGACATCGTAATGGTATACCTTATGGATAGATGGCACTGTGGTATACTAGAGTGGTCAGTGGGTACAGACATTGTAATGGTATCCCTTATGGATAGATGGCACTGTGGTATACTAGAGTGGTCAGTGGTACAGACATTGTAATGGTATCCCTTATGGATAGATGGCACTGTGGTATACCAGAGTGGTCAGTGGGTACAGACATTGTAATGGTATCCCTTATGGATAGATGGCACTGTGGTATACTAGAGTGGTCAGTGGTACAGACATTGTAATGGTATCCCTTATGGATAGATGGCACTGTGGTATACTAGAGTGGTCAGTGGTACAGACATTGTAATGGTATCCCTTATGGATAGATGGCACTGTGGTATACTAGAGTGGTCAGTGGTACAGACATTGTAATGGTATCCCTTATGGATAGATGGCACTGTG
>OZ012687.1:44484915-44632415 GCA_963942565.1 Maea johnstoni
TAAGGATTTAAAAAAAAAAAATTAAATTTTTTATTCTTTAACTTGCACGATTCCCTGGATGGCTTTGATAAAGGTTTGCCTTGTTGTAATTGTCTTTATATGCATTAATTGTAGGCCCCTGCTTCTGTTCATCCAGAAATTTATAATTTAATGGTTGGATAATTGGTATTTAGGGCGGCGAGGCAATTTTTTGGGTAGGAACAATTCATTTTTCAGTAGGATTGGCAAAAAAAAACTTTAGGGTAGGGGACAAAAACTAGGTAGGGTAGGGTAATAGGAACCAAACATCTTTTTTTTTAGGCCCTATCTATCTATCTATCTATCTATCTATCTATCTATCTATATAAATATATATATATACATATATATATATATATATATATATATATATATATATATATATATATATATATATATATGTATATATATATATATATATATATATATATATATATATATATATATATATATATATATATATATATATATATATATATATATGTGTGTTGGGAATCGTTAAAAATTTCGGGCTCGATTAATCGTCAATTTCGACGAGCGATTGATGGATTATAATCGATTATTTAGTAGTTTACTACGCTAAATTTCCACTAGTTTTATAGCCCCCCAAAACTCGAAGAAAAATACAATTTTACCGCCCCAAATCAATGTTGCTAATGACAAGACAATTCGGACTAACAATCTGTGATACTAATTAAGAATTATAACGAATAAACAAGCCCTAACAAGAATAGAAAGATATGTGCGAGGACGCGGAAAATTAGAAAAGTAGCCATGACAACGGATAGCAAACTCATCACGGCAAGCTACTCATCACGGCAATACTGCGCATTTATAAAACATAAAACATTCTGATCTTGCAATCCGTGGTAATAATCATTAAAAACAATGAAAATTAAAGCTGAAACAAGGATAGAAATCAATGAGCGAGATCGCGAAATGCATGTGAATTATGGAACATACGAAACTGAAAGTGAATACCACGGATTGGAAGACTATCTACGCATCAATTTGAACCTGAAATAAAGTATCTATGTAATGCATACAATGAAACAGAATCGTATAAACTTTGTAACTTACCGATTCCGCTCGTTCTGTTAGATTATACACTGTAATTCACTCCAGAAGTGAGAAACAGTGTATCCTGCCGATCGCACGTACGTTTCAAGATGGCGGCCATCTGGTTGTGTTTATTTTTATTATCGCTCGGCAAAGATCGAGCGATGGAAGGCAAGCTCGATTGCTCGGAACTCGGCCCAAAGCGAGCCGAGCAATCGAGTTTGCGATTAATCGACCCACCACTAATATATATACACATTTATATCAAAATATTTCCCTCTATGTCAGACCATGTGTATGCTCCATGTATAATGAGATTACTAATTACCTTTATCGCGGCCAGCCTGGTGAGCTCCACCACCTCTATCCGTAGATCGCTCTGATCGTAGAGGAGGCGTTCCTCCTCCGCGATACTCTGCTCCACCTTGACCTGCTCGACGGCCGTCAGTGAGTTCTGCTGCGCCAGCGCCCTCTTGGTCTGCTCAACCTCGCGCTGTAGCTCCTGCCGCTTGGCCAGGAGAGAGCCGTCGTCCTTAGGCTGCGCGTCCACCTGCAAGATGATATCGTATCAAAAATAAGATTGGTTAATCAGAAGCCATAGTGTCCATTACCGTAAATTCTCAGTAATTTGGGACACTTTTAAATAATTACCATTTTTAAGGGTTGAGGGTGGCCCACGTTTAATGAAAAAACTGACAAAGCAGAGTAATAGTTGTCCATACTTTGTGAAACAGCTACCAGTGACAGATAAAGAGTGGTCCATATTTTCCAATAATCATTTTGCAAAATAATTATAGTGGCCCAAATTCCTAGAGTGGTCCAAATTTCCGAGAACTTACGGTACGAGATCTTGTATGCAAAAAGATCTTGTTGTCACCACAAGTTTGAAATTATATAAATAGACCTTTGGTCAAAGTATGTAGTATGCATTCTCTGTTTAGACAGATAATAAAATTAACCTATTCTGTATATGAATTATGTCTCACCTGGCTCTTGACTTTGTCGTAGATGGTCCTGATGTGCGCCAGGTTGTCATCTGCCACCTTGGTATGAAGCTCCACCTTCTTGAGGCTGCGCAGGTCGCGGTCCTTCTCCCTCACCTTGCGTGTGTGAAGATCATGCTGAGTCTTCTTCTCCAGGTGCAGGTGACGCAGCTGCAGATCTAGCGTCGCCCTAGCATTCAAATAAAGTAAGAATGTATATATATATATATATATATATATATATATATATATATATATATATATATATATATATATATATATATATATATATATATATATATACAGTATATATATATATATATATATATATATATATATATATATATATATATATATATATATATATATATGTGTGTGTGTATATTTATATATATATACAATTATATATATATATATATATATATATATATATATGTATATATATGTATATATATATATATATATATATACATATATATATATATATATACATATATATATAAATTATATCATAAATTGTCACACAGAAGATGTAAGCAGACTATCAAGTTTGCAAAAATGGTTAATATTAACTCTAGTGAGTAGAGCTTCTCCATCTCTAAAATATGTGGTAAAATATTGCTAATATTTCTGAATGAATACATAGTGGTCTCTGGTATGCTAAGACAAAAGAGGTACCTGGAACCAGGCAAACGTATGCAATTTCTTCAGAAAATCGTTCGCAACTATGGTCATTAGCAGTTTTTTCGTAACAAGAGTTCTTACAAGCAGATTTCTTTTACACACAGTACTTAGTTTGGTTCCTGGAAAAGAAAGTCTATCTCAAACTGTCTCGGTGCATTCAACATGAGTAGCTAGTAAATTAATATAAAGGGTCTTGTGAACATACATATAATGGAACAAGACAAGAGTGATACAATACTTATCTGCATGTATGAACATAGGATAACTTACTTATCCCACATGAGAACGGCCTCCTTTTCCTTGGTGTACTCATATTCCTTCATGAGCAGATTGTACTCGCGTTCGCGCTGCAGCCCAAATTGGACCGCTGCTATGTTTATCTATGTGAATGAACTAAGGATAACTTACTTATCCCCCATGAGAACGGCCTCCTTTTCCTTGGCGTACTCGTATTCCTTCATGAGCAGATCGTACTCGCGTTCGCGTTCCAGCCCGATGGAGCGCTGCTTGTCGAGCTCGTTATCTGCAGAAAATTTGTCCTCCACCAGGGAACGGTGTTTCTCCTCTAGGTTCTTAAGGTTCGCAACTAATTCCTTAAATTCTCCGTCCATAACCTTCTTTTGTTTCTCTATTTCACTGAAAATAGTAAGAATCAATTCAATTTCAATTTCAAAGAAAAAAAATTATAATAGATTTTAATTCAATTCAACATCATATTTATTTTTGACTTTAATGGCTTTTAATATTCTCAACCACTTCCTTCAATTCTCCATCCATAATCTCTTCTGCTTCTCAATCTCACTAGAATATTATGAATCAATTCAATTTTAACAAGCCGAACGCTGGAGTCCCCCGCTGCCTTTTGAAGAATTTGACTTCTGATCTTGAAAAGTGGGTCAAGGTCACCGGAAATGTGAATTTGGCCGAGATCTTTTATAGATACATTTTTGGTATAAATCTGAGAAGCCTACGTGACTTCGTTATTGAGTTAACGCGATCACAAGATTTTCACAAAAAATGGCCTGTGACCCTGACCTTGAGGTCAAGGTCACCAGAATCCAAACTCGTCCGAGATCAATTATAGATACACCTTTGGTATAAATTTGAGAAGCCTATAGAGTTATCGCAATCACAAGATTTTCACCAAAAATGGCCTGTGACCTTGACCTTGAGGTCAAAGTCACCAGAATCCGAACTTGTTTGAGATCTTTTATAGATACACGCTTGGTATAAATTTGAGAAGCCTACGTGACTTCCTTCTTGAGTTATCATGATAACAAGATTTTCAGAAGAAATGGCCTGTGACCTTGATCTTGAGGTCAAGGTCACCAGAATCTAAACTTGTCTGAGATCTTTTATAGATCCACGCTTGATATAAAATTTAGAAGCCTACGTGACTTCCTTCTTGAGTTATCGCGATAACAAGATTTTCAGAAGAAGTGGCCTGTGACCTTGACCTTGAGGTGAAGGTCACCAGAATCCGAACTCGTCCGAGATCTTTTATAGATACACACTTGGTATAAATTTGAAGACCTACGTGACTTCCTTCTTGAGTTATCGCGATAACAAGATTTTCAGAAGAAGTGGCCTGTGACCTTGACCTTGAGGTCAAGGTCACCAGAATCCGAACTCGTCCGAGATCTTTTATAGATCCACGCTTGATATAAAATTGAGAAGCCTACGTGACTTCCTTCTTGAGTTATCGCGATAACAAGATTTTCAGAAGAAGTGGCCTGTGACCTTGACCTTGAGGTCAAGGTCACCAGAATCCGAACTCGTCCGAGATCTTTTATAGATACACGCTTGGTATAAATTTGAGAAGCTTATGTGACTTCCTTCTTGAGTTATCGCGATAACAAGATTTTCAAAAGAAGTGGCCCGTGACCTTGACCTTGAGGTCAAGGTCACCAGAATCCGAACTCGTCCGAGATCTTTTATAGATACACGCTTGGTATAAATTTGAGAAGCTTATGTGACTTCCTTCTTGAGTTATCGCGATAACAAGATTTTCAAAAGAAATGGCCTGTGACCTTAACCGTGAGGTGAAGGTCACCAGAATCCGAACTCGTCCAAGATCTTTTATAGATACACGCTTGATATAAATTTGAGAAGCCTACGTGACTTCCTTCTTGAGTTATCGTGGTAACAAGATTTTCAGAAGAAATGGCCTGTGACCTTGACCTTGAGGTGAAGGTCACCAGAATCCGAACTTGTCCAAGATCTTTTATAGATACACGCTTGGTATAAATTTGAGAAGCCTACGTGACTTCCTTCTTGAGTTATCTTGGTAACAAGAATCTGGACGGAAGGACGGAAGGACGGAAGGACGGACGGACGGACGGACGGACGGAGGGCATTTCTATAGTCCCCCTCTCGGGCGGGGGACTAATAATAATAATAAACCTTTGAGAAAAAATTAATTCAATTTCATATTTAACTCATTATTTCTGACTTCGGGTGATTCATGTAAAAAGGCTCATTGTGTTCTCCACAGACTCCAAAACTTTCCTCTGCTTCTCAATTTCACTAAAATATTGCGACTCAATTTGATTCAATTAACTTTTGAGAAAAATGATAATAAATTCAATGCCAATTCCTCGAAATCCCCATCCATCAACCTTCTTCTGTTTCTCGATTTTACTAAAATATCAAAAATCAATTCCATTCAATTTCAATGAAACTTTGAGAAAAAAATCAATTCAATTTAATTCCAAATTCAATTTCTGACTTGTGGTTCAACTTTCATTCAATTTATCTATTTTAAATTTTTTAATCTTTTAAAAATTACAAGTTTTGAAAAAAAAAAATTCCAATTAAAAATTTTGAAAAATGAAATTTTCATTCCTAATTATTTCTATAATTTTCAACATGAATCCTTTAATACAAATTTCTGACTTGCTGATATGGAGTAAAACATTTTTTTATCAATATTTCAGGCTAATATTTACGTTTTCTGTCTTGAGAACTTGTCGGCCTCCTTGGCTATCTGGCCAGGCATCTGATTCACAGCGACAAGATCTCCCTGGAAAGAATTTTTTTTCAAAAATAAATAAAAGCCATTTATAAAGTCTAAAATGTAAAGGTAAATCATTCATCACAATGGTTTAATTTTA
This sequence comes from Maea johnstoni, assembly GCA_963942565.1. Lineage (NCBI taxonomy): Eukaryota > Metazoa > Annelida > Polychaeta > Spionida > Magelonidae > Maea > Maea johnstoni. The sequence goes on from OZ012687.1 coordinate 44,490,773, forward strand.
ATCAGTATAATATTTAGTAAAATGGAAGGAATGGGTGAATAAATAGGAGACCCTCTGGATTAGTGAGGTAGTAAAAGGAAATGTATATGAATTTAAATGACAGTTATGTATTTATTTTCCTCTTTTTTACCTCAGGGTTTTTAAAAGCAGATTCTTCAAATTTCATTGATATGTTTTAATTTATTACTTAAACCTTTTTGGCAATCTATTTAATCTATCAATAACATTCCATTATTTTGAATTAGTCTATTTTCGATATCAATGATATTATTATTCTAACATTCATTCATCCATTACATCTTATTTCTCTTATTCATTCAATCATTTAATCACTTGGGCATCAACCATATGCTACTCAGGGCCCCCAGAAGCTCTAGGGGTCTAGACACTCAGAAATGCATTTTCAGCTATTTCTTGGCACTTGGAATGAAAACTAATCCAAGACAGATAAAAAAAAAAAAAAAATTCCAGGGGCAGATTTTTTTTCTCCAAATATCCAGAGGCAGATTATATATTTTTTCAATTTTCAGAGACAGATATTTTTTTCAAAAAGTACACCCCCCCCCCCTCCCAAGACAGATTTATTTTCCCAGGGACAGATTATTTTTTCCATATATTGAGAGACAGATTATATATTTTTTCAATTTTCAGAGACATAATTTTTTTTTGCAAAATGTACATCCCCCCCCCCCCCCCCGACATCCAATGATCGCTACCTTGAGTTCTTCCATCCGTCTCTGTAGTTGTTCGTACTCCTTTCCATCTATCTGTATCTGCCGTTTCCGTGCCTCGTGGTCCTCCCGTAGGTTTCGTTTCTCGGCTTGTCGTTGGCCGATCTCTTTCCGCATCTCGTCGCAGATCGCCTGAAGATCCTTGATCTTCTTCTCAATCTCCTGAGAGATACAACAGCAAATATCACATATAACAATCCCAGCATTTGGTGAAATTCTAATTATCTTATGTTACCCTGCAGTGTTTTGAGTATGTCAAAAGAAGAGGTAGGTAAGAATTTAAATATAAAACCAGAGAATTGTGGAATTCTAATTTACCCGAATATCCAGAGAAAAATCTAATTCAAATTAACCCAATTATTAATATGTTGCAAAAAGGACCGTAAACAAGTTAACAAATCTAGACAGAAATGTCAAAAAATGGTTTATATAAGGCGTGTATGTTGAATGCAAAAATGTATCTTTTGAAAAGTAAAAAGCTCAGCGGACAACTGAAGGTTTCTTAAAGTAAATCTAAAATCTACAAATCAAATATCTGTATATCTTTGTGCCTGTTAAATGGAACCTGTAAGATCATTCAAGTCCCTTGAAAAATGCTATCCAGACCTACAATACTTCTTGATTAACTGATGAAAATAATTTTGAATTTATTTCATCATTTTAAACTATTTATATAAAAGGCTTACGTACCGCTAGCTAGGTAAATTAGATGCTATTTGTGTTGATATTGAAAGGAATCAACATTCAGGGAGTTATTTATATAGGATTTTGCCTACAACGGAAGACTGAAAAGATCTCACAAAAAAGGATCAAGTTTCTATTCTGTTTTCTTCCTGCTGTTTGATAGGAACTATAGGTAAAATAGCAAAATCGCAGACTTAGAAAGTCTGGATTTGAATTCACTTTCCCTGGCTCATTTTGATAATTTTAGAAAAAATTGAAAGAGCAGGATAAAGAAGATAAAGGAGAAGATAAGGAGAAATAATATTATCAGTCTGACTACATTCCAAATGCAAAAACATGTTTCGTGCTCACCACAGAGCACCTCGTCAAAACAATTCCGATGACATGCTTTGCATTGCAGTAACACACACGGTAAATGAGTGGTTACTGGTTCATGATTCATGCAGTCATAGCAGCTAGGTAGGTCAGGGCATTCTATGCTCTCATACCAACTATGAAACTTTTGCACTCACTTTATTTGTGGGGAGGGTGATGTCAACTCAATTCAGTGACTCTCATACAAAACATGTTCAATGGTGACTTTCGAGTAATAGACCATGGTTATTCATGGAATGAACCATGCTCTATCCATGGAAAAGATCATGATCTATGGATAAACCATGGTCTAATTTCCATGGATAAACCATGGTCTTTTCCATGGAGAGATCATGGTCCATTCCATGGATAGACCAGTGTATCCATGGAATAGACCATGGTTTATCCATGGATTAGAACATGGCTTATCCACAGAATATAAGATGGATTATCCTAGGAATAGACCATGGTTTATCCATGGAATAGACCAGGGTTCATCCATATACTAGATCAAGGTGTATCCATGGAAAAGACCATGGTTTATCAATGGATTAGACCATAGTTTATCCATGGAATAGAGCTTGGTTTATCCATAGAATATACCATGGTTTATCCATAGAATAAACCATGGAATAGAGCATGGTTTATCCATGGATTAGACCATAGTTTATCTATGGACTAAACCAAGCGTTTTACCCATGAAATAGACCATGGTTTATGCATGGAATAGACCATAGTCTATCCATGGAATATAGACCATGGTCTATCCATGACTAGACCATGGTTAATCCACGGGAAAGATCATGGCCTATCCATGGAATAGACCATAGTGTATTCATGGATAAGCCCATAAAATTATCATTCGAATAGACCATGGTCTATTCCATGGCATAGACCAGTTCAATCATTTTCAGTGGAGATCATGAAATATAATAAGGAAATAAAAATTGATATTAAGTAATTAAAATCTTTGACTGAAATGTATAATTTAAAAAATGTGTAGATAATTTGAAAAAGCAGCTAATGCAGTACTACAATTAAAAAATTAAGGGCTTCAAAAACCACAAATGCTAAAAGTTGCCATAAGTAGGGGGTATATATAGTGTCATAAGCATATCATCAACAATTCTTGTTTTATGTACAACTGTACCAAAAAGCAACAAGAGTTGCATTCAGCATCTCCAGGGCTAAGAGAAAGTATGTGACAAAAAGCCATAAAAACTGGTATTTTAGGACGATAAGGTAAAGAAGCCTAAAATTCAATATATATATATATTTATATATGTATATATATATATATATATATATATATATATCTATAAATAAATATATATATATATTTGCACAAACAACAAAACAATTCACATCATCCACAGCCATATTTAAGCAGCAGCAGTGTAGGCAGTGGTTGCCAATGTAAGCATGTCAAAGGGCATGTCAAAGGTCAGGACAAAGGTCAAAGGTCAGGTCAATAAGACATGCTTTTTATACCTCGTGCAAACTCAGCTCTTGCTCGCCATCCTCATTAAAATGAGTGGCGATGAATTCCTAGAAACAATTAGGTAAAACAATAGAGAAATAAAAACAATGCAAACAATAGAAATAATAGCTGCACGAATACCTAAGTAATGACATTATTTTCCATTCTTAGATGATACACATATATGACTGATATGAAAAAAAATTGAGAATATATTACTTTTGCAAACAGCCTTTAACAATGTTTTCTAAATTGAGAAAGTTATAACCTTATTGAACTGCAAATTTTCAAAAACATATGATTCTTCTGTTAACCCTTCCAAAGCTGAGGCTACTTTCGTCCAAAGCACAAGGATGCAAAGACTTTTGAAAACCATCTAATCCCTGTCATCTTGGTATTCATTGGATAGCTCTCGCTGAGTGCTCTCAGATGAGTACCCAAATGCCAGGGTTTCAGTGACTATTCAAGATTTCTGCATTACTTTGTATTAGCTGAATTAACCACCAGCAGCATCTGGGTTAATAGATTCAGAAAATATTGCTTTCTAAATCTTATAAAATCTATGTTCCTATTTTCAGGGAGTGAGGAGAACATGAAAGTAGAGCTGAGGAAAGCTTCAAACAGGCCTGGCTGAGCCGAATGTATGTTTCGTTTGAACCAGCTCAATGAGCCAATCAAGTGAGGCGTAGAGGTCCCAGGAATGCGTCCAATGCAGTGACCCGATTGGCTGGGCGGCCTGACCCTCACGATGGCTCGCACAAATAGCTTCACTGACCAAATACGTGAAAATGTTCACTTGGAGGAATACACAATGTTCAATCAAATGTGGATGGAATTTTTTTCTGAAGTTGCCAAAATATTTGTATTTCAGCATCGGCCAGATGTATGTCTTCAGAATTGGGATTTATTTTTAACCAATTAACGCCCCTAGCACCAAGAAATATACCAACTCTTTTGGTAAAATCTTTTTGACAATAGCATACTGTATACCGTGTTAATATTGCGCATATAAAATAATGCGCTCAACAGATAACTGCCTTTGATGCGCAGTTTAATTATTGCGCATTGATATCCTCCAGCTCAATCTGTGTGAGGGGGCAGGGGTGTGCAACCAGTAGCCGGCTTTTGGGTAGGGTGGTGTTGCTATATTCAAGCCGGCCAGCCCCTTAGGGATGTCAGATGCGGCTAGTATTATAGGCAAGTGCAATCTTTATTTTGTCACCAGCCACGAACAGTGTTATCTTGGTTGCAATCAGTAACTCTGATTAGTGGTTACCGGCATGTTTGATCACACTAGATTGTGCAAGTCGTCTAAGTCGTAATTGAACTTAGTACCGGCAGAGCCCGCGAAGGGTCTTTATGTTGAATGACAAGATATGATATCAGTGTGTTGAACGTTCAAGCATAGAGATCCAATATCCATTTAATGATAGTGCGCAGTTTAATAAATGCGGACTCCATGGGTGCGCAAAGTACGCATTAATTAAACTGCCGCAATATTAACACGGTATACAGTATTTTGGAAGCAATTTGAATAGGAGGTGGCAATGAGAATTAAACCAATAACCAGCTGCCAACTATTTTGATATGATAGATTTTAAGCCCAATTTGAAATTCATTTTCTAAAAGTATCATAGGTCGTGGTGACACAGGTCAAGCGAAGCTCTGGGCATGAATGGGTTAACCCATTAACGCTCACAGCAGCGAAAAGCAACCTGACAATTTTGATCAAATCTTTCAACCGACATCATACTTGGGAAAATATTTGAAGGAGAAATGTGGATTAGAACACTACTAACAACTCTCCTTCAAATATTTAGTCATTTTTCTTTCAATTCTCAAGTTATTGCCAAATGTAATTTAGATGCAGACAACAATTTCTAGAAGAACTTTTAAACATTAATGGGTTAAAGAGAGTGGTTTAGTTCCAGTCAATAGATAAGAAAAATATATTTTTTACAAAAATACAGAGAGGTTCCCAGGCATGGAAGGTATAGAGACAACATTTATGACATGAGGTGCCTAAGAATTAGACATCTTGTGTCAGAAATTTGGTGCCAGAATCAATAGTTTTCGTTTGTATATTCCCTCAATTTCTTCCTAATAAGGAAGGGTCCAGGATACTTCAGTTAGGCCAGAAATTTCACTCTATACCTCGCTTGTCAGGGAACCCAATTTTTGCCACTTTGGATAAAGGTATTAATGAAAAACAAGTCCCACAGTGAGGACTTTGTGCATTATGGGTTATTGATGGGAAACCAACAATGGTGCCTGCATGTGGCACTAACTTTATTATTGGATGAACTAAATTCTAAAAAAAAAAAAGAATTCTGTTTCCTGTAATGGTCCAGATTATTTTTCTTAAACAGTATCCTGAGTATGGCACTATTCTGAGAAAGAGCTGATATAAACCCCTATAATGCTGCTGGTGGCTAATTTGGCCAATACAAAATGATACAAAAAAACTGAAAAATGACCTAAACCTTGGCACTTGGGTACTTGTATGAGAGTACTCAGTGAGACCTTTCCAATGAATTTCAACATGACAGGGTCTAGATGGTTCTCAAAAGTCTTTGCATCCTTGTGCCTTGGATGAAAGTAGCCTCGTCAACCATTCCAATGCTGAGGCTACTTTCATTCGAAGCACAATGACGCAAAGATTTTAGAAAATCATTTAAACCCTGTCATGTTGGTATTCATTCAAAAGCTCTTACTGAGTACTTTCAGATGAGTACCCATGTGCCAGGGTTTCAATCATTTTCCAGTTTTTTTTGTATCATTTTTGTGTTGGCCAAATCAGCCACCAGCAGCATAAGGGTTAAAACCCACTACAAGACGGCATCAACAGGAAAACTCACAATGAGGAAGCAATAAGAGAGTGCCAGACTTGCTGCCAAATATCTGTGAAACAAATGGCACTGTTAGGAGACTGGTATCAATAACAACAACTTTTTCTGGATGATGATGATGATGGCAACGGTTGCCATGGAGACTTGGCAGGTATCCAGGTATAACCTGGGTATTATCCCTAGCAACTATAAGTTGCTATGAAAATGAACCTAATTTTTTCTTACTCCACATTGCTATTACTTTACACATATTTTTTCTAAATCATTTAGATCAGATTACATATCTTCTAATTAATACCAATTACTGGACAACTAAAACATACATGCTGCAGGAAAAAAATGCATATCATCATGCAGCCTGCTACTCCACTGATGATACTCTATTAGTTTGTGAATGAATCAATTATTGATATAATTTATTTTGGTAAGTCGTTTTGCAGTAAGTCATTACAAAGACAAAACCCAAAAATTCTTACATTATATTCCATTGGCTTATTTTTTCATTTTCATCATAATCTTGTGGGGATATGGTACAGAATTTGAAGGGCAAGATACAGAACTTGTGCGGCAAGGTACAGGACTTATAATGTGGGGAAAGGTACAGAACTTGTGGGACAAGGTACAGGACTTGTGGGACAAGGTACAGGACTTATGGGGTAAGGTACAGGACTTGTGGGACAAGGTACAGGACTTGTGGGGTAAGGTACAGGACTTGTGGGACAAGGTACAGGACTTGTGGGACAAGGTACAGGACTTGTGGGTTAAGGTACAGGACTTGTGGGACAAGGTACAGGACTTGTGGGACAAGGTACAGGACTTGTGGGACAAGGTACAGGACTTGTGGGACAAGGTACAGAACTTGTGGGGCAAGGTACAGAACTTGTGGGACAAGGTACAGAACTTGTGGGGCAAGGTACAGGACTTGTGGGACAAGGTACAGGACTTATGGGGTAAGGTACAGGACTTGTGGGACAAGGTACAGGACTTGTGGGGTAAGGTACAGGACTTGTGGGACAAGGTACAGGACTTGTGGGGTAAGGTACAGGACTTGTGGGACAAGGTACAGGACTTGTGGGACAAGGTACAGGACTTGTGGGACAAGGTACAGGACTTGTGGGACAAGGTACAGAACTTGTGGGGCAAGGTACAGAACTTGTGGGGCAAGGTACAGAACTTGTGGGACAAGGTACAGAACTTGTGGGACAAGGTACAGGACTTGTGGGACAAGGTACAGGACTTATGGGGTAAGGTACAGGACTTGTGGGACAAGGTACAGGACTTGTGGGGTAAGGTACAGGACTTGTGGGACAAGGTACAGGACTTGTGGGGCAAGGTACAGGACTTGTGGGACAAGGTACAGGACTTGTGGGACAAGGTACAGGACTTGTGGGACAAGGTACAGGACTTGTGGGACAAGGTACAGGACTTGTGGGACAAGGTACAGGACTTGTGGGACAAGGTACAGAACTTGTGGGGCAAGGTACAGAACTTGTGGGACAAGGTACAGAACTTGTGGGGCAAGGTACAGGACTTGTGGGACAAGGTACAGGACTTATGGGGTAAGGTACAGGACTTGTGGGACAAGGTACAGGACTTGTGGGGTAAGGTACAGGACTTGTGGGACAAGGTACAGGACTTGTGGGGTAAGGTACAGGACTTGTGGGACAAGGTACAGGACTTGTGGGACAAGGTACAGGACTTGTGGGACAAGGTACAGGACTTGTGGGACAAGGTACAGAACTTGTGGGGCAAGGTACAGAACTTGTGGGGCAAGGTACAGAACTTGTGGGACAAGGTACAGAACTTGTGGGACAAGGTACAGGACTTGTGGGACAAGGTACAGGACTTATGGGGTAAGGTACAGGACTTGTGGGACAAGGTACAGGACTTGTGGGGTAAGGTACAGGACTTGTGGGACAAGGTACAGGACTTGTGGGGCAAGGTACAGGACTTGTGGGACAAGGTACAGGACTTGTGGGACAAGGTACAGGACTTGTGGGACAAGGTACAGGACTTGTGGGACAAGGTACAGGACTTGTGGGACAAGGTACAGGACTTGTGGGACAAGGTACAGAACTTGTGGGGCAAGGTACAGAACTTGTGGGACAAGGTACAGAACTTGTGGGGCAAGGTACAGGACTTGTGGGACAAGGTACAGAACTTGTGGGGCAAGGTACAGAACTTGTGGGACAAGGTACAGGACTTGTGGGACAAGGTACAGGACTTGTGGGACAAGGTACAGTACTTGTGGGACAAGGTACAGTACTTGTGGGGCAAGGTACAGGACTTGTGAGGCAAGGTACAGGACTAGTGGGACAAGGTACAGGACTTGTGAGACAAGGTACAGAACTTGTGGGACAAGGTACAGGACTTGTGGGACATGGTACAGGACTTGTGGGACAAGGTACAGAACTTGTGGGACAAGGTACAGGACTTGTGGGACAAGGTACAGGACTTGTGGGACAAGGTACAGGACTTGTGAGGCAAGGTACAGGACTTGTGGGACAAGGTACAGGACTTGTGGGGCAAGGTACAGAACTTGTGGGACAAGGTACAGGACTTGTGGGACAAGGTACAGGACTTGTGGGACAAGGTACAGGACTTGTGTGGCAAGGAACAGAACTTGTGGGACAAGGTACAGGACTTGTGAGGCAAGGTACAGGACTAGTGGGACAAGGTACAGGACTTGTGAGACAAGGTACAGAACTTGTGGGACAAGGTACAGGACTTGTGGGGCAAGGTACAGGACTTGTGGGACATGGTACAGGACTTGTGGGACAAGGTACAGAACTTGTGGGACAAGGTACAGGACTTGTGGGACAAGGTACAGGACTTGTGGGACAAGGTACAGGACTTGTGGGACAAGGTACAGGACTTGTGGGACAAGGTACAGGACTTGTGAGGCAAGGTACAGGACTTGTGGGACAAGGTACAGGACTTGTGGGGCAAGGTACAGAACTTGTGGGACAAGGTACAGAACTTGTGGGACAAGGTACAGGACTTGTGGGACAAGGTACAGGACTTGTAGGACAAGGTACAGGACTTGTGGGACAAGGTACAGGACTTGTGGGACAAGGTACAGAACTTGTGGGACAAGGTACAGAACTTGTGGGACAAGGTACAGGACTTGTGGGAAAAGGTACAGGACTTGTGGGAAAAGGTACAGGACTTGTGGGACAAGGTACAGGACTTGTGGGGCAAGGTACAGGACTTGTGGGACAAGGTACAGGACTTGTGGGGCAAGGTACAGGACTTGTGGGACAAGGTACAGGACTTGTGGGACAAGGTACAGGACTTGTGGGACAAGGTACAGGACTTGTGGGACAAGGTACAGGACTTGTGGGACAAGGTACAGGACTTGTGGGACAAGGTACAGGACTTGTGGGACAAGGTACAGGACTTGTGGGACAAGGTACAGGACTTGTGAGGCAAGGTACAGGACTTGTGGGACAAGGTACAGGACTTGTGGGGCAAGGTACAGGACTTGTGGGACAAGGTACAGAACTTGTGGGACAAGGTACAGGACTTGTGGGACAAGGTACAGGACTTGTGGGACAAGGTACAGGACTTGTGGGACAAGGTACAGAACTTGTGGGACAAGGTACAGAACTTGTGGGACAAGGTACAGGACTTGTGGGAAAAGGTACAGGACTTGTGGGACAAGGTACAGGACTTGTGGGGCAAGGTACAGGACTTGTGGGACAAGGTACAGGACTTGTGGGGCAAGGTACAGGACTTGTGGGACAAGGTACAGGACTTGTGGGACAAGGTACAGGACTTGTGGGACAAGGTACAGAACTTGTGGGACAAGGTACAGGACTTGTGGGACAAGGTACAGGACTTGTGGGACAAGGTACAGGACTTGTGGGACAAGGTACAGGACTTGTGGGGCAAGGTACAGGACTTGTGGGGCAAGGTACAGGACTTGTGGGACAAGGTACAGGACTTGTGGGGCAAGGTACAGGACTTGTGGGACAAGGTACAGGACTTGTGGGACAAGGTACAGAACTTGTGGGACAAGGTACAGGACTTGTGGGACAAGGTACAGGACTTGTGGGACAAGGTACAGGACTTGTGGGACAAGGTACAGGACTTGTGGGACAAGGTACAGGACTTGTGGGATATAACATTTAATTCCATTGGCTTATTTTTTCATTTTCATCATAATCACCTTTTCGTAAACAAAAACTTGATTTCAAAGGATGAAATTTAACTATCACAATTTAATCAATATGACCACAGATGCAGAAATCCAATTCGAACAGCCAACTTTAAATCAATTGATTTATGCATCAATGTTACAATTTGCTATAAACAGTGTAACCCTTATGCTGCTCAAAGCTAATTTGGCCAATAGAAAATGATGCATAAAACCAGAAAAAAATGACTGAAACCCTGACACATGGTTATTCATCTGAAAGCACTCCCGGAGGGCTATCCAATGAGTACCAACATGATGGGATTTAGACCTTTGCATTCTTGTACTCTGGACAAAAGAAGCCTCAACATTGGAAGGGTTAAGGTCTTACGACACTTTTAGAAATCTCAGTTTGGTTTTCCTGAAACTTTGCATGAGGAAAGAACATATAACAGTGATCTTCAAAACAACTTTAATCCATGGGGTCATCCTTCTTGTGCTTTGGACGAAGTAGCCTCAGCATTCAAGGGTTAACCCTTCCAATGCTGAGGCCACTTTCGTCCAAAGCACAAGGACGCATTTTTTTTCAAAACCATCTAAACCCAGTCATGTTGGCATTCATTAGAAAGCTCTCGCTGAGTACTCTCATATGAGTACCCATTTGCCAGGGTTTCAGTCATTTTTCAGGATTTTTGCATCATTTTATATTGGCCAAATTAGCCACCAGCAGCATAAGGGTTAACTCCCCATGTCACCATAAGTGATCAGAACTGAATGGTTCCCTGTATGTCTGCTCACAGTGAGAGGGAATATTCCCTAGAGCAACCAGGCAGAAAAGATTGCCTTGGGTTGGTGGCTGGTTCGTGCTCCCTGCGGTTAAACTGTCATAACTGTGACAGCTAGCGGACAAATATCATCGCCCTTATTGCACTCAGATGACTTCCAATTGTTAACCACATAGAGACACTCAGAGAGTACCCTTTGTGGGTCAATATATTCAATTATTTACAATGCTGCTTCGAAATACAGTGGAACCCCTCAAAGTTGACTAGCCATCTAAAATGATATTAACCCTTCCAATGCTGAGGCGTTATTGATACCTGCAGTCTCCTTACAGTAGCATTTTTTAACCACATAGAGACACTCAGAGAGTACCCTTTGTGGGACAATATATTCAACCGTTTCCAATACTGCTTCAAAATACAGTGGAACCCTTCAAAGTGACCAACCCTCGCAGTTCACTACCCTTCTAAGTTGACCAAATTTTGCCAGTCTCAAACTAACTTTTTTCCTATTAGCCTCATAGAGTAAACTGAACCCTTCTAAGCTAACCACCCCTCTATATTGACAACCCCCCTAAATTGAACACATTTCGCTAGTCCAAAACAAACTTTTTCCTAATAGTTTTATAATAAAGTGAACCTCTCAAGTTCACCGCCCTTCTACGTTGACCAGTTGTGGCAGCCTGCCAGGTCCCAAAGATGGTCATTTTAGAGGGGTTCCACTGTATTGAAGGAAGGAAGGAAGGAAGGAATTGGGTTTTACATCGCTTTCAACCGCTTAGGTCATATCACGACGAGATAGAAACCTGGAACCGGGAAGAAATTCCCTACTCTTCATGAATAGTTCCAAGGGGTCTTTCAGTTGCAGAAGGACCATAGACAGCCCTCCACAAGCCAAACATTTATTTAGCGACCAGGCCAACCCGCTTGAGGATCCAGGCATCGTAACCACTAGGCCACGGCGGATCCACCCACTGTATTGAAAAAAATATTGCCTTAATTCTACGGGTGTAAGACCAGGAGTGAAGTCTGAAAAAGATAGGATTAAAGCCATTAAAGAATTCAATCAGATTTGTCTAAAAGGTTTACCTATGGTAGATCACTGTTTATAATTATAAGTATTTTCTAGTAGTATTAAAAGTGGGCTTTGAAGACTTACCCCTGCTTTGGGCATTCTACTGTATTCTCTGTCAATCAGCTTCTTTTCTTCTAATAAACTGCAATGAAAAATTTGGATAGTTGTAGAATAGTATTATTATAGCATTATTATATTATAAGCAAATTCTACATTCCTACCACGACTAGTGCCCAAGAGTCGTATACATTAGTGACCTAAATAATGACCTACTGGCCATTTGTAGATAATAAGATATAGTTTTAATAATTTGGAGAAAATCTTTGAATTTTTTCAAAACAAAGATTTTGTAAGATAGTAAATTCAAGCAGAATTTTTGACTCAGAAATTGAAAATCCTCAATCAGATTTTTGGAATTCTTTGACAGTCTTTATGTTACATTGACTATTACAAAGGTCAATATGAGACTGATTTCAGCTCTGAATAGAATTCTGAAAAATATTAATAACCGCAATTATTACAGTTAAGCTGCCAGTAGTATAATTGTTATTGCAAAACAATATATCAACAAATCAATAAACATGTTACCATATTGACAGAAACAAGATTTCAAACTTGAGAGGTTATTTTTAACCAAAATAACAATCTTGTACAGGTCAATGGGACTCAATGGGACCAGGAAAATAGGTCCGTCATATGCAAAATCCGTCGTTTACATATGACGAATACTTGCTTTGCATCGGACTGGGACCAAGCATGTCGTCCGTCATATGCAAAAATCCGTCGTACAGTGGTCCGTCATATCAAAGTTCACCTGTACAACCATTACATGGTGAATCTTTATTCATTAATTGAATTGTTCTTAGGATTGGCACATTTTTAATTTTCAAGATACGCTACAATATTGATATTTCCTTAAAGGTATGGTATATTAACAATATTTTTAACAATACTTCCAGCCTCCCAGCGACTTCATTTTGTTAAAAAAGCAGTCACCTTCAGAAATTTCACTAATAAATGGCTAACTGCCAAAGTGGAGTTGACCCAGTAGCGACTAAATCAAATATTATATCGTTAACCCATTCACACACAGAGTTACTCTAGAAAGTATCGTCTGCTACTCTTGTATTTATGAAAATAACTTAAGAACAAAAAATCTGAAGGAGAGTTGTTGTATTGGTTCTGATCAACATTTCCCCTTCAAATGTTTTCCAGGTGATGCTTTTGTAAGTAAAATATTTCCAAAAGTGACAGACCTGTTTTGGCTGGTCTGATTGCAAATAGGTTAAGCAGACTATGGATACAACAGATCTCAAGCAATTCGATATTGATATCTGGTATTGTATCAAGTACCGGTACTAGGGTTGGGAATCGGTTGCAATTTCATGATCGATAATCAGTTATAGCCAACCGATCGAATATCGATCATAATCAGTTCATCGCACTTTTGAAGTAATTGTGTACTAGAGGTCTAGAGCCTAATAATAAGTGATAGTCTATGACGATTACTTGCTATTAGCACCTACCTTAACTTCGTTTTAAAGCGTTTTTGGAGCTTAGTTTCATAGCAAGAAAGCTGACAACTCGTCCGTCATTTAGTTCCATATTTTGCCACTAGGTGTCACCTTTTCCGATTATTATCGATTGCAAGTTATGTAATCGATTAATCATAATCAGAGAGGTAAAGGATTGATTATCGATTATAATCGATGATCGTCCCAACACTAACCGGTACCCTAATCTTTGTGTTCATATACCATTCTATCTTGTAGTCTAGCTGGTACTGCCTCTCGTCGGTCTGAGCCAGCTCGTTGTGGTGCTTGAGCAGCTCTGTGCGTAGCTTGGACGTCTCCGTGGTGGAACCGTCAGGGAAACTGTCCCCTTTCTCCAGTTCCTCCTTCTGTCGGACCAGCTCCGCGGAATACTGCTTCGCATCCTGGAGATACTTGGTCTCATTGTCTCGGATACTGGAAAGATAGCAGTCAAAAAATATCAAATTAAAGTATTAGGGTTCGACTTTCCCAGGGGCCCATGGGCATATGCCCCTAGATTTTGCTATTGGCCCCTAAAGTTTTCTTACTAGGGGCCCAAACCACTAGTTTTTATCAAAATACCTTTTCGGGCCCCTAGCCTGAAATCTAAGTGTCAGACCCTGATACTGTATTGGTAGATTGCAACCTTGCAGATACCCAGTTTCCTTGTCACATATACTTAATATGAAATAGAAAATCTTGGATAAATCATGAACTAATATGTAGGTTAAAAAATCTCAGAATTTTGTGCTGACAGATTTATACTTACACTTTATACCTTAAAAAACCTATCGTTATACTTTTTTAAAAATTCATTCTTCGAATGAAAGAATTATTTAAAAAACTTTTTGTGGAAGAGGGTTGAGTTCTTATTAATGCTTCATCTCTAAATAATCTCTCATGCTTTGGTCTGAGAGATACTGACAAAATAGTTGGGCACAATAGGCATAAATGAGTTGATAATAAAGCATTGTCATATTTCTCTCTAGACATTTCAAGACATTATTAAATTAAACAAATTTCACAGAGTGAAATAAGAATTTTTTTTCCTCATTTTCTAAATCCAACTCCAATGTGATTTGAATGTAATTTGGTGTTTCAGCATGTTCATTGTTGGTTGATCCCATCATTTCCTCCGCTCTGCAACTATTTTTTGCCTTTAACTCAAGGCATCATAAGTAGTGATGTTATTGATATGAAATTTTATCGATTCGATTAATTGATATATTTTTCGATTCGATTCGATTCGATTCGATATGCCGTAACGTGCTCGTAGGGCACAATTACTTATAGGAACGTCATTGATATCCCTTTATTTTGGTTGGATACCCTGTGTCTTGGCCATATGCCTTCAGGAGTCAAGCACACCATTCCTTCCAATTTCTCTGACAAAGACCATAGAAAATACTTCAATAGTTAGTCAGAGTTTCACTTTGCATTAGTTTAACAGGAAAATGTCTGGGAAAAGTGTATTTTTCATTGATAATCATACGCCATTATTGGGGTACAGCATATCGATTATTTCGATTCGATACCCAACCATTCGATTCGATTTAATTGACAAAGAGAAAATGTTGATTTATCGATTTGTCGACTATCGATGACATCCCTAATCATAAGGCATTTCTCTCATAAAAAGTGAAGTTTTGCAAAAAATTACATGAAATATGAGTTCCTTTAAAATCAATCTATTTCCATTAGTTTTGAAGTGTTTGCTAAGATTTGAAAATCATACCATTTTCACTTAGCAAGGAAAGGAAAGCAATAAATTGTGGTTTTGCAAAATCAAGGTAGTGCATGATATATTCTTTTGCATTAAGCAAATGGTGGGATGAAAAAAATAACACACAGGCCCATCGCTAACTCAAAATGTTACTGGCTCTGTAGAACCTGTAACAGCAAGGATCTATTGGTCCTGCAATCATTTTACTAGTCCTACAAATTTTTCCTTTCACAAAACAAGGAAAAATATTTTATGAAATTCGCTGACAGCATTTCTTTTGATTTATTCTATCTTCATTTATTTCATAAACATTTGGGGCCATTCTTGAGGAGAAATCTGTTAACAAGAATGTCACCAAATGTGGTGACATTCTGGCCCCTAAAACAGACCAGTTGAGGTCTTTTTTATTAGCCCGAAGCTGTTTGGGGAATTTTTACTGGCCTGGGGCTAGTGGTTCACTGTTATAGTCTGTCTGCCTTGAGTTGGGCTAACCGCTTTTTCCTCTTTTTTCCCACAAAAAGTTCGTTTTTGCCATCCAAACTTGGCAAACCTCTTAGTAGCACTACTGCGTGTATGTATGAACATACTTTTTGACTTAACTCCGCAAAATGTTGATTTTGCTCATTAGGTCCCATTGTAAAATCTGCCCATTTCCAACAATTGCCAACAGTACAAACACGTGAGATCGTCATTGTTGGCAATGGGCAAATTTTACAATGGGACCTAATGAGAAAAATCAACATTTTGCGGAGTTGAGACAAAAAGTATGTTCATACATATACGCGGTAGTGCTACTAAGAGGTTTGCCAAGTTTGGAAGGCAAAATCGAACTTTTTGAGGGGAAAAAGAGGAAAAAGCTGTTAGCCAAACTCACGTCAGACAGACTATAGTGTCGAGCCCTGCTGAGTCCATCATGCATCAATCCATAGATTACTTACTGTTTAAGTGTTTCATGTAGCTGTGTATATTTCGCTTTCAGGAGTGCCACCTTGGTCCCTGTCAACTTGCCAGCCTGGAATAACTACAAAAGAAAAAGGGAAACTGATAATCTGATATCACATAATGATGAATGCAATGAAACAAATCTAAAGTAACCAACACAATGCTGTTCCGGCTACTCATATGAGACAATTCTGTAATTCACTATCTAGTTCCACGAATCTGCACCAATGATAATAGTCAGTATTTCAATCCAATAGCTGTATGACCTAACTTTGTAACTGTCCAATGGCAAGTAATGTCTTGTTTGACGCCTGGCGTGGCGATTTTGGAGATATTTTCCCTACAAAAGCATTTTTTTGAAAACATTTGAAGGAGAAATGTTGATCAGAAGATAAACAATAACTCTCCTTGAAATATTTCGCAAACTTTCGCTTTATTCCCAAGTTATTTCCAAAAGTATGAAAGTTGCAGATAATACTTCTAGAGGAACTCTTGAGTGTGAATGGGTTAACTGCTCAGGATAATTGACCTGATGATGGTAAGCAAGCTGGCCTTAGGATAGATAGCTGCATGACCCTAACTTCATTTCCAGGTTTTAATTGAATATAAACTAAATCATATTCATTTTTTTAGATTCTTTCAAAGTTTCTTACAAAGGAAATGTATATTTTGAAGGGGATAATTAAGCAGAAACTGCTGACCCAGTGAACTGCCCAGACTCTAAAGTGGATTCATAGTTTAGCATGAGTAAGGATCATGATAGGGGATAGGCTATTAACACTGATAGAGTGTATTAATTAGAACATCAATAATATTTATTGGTCAAGCGGCCATCTGTTCTTGATTCCTAATGGAAGAAATCTGTATGTATACCATTATATTCGAATGTGCCACCTCCTTATATCAATCCCCTACTATGAGGGTATTGCTGTGCTCTATGATAAAAGAATCTATCTCCTACCAACACGAAGCACCAACTATGAGGGCAGGGACTTAATAAAGCCAGGACCTGTCCAGCCTGTCTTTAAAAACAGGCAGTTTCCTGAACACCTCTTTTCGGACAGGCAACAATTTCTATGAGGAATTTTCAATTTTGACTTTTTGGGGGAATCAACCAGATACTTTCCTGACAAACCATCCTCTAGGACATTATAAGTTCAAGTGTAAATTGCCTGTTTCGACACAATAGGCTATTAAATGTAGTTGGTATACGGAATTGAATTATCTGGAGTAGGTGAATCTCGACAGACAGAATATTTGGAATTGCTGTTTTGAACAGGCATCTTCAAAATCCTGGCTAAGACCCTGTATGAGGGTACAGATATATTCTCTATAACAGAAGCAGGGCTAAACCCTGTATGAGGGTACAGATATATCCTCTATAACAGAAGCAGGGCTAAGCGTGTGCAACCTTGATATATAAAGGCCCTGCTATAAGGGTACAGATTTGCGCTATAATGACAGAGGCGTACGCCACCCCCCTAAATAACCCCTGCCGTAAGAGTACAGATTTGCACTATGACAGAGGCGCACGCCACCCCCCTAAATAACCCCTGCCGTAAGAGTAGAGATTTGCACTATGACAGAGGCGCACGCCACCCCCCTAAATAACCCCTGCCGTAAGAGTAGAGATTTGCACTATGACAGAGGCGCACGCCACCCCCCAATACTGACAGACTTATCTAAGCAAAAACATGTAGCGACCCTACCATTAGGGTACAGATTTGTGCTATGACAGAGGCATATGCCACCCCCCTAAATAACCCCTACCATGAGGGTACAGATTTGCACTATGACACAGGCGTACGCCACCCCCCTAAATAACCCCTGCCGTAAGAGTAGAGATTTGCACTATGACAGAGGCGCACGCCACCCCCCAATACTGACAGACTTATCTAAGCAAAAACATGTAGCGACCCTACCATTAGGGTACAGATTTGTGCTATGACAGAGGCATATGCCACCCCCCTAAATAACCCCTACCATGAGGGTACAGATTTGCACTATGACACAGGCGTACGCCACCCCCCTAAATAACCCCTGCCGTAAGAGTAGAGATTTGCGCTATAACAGAGGCGTACGCCACCCCCCTAAATATAACCCCTGCTGTAAGAGTACAGATTTGCACTATGACAGAGGCGTACGCCACCCCCGTAAATAACCCCCGCCGCAAGAGTACAGATTTGCACTATGACACAGGCATACACCACCCCCTCAATACTGACAGACTCATCAGCGAGAACATGTAGCGACCCTCCCATGAGGGTACAGCTTTGCGCTATGACAAAGGCATATGTCACCCCCCTAAATAACCCCTGCTGTAAGAGTACAGATTTGCGCTACGACAGAGGCGTACGCCACCCCCCTAAATAACCCCTGCTGTAAGAGTACAGATTTGCGCTACGACAAAGGCATATGTCACCCCCCTAAATAACCCCTGCTGTAAGAGTACAGATTTGCACTATGACAGAGGCGTACGCCACCCCCCAATACTGACAGACCTATCAGCGAGAACATGTAGCGAGCATGTGGTCGCATGATGAGGGCAAGATGGCCGTCAGAAGGAACAACATGGCCACAAGTGGAAGCAGCCCAGGTATTCCGTGGAACAACAGCGTAATCTGCCCATGTGTGATAAGAGGCATTTCCTGGGAGTCCACGCAGCGAGATAGTTATAGGTGTAAGATTGGCAGTTATTTGGAGGAATCACAAACAGCTTCCAGATCAGGGACCTACACAGAAGTGGGAGGTGCATATTGGGGGGTCCCTGTGTACACAATTTCTAGTGATATCTAACCTATGTATGAAATTATATCTTTATCATTATCATTATTACTAATAATAATATTCATTATTATTATTATTATTATTATTATTAGTAGTAGTAGTAGTAGTAGTAGTAGTAGTAGTAGTAGTAGTATCATTATCATTATTATCATCATTACTATTATCATTATTATTATTATTATTATCATTATTATTATTATTACTATTATTATTATTATTATTATTATTATTGTTGTTATTATTACTGTTATGATTATTGTTATTATCATTATTATTATCATTATTATTATCATTATTATTATTATCATTATTACTATTATTATCATTAATATTATTATTATTATCATTCTTATCATCCTCCTCCTCATCATCATCATCAGCATTAATTATTATAATTATTATTATAATAATCATTATCATTATTATCATTATCATCCTTATCATCACCATCATCAACATCGTCATTATCATTATCACGATCATCATCATCATCATCATCATCATCATAATCATCATCATCACCATAATCATTCTATAAGGTGGGAAGCCTACAGCCAGAAGAACCTGTATTTGTTATCAGCTACCACTTAGAGCAAATTACGACAGGGAGCATGTATTCTTATCAGCAAAATTTTGGCAATTCCACTCTTGCAGTGAAAGATAAATATACAGCATATATGCCTGACCATCTTAATGATTAACACATTCTTGACAAGTTCCAGAGATTGCACTTCCAGAACATTTCCTGTAATATGAAGAAACGATTTTCCTTAAGTTTGGGGAGATGAAGTGTGTTGATGTTCATGATGAAATCTGTTGTTTATTGATGTTGTTCAAACACTTTTTAAATATTTTTCAACTAATACTATTATTAGATGAGTTAGAGATGTCAGAATGTGTGTGACCCTATGCTGGTGGTGGCTACTTTGGCCAATTCAAAATGATGCAAAAATCCTGAAAAAATGACTGAAACCCTGGCACATGGGTAATCCGGCAAGCAGAACAATACCCTAACTTGCCCCGCTTGGTAAGTAATGTTTTGGGCAGAGTCCTCGCGATGTAACTCGTCCTTGTTTAACAGAGCGGCGTGGCAAATGGAAGTGCCAGCGGGGCAAGTAAACTTTAGGGTCAGCTTACCCCACTTGGAAAGTAAAGTTGCACCTTGACTGACCACCCCGTTTCAACGACTGCAATAACTGAACATGGTACCCCCCCCCCCCCCCCCAACCCCTAATACCGCCTTTTGGATGTCCAGTGGTTAATGCGTCAGATAGTGTTATATAATAGCTCTGCTGAGTAGAGGAACACACCCGCTGTAATGTTAACACCGCAAGGAAAACTTAGCTACAGTAAACAAGTCCTATCAGACACACGTTGCACCATTCCACTATACACACACTATACATACATACGCAGGCACGACGTTAACTTTTGCAGCGACTTGCCCCGTAGGGCAAGTGAGATTCAGTTTTCACTTGCCCCACTCCAACTTTCACATGCCCTTGAAAAATTGTATATAATAATTTTATTATATTTCATTTAAAACCAAGTAGAACATGGTTCTGGCATGTGAAAGCATATTTTCTAGGACAAGCTTGGATGGCAGACCACGAAACTTGCACATATCCTCAAAAGTAAACCTGAAATATACAAAACGTACTTTCCCAGTGGGGCAAGCAAGATGCAGTTTACACTTGCCCCACAGCTATAATTTACAAATTCTACTTGCCCGGGGCAATGGGGCAAGCACCAATGTCGAGCCCTGATACACTCACACCATCATAACGCTCACTCATGCACAGCCAAGTTCACTAACCATCATTGTACCCATACTTTAACCCTTCCAATGCTGAGGCTACTTTCGTCCAAAGCACAAGGATGCAAAGATCTTTGAAAAACCATCTAAACCCTGTCATGTTGGTATTCATTTGATAGCTCTCTCTGAGTGCTCTCAGATGAGTACTCATTTGCCAGGGTTTCAGTCATTTTTCAGGTTTTTTTGCATCATTTTGTATTGGACAAATTTAGCCATCAGCAGCACAAGGGTTAAAATAGGATAATCATTTCATTTCTTAGGTGGTTGACCTGTCTTATCGTGTCTTTATCCTAAGTCGGGTCATTCAGTAAGTAGACACAGCGAACAGGGCTCCCAGCTGCGCTTGTCAAGTGACATTCGAAGACGTGACAGTTCTGCGACTGGAGCAGAAAGCTTATCTGATCCGCGAGTCCTGTAGAATCAAGATTGGCCATCGCAGAGGCTGTGGAAGGAGGGGGAGTAGTGGTACTGTATGCTACAACCCTACAACAGCTGCTCAGCACAGAACCACCGTCAATTCTCAGTAAGTTGGGACACTTTTTAATAATTACAATTTTTATGGGTTGAGGGTGGTCCATGTTTTGTGAAAATACTTACAAGACAGAGTAATAGTTGTCGATACTTTGCAAAACAGTTACCAGTGATAGATCAAAGGTAATCCATACTTAGTAGCTCAAATTCCTAGGGCGGTCTAAATTTCCGAGAATTTACGGTAATACTACCACTAGCATCAACCTGTGGGCACACACACAACTGACCACCCCCAGGGTACATACAGCCATATAGCTCAGAGGAGTCGTTACTGTAACATCTCGTGGGAGTCACTCCCATCATTTCTACATTCAAAGGTAAGGAATTCAT
Source organism: Maea johnstoni (assembly GCA_963942565.1). Classification (NCBI taxonomy): domain Eukaryota; kingdom Metazoa; phylum Annelida; class Polychaeta; order Spionida; family Magelonidae; genus Maea; species Maea johnstoni. The sequence goes on from OZ012687.1 coordinate 44,512,527, forward strand.
TGCATTCAATTTAAGGAATTCATTGCATTCAATTTGAGGAATTCACTGTATTAAACTTTTTTTCATGTTTTTCTTTTACTTAGTTTCAATGACTCATAGGAGTCACTCATATAATCTTTACATTCAAAGGTAAGGAATTCACTGCATTAAAATGAAGGAATTCACCGCATTCAATTTAAGGAATTCACTGCATTAAAATGAAGTAATTCACTGGATTCAATTTAACGAATTCACTGCATTCAAATTAAGGAATTTACTGCATTCAACTTTTTCCATTTTTTTCTGTGAATTTGTTTCAATAACCTTTTGCTGTTTAAGAACATTTTTGAATTTCATCCATGACATACATTATTGCAGAAAAATTACTTATAGTAAATTAGGGTATCACTTTGTTTAAAACTATCAAAAACAAATCTTTATTTGAGATTCTTCTTATTCAATAAGATAATATTCATAGGATGATCTATTTTTTCAAAAAGTGTGTGACTTGTTAACAAGATTGATTTGATCGCAATGAATCATTGTTGTTTTTTTCAAAAAGAATTTTTAAAAGGGATAAGAAAATCTTCAACAAAAGAATTCTTTGATATTTATGAATACTCAAAATTTGCAAGGAAATCATTCTCATTAATGTCTCCTGATTTGAAATATCTAGAGAAATATTTCCTGAACAGTTAGATAAACCAAGTTTCCAAACAAATGACCAATTTACTTAAGGTAGATGCATGTATATTAATAGAGCTACTTGCTGCAGCATATCTTTATGGACATATACAAGCAATGCAATTAGACACTAATAGACCTACTGTTATCTAATTTTACTCGTTAACAAGATCTCAGAGATAGCATCCACTTGAGATTCCGGTAAGATTTCCCCGTTTCTGAGTAGATCCTGCCATCTGGACACTGGTCAGGGCTTTGAGGTCTATCACGCTAATTTCTCTAATTGTTATATGGAAATGACCGGGCATCAATCAGGCCTTATTAGTGACATACCAGGGAGCCAGTGACCACTTGACGCAAGCGGCCATGCGGCTGCCCTAAGCAGGCGCTGGGGCGTGAGGGGTTTTATACCGACTGTGCGTTCCCTCACTCGTTCCACTGAGCTCTTGACTCAGTTACGAGAGGCTGTGCGGAATAACAGGGTCCTAGGCTAGTACCATCCCTCACGCATTTCCCCGTAGTCTGAACTCAGTCGCAAGTGGCTGCGGCGAGTGACAGCACCCGTAGTAGCATCCCCCGATGGAATTGCTATCATTCTCTACCATTAAGGGATATCACTAAAAGGGAGATAGTGATAATTAAATTATCCTCTGCACCGTGCTGTGAGTATATTATCAGCTGATTTCAGTGTCAATTACTTCTTCAGGAATTCCTCTTTTAAAAGCAGGAATTTGGAATTTTGATTTTTGTCACTTTTTCTGCCATATTGAGGCTAAGTCATGACTAGCCAGTTGTAAGTAGTGGAGGAAACTGGAGTACCCGGTGAAAAGCACTGCCTTACCCCAAGTCATTGGCAACTTTTTCACATGCCCCGGCCGGGTGGGATTCGAACAGAGGCAGTAATGAGAGAAAGCTAGCAGTCAGTGGCAATGCCTTAGACCACACAACCATCAGGGCAAGTCCATCTCAAAACAGGACCTTGGATATTTACAAATTGCATGAATCATCAAATTGCATATATTCTTTTCACTGCTTCAATTTAATTATGCTAAGATACCATTAACAGATTAATTCTACTGTACTTATATTTGTGACAATATTTTTTCAGGTGCACATTGAGCTGAAAGTTTAAAGGGTTAACGGCCAATGATACCTACCACATACATAAGGAGCACACCTACATCAAGCAGAGATAGCCTATATAAGACAGCCCATCTTACCACACTGCACAGAGAGGAACCCATCTGAGGAGTCGAACATCTCAAGCAGAGTGTACAAGCTACTACTACGTAACTACATCATACTCAAGACACACACAATATATAAGGAACAGTGTTGAACGAGTGCACAAGCCACTATATCCATTACTACATCATACCCAAGACGGACACGATAAATTCAGAGCAGTACCAAAATGGCAAATATCAAAAATGCACAGGTTGTGTTGATTTTTTTGTTTTTTGTTTTCTCGCTGTTGCGTGTTGGAGAAAGTCGGCTGAGTAAGAGTGAGAGAAGGGAGAAGAAAGGAGGAGGAGGAGGAGGAGGAGGAGGAGGAGGGGGAGGAGAAAGAGGGAAGGGAAAGGACCCGCAGCAACAGCATAAGGCTCTCCATCAGTACAAAGCTACGTGTGACCCCAACGGAAGCTGTACCTATATGTTCAGCCTGACCATACCTGCCGGAGCAGGGGAAGGTCCTGGAGGACTGGCCCTACCTGATCTCGCATACAATAGCATCAGTAACAATGGGAACCCTGGGAGTAACACCTTGGAGACCGCAGCAGCAGCATCCTCATCAGGAGGGCTCAATAATGGGGAGCTGGCGGCCATGCATCAGCAACTGGTCAGTCTCAACCATGCACTGGGAAATTTATCACAGGTAGGCGGAATTATTATTATTATTATCATTATTATTATTATTATTATTATTATTATTATTATTATTATTATCATTATCATTATTATTATTATCATTTTTTTTTATTGCTGTTGTTAATATTATTTTTATTATTATTATCATTATTTGTATCATTATTTTCATTATTACTATTATTACTATTATTATTATTATCATTATTATTATTATCATCATTATTATAAGTATATTCTTTATTGTTATCATTATCATTGTTATCAAAGTTATTATTATTATAATTATTATCATTATTATTATCATTATCATTACTATTATTATCATAATTATTATTATTATCATTATCATTATTATTAGTGTTATAACTGATGGCTTAAAAAATTCAGGGTTTAGTGCTCCTTTAAGTTATGGTCAGTAGTTTTGCCTCCTGTCAACCCTACCAATGCTGAGGCTACTTTCCTCCAATGAACAAGGACTCAAAAATGAATATGTGCTCCCAGCATTTCTTCACTTTAATTAAGAAGATATTTGTACTCAAGTCAGACCACCTAGTCTGGCAAGCACAGCATGAAAGACTTAAAGAGCATTTCTGAGTTCTACATATGTCATTCCCCAAAAGACTGTTATGTGTCCCCTAAATTGTTGAGGTATGAAGCATAAAAGACTAAGCTTCAAATGGAAGCCAAACTACAAAGGAATGAATGAATGGGGTTATACGTTGCTTTTCAACAGCTTAGGTCATATCGCAAGTTCGCAACAAGATAGAAATGCAGAATCTGGAAGAAATTGCTTTCCTTTCACAATTAGGTTTAAGGGGTCTTTCTGTGAGGAATTTCTCAAAATGTAAATTTCAAGCATATCAATTGAGTATTTTTACCACAATATGATTTCTGTGACATTGTATCAGGATATTATGCCTTATTTCAATAAGTAACTATGTGTTTATGATTGCAATTTAAGTATATCACAGTATTCCTTGAAAAACAGGATGCCCCAAAATTTCACAATGAGCAGAGCATACCTATCTACACCCTTATGCTACTGAGGTGGTTAATTTTGCCAATACAAAATGATGCAAAAAACCTGAAAAATGACTGAAACCATGGCAAATGGGTACTCATCTGAGAGTACTCAGTGAGAGCTATCCAATTAATACCAACATGACAGGGTTTAGAGGGCTTTCAAAGATCTTTCCATCCTTGTGCTTAAGATGAAAGTAGCCTTAGCACTGGAAGACAAGGATAATAGGATAATACTAGGTAAGGTTTGTGATAAGATAGGGGTCTTTAATAACTGCCACATTTCAAGTTCTTGAAGTTGTAAGAGGGAAAGTGTGTTGTTCTCCAGTTGAGCAGAGCATAGCTATCTTAGCATGGGGCGGTATGGGGCCCACGTGGAAGCTATCACTTAATCTAAACTCACAACTTCTAGCTCTCTTTCGACCATAACTCTGTTGAGCAGTCAGCAAACATACTAGGCTACTAGCAGTTACGGATACAGAGATGGTTCAATGGATTCCACTTTACAATAGAAAATGTTGAAATGGGTTTAACGTCGCTTTCAACAGCTAAGGTCATATCGCGACGAGATAGAAACCCTGAACCAGGAAGAAATTCTCTTCTCTTCATGAATAGTTCCAATGGGTCTTTCAGTTGCAGAAGCACCATAAACAGCCCTCTAGCCCATTAATGCTTAAGAGTTACCTTTGAAATTGTTGTCTGGGTCTTTGACATTTTTGACAATAACTCAGAAATTAAGAATGCTTTTAGAAAACATTTGAAGGAGAGTTGTTGGTAATATTCTGATGAACATTTCCCAATCAAATATTTCCTGAAATATGCTTTTGGCTAAAAGATTTCACCAAAATTATCAGGCTGTTTTGGCTGCTGTGAGTATTAATGGGTTGGCCCATTCATGCTCACAGCAGCCAAAAGCAGCCTCCCAGTTTTGATGAAATCTTTCAGGCAAAAAGCAAAGTTAGGGAAATATTTGATGGAGAAATGTTAAGCAGAACATTATCCACAACTCTACTTCAAATATTTTGTTAATTCATTCCTAATTCTGAAGTTATCATCAAAAGTATTATAGATCCAGATGTCAATTTCTGGCAGAACTCTTAAGCATTAATAGGTTAATAAGGGATAACACAAGTCCCATGTGGATGCTATCACCTCATCTACTCTTACAACACCTATCTCCACTCATCCTGTGAGACTGTGATGCCGTTGTGTAGTAACCAGATGAGCTAGGTGGCGCCACCATCTTCAATGTCAAACTACAGTATTCAACCTTGAGACATAATACGCATCACAGTCAGGCCAGCTATACTAACATTCATGGAAGTACAATCTAATCAACATTTCTATGAACCATTTTTGATATTTCTGCCTGTCTGTTCTTCTTTTCTGCTTTCTGATGCGAATGGTTATCATTCATTGAAAAACAGTGCACAGTTCTACCTACTTTCTCCCTTCCAATGCTAAGGCTACTTTCATCCAAAGCACATGGAAATAAATAGTTTTGAAAACCATCTAAACATTGTCAAGTTGGTATTCATTGGATAGCTCTCACTGAGTACTCTCAGATGAGCACCCATATGCCAGGGTTTCTTTCATTTTTCAAGTTTTTTGCATAATTTTGTAATTGCCGAATTAGCCACCAACAGCAAAAAGGGTTAAACATCTTAAGTCCACAACTTAACACTAAACAATCCTTTGACCACCCAAGAAGCCACGAATCGTGAAGTAAGATCTATTCTTGTATCTTCCTCTCTTTTCAATATCATATTCACATGATATCTATCTTATTAACTTTCAAAGGTACTAAGATACTAAAAAAATATTGCCCTCCCGTTGCAGACTTCTCATACTATTTATTCAATTGCTCATTTTGAAAAGAAAACACACAGACACAGTAATATAAGTCCTGCAGGGCAAAGGTTCAGGCAACTCTAAAATACTTTATCCCTCAATATGTTCAATTCCATTTCCTTTTTTCTACAGGATTTATTATTGATGGACACAAAAATACTGAAATAACAAGATATTTAATGATCTAAGCAAACGATCGTGAGATCAGTTGAATATTATGCCAACATTGATATTTCATTTCCTTTTTTTCTCAAGAGATTTTGGGGTGGGTAAAAAGTGACTGAAAAAATAAGGTTTTCAATCACGTAAGTTTAACCCCTTAACCCATTCACACTTGGAGTTTCTCTAGAAAGTGTCGTCTGCTACTCTCTTACTTTTGAAAATATCTTTTGAATAAAGCAAAACTTCACAAAATACTTGAAGGAGAGTTCTTGTTTGGCTTGTGATCAACATTTCTCCTTCAAATGTTTTCAAGAAAATGTGTTTGTAAGTTAGATATTTCCAAAATCGTCAGGCCTGTTTTGGCTGCTCTGAGTGTTAATGGGTTAAGAACCAGTATTACAATGCTAACATTGGCAATTATGCCCACTTCCACTTTTTCCCATGAGTTCTATGGGGGATACTGAAACTGATATAAGTACTTGATTTAAAAATAATAAAACCCTTGAGAATCAAGGATTGCATTATTTTCTAACAAAAAATATATACTGTACTAATGGAATATCTAATCATTTAACCCTTCCAATGCTGAGTTTATCTTCGTCAAAAGAACAAGGACGCAAAGATTTTTGAAAACCATCTAACCCCTGTCATGTTGGTATTCATTATAAAGCTCTCACTGAGCACTCAGATGAGTACCCATGTGCCAGGGTTTCAGTCATTTTCAGCTTTTTTGCATCATTTTGTATTGACCAAGTAGCCATTCAGCAGCATAATTAGGGGTTAAAAAAGAAATTTGACAGTGCGTTTTTATTGTATGTTTCTCCCAGTGTAAGCCTATGTTGCAGCTGTATGCTATGGTATTACAGGAACATCCTCTATGAGAGTCCTGTAAACACCCTAGTGTAGTCAAGTAGCCCCTGAGTATTTTCGCTATCAACAGGTCTGTTGTTGCATAAACAAGGGAGTTGGAGCTAAAAATAGATTGTGCCATACGCGGGGATGCACCTGGAATGTGATCTATTTCCACCTGTAATCAACAAGTAAAAATAACTAGCAAACTAATCCCAATTGACATCATATACATTACATATGTGGGCACCCTTCTGCAAAGCCAGCGCGATTATAAAATTCAATATTCTCTATCAATACTAAAATTTATTTTTGTAACCTTGGGATTAAGAGTCTGTGGCTTTCTGTAGCCCTGAAAAATAAGGCTATAAAAATAATAATACAATAATAATGAATCCTGTTTTTGACCACTAAGTGTCATACCAAGTGGTCCGATGATTAAGCGAGAACTCGAGCATTTGGTTGAGGTGAGGCCAACTGGACCCGTTCGAACGGCATTTGAAATAATCGATTATTTCAAATGTGAAATTTCTGGAATAATTTTGCGAAATTGCGCGACCAAAACATACAAAACAAGTGAAGTGACACAGACCAGCTCTGTGTCAACTCTCAAGAGTAAACAAATCTATTGCGCCATATTTGGTGCACCGCTTCATCAATTGCCGCGGGACACCGCATGTGTGCCTTGGCATGTGCCGGCACATGCCGCGGCACAATAATGTTTAAAATCGTTCGCCTTAAAACTACGGCATGTGGCTGTAAAACTCAAACCGAATCAATTAATTGTTCGAAATATTTTTCGATCAATAGATACCAAAAATCTCTTCGCATCCAAACCCTAGTCATACACCGTAAAGTATTTCACATGGTCAATATTGTCTGTGTCATGGCGAAAACAGGTGAGGGTGGTGACAGTGATGGTGGGTACGGCACCCCAGGAAACACCCCGGGGTGTGGGAAGATGCCTCCTACCGAACGCCCTCGGCTACGCAACACCCGCCCAATGAAACTCTGCTGTGACTTGGGGTGTGATAGAATGATGGTACCCTGCAGATACCCTGGTGGGTATGTGGGTATGGGGGATCGCAGCAAAAGTCATCCGATTCCTTTGACAACAGTGGTGGCCATTCACCCCAGAAAGGCTCATGGGTATGAGAGAATAGCTCCTGCCTAGTCCTTAACCCATTAATGCCTGCAGCATCCCAAAAAGGGCATGACTTTTTCAGTCTATATATTTCAGCCTTTAGCAAATTTTGAGAAATTGTTGGAGGGTGAAATAGTTATGAGGGACCTAATTTTGTTAAATTAAGCACCGTAAGCTATACGAGAGGTCCAGGTAGAAACTACTATGTCTATTTTCTAAATATTTTAGATGTCAACGATACCCTTTGATACTTAATTTTTTCGATACAATATGACATCCCCATTCAATATCAATATTGGAATTGTATCGAGTACCAGTGAAGGGTGCAACGTAGTTTCCAAAACATTATTTGACGAGCAGGGCAAGCTACCCCTAAAGTGTTCTTCACCGGCACTTCCATCTGCCCTGCCTCTCTGGTAAACAAAAGTGAGTTACATTGCGAGGACCCTGCCCAAAACATTACTTGCTGAGCAGGGCAAGTTAGGGTCTTGTTCTGCTTGCCCGATTGCCATTTTTACCAAATTCACTTGTAACTTGCAACGGGGCATTTGAGCGGTTCTGTTGCACAATGTGGTACCAATCCCTAATATTGCACTGGTCACGGAGAACTCCTGGCATGAATAGGTTAAGGTGACTGTACAGCCTAATTGACACTGTCAGAATTCCTCCAGCAGGAAGCAATATGGTATCCTGGAGCTCAACTAATGGGAATGGCAGTTTTTCCTCATCCAGAATTACACCAAATTGATACTTATTAGCAATGAAATGCTGGAATTTACACTGGCTTTATACAAACTGTTTAACCCTTCCAATGCTGAGGCTTCTTTCATCCAAAGCATAAGGATGCTAAAACTTTAGAAAACCATGTCAACTGTCATACGTTGCTATTCATTGGAAAGCTCTTGCCGAGTACTATCAGATGAGTACCGATATGCCAGGGTTTCAGTCATATTTCGGATATTCTTCACATTTTTGTAATGGCCAAATTAGCCACAACCAGCACAAGTTCCAAGTTTGTTGAAATGGCCAGTATGCATGTCTTTTTATAATAGAGCATGTTTTTGCCTGTCCAAAAAGGTAGTGATGTCATTGAAATGAAATTTTATCGATTCGATTATTGATATATATTTCGATTTGATACGATTCGATTTGATACACCGTAACGTGCTCGTAGGGCACAATTATTTATAAGGATGTCATTGAAATCCCTTTTTCTTTCGATTTGATTGATTGCTATGGCCATATGCCTGAGTGAAGTACACCATTCCTTCCAATATCTCTTAAAAAAGCCTTGAAAATACCTCAATATTTAGTCAGATTTTCACTTTGAGTTAGTTTAACAGGAAAATGTCTGGGAAAAGTGTATTTTCTATTATTAATCATACGCCATTATTGGGGTACAGAATATTGATTATTTCGATTCGATACCTAACCATTCGATTCGATTTAATTGACAAAGTGAAAATGTTGATTTATCGATTTGTCGACTATCGATGACATCCCTACATAAAGGAGGTTTTTAGGAAACTGCCTGTCCAAAAGACAGACAGGATGGTTCCTGGCCTAGTCCCTGCATGGATACTGTGTCTAGTGTGTGTAGGGACCAGCTGGTAGGAGGTGATTAGCCGCTGGTGGCAACAGACACTGTGTAACAGTAGACAGCTTCTGTTTTGACTGCCAGCAATTCTCCTGCTAACATGCTGAAATAGTAGCTGCCTCTAAACAACCCTTTTCACACCAACCATTGCTGCAGTATCAACTAGTCTTATAGGGCTAGTATCAAATCGTCTGGTATAAAAGGATGAGCTCCTTGACTTGGAATATCCCTACTATTATATGGTTACCTTTCCTTAACAGAGTTCAATTTAATACTGCTAGTCTAATGTATAAATCTGTCAATGGACAGAGTCCAATATACCTGAAAAATATGTTTCAGTTCTGCTCAGATCAACATGGTCACCTTACAAGATCAAATACATCTCATAATTTGGTTCCTCCACCGATCAAAATCGAGCTATTTAAACACTCATTCACTTAATACCAAGGCATAGTAATATGGAATTCCTTATCTTTAAATATGAAAATGGCACCATCTCCCTCATCATTCAAGAAACTATACCTTGATGAACAATTTTCAAATCTGTGGCCTGAAGAATTGAATGTATAATCCTTAAATCTGAGGGCCACAGCGAAAATCAAATCTTTTATTTGACTGTGTTACCCTCGTGAAATAAAGATTATTATTATCATTATTATTATTATTATTATTATTATTATTATTATTATTATTATTATTATTATTATTATTATTATTATTATTACTACTATTAACCCTTCCAATGCTAAGGCTACTTTTGTCCAAAGCACAAGGACGCAAAGATTTTTGAAAACCATCTAAACCCTGTCATGTTGGTATTCATTGGAAAGCTCTTGCTGAGTACTCTCAGGTGAGTGCCCATGTACCATGGTTTCAGTCGTTCTTTAGCTTTTTTGCATCATTTTGTATTGGCCAAATTAGTCACCAGCAGCATAAGGGTTAAGACAAAAGAGAGACATATCTTAATTCAGGCACATGGTGACTCAATGCATGTTTTAATACATTTTGTGTTTTTTGCTTGTGGCATTGGGATGGGATTGGTCAGAAATAAACAGAAACCCTGTTTTCTGGTAGTGTGTTAAACTTATTGCTACCAATAACTTGCAGACTTTGGATACCCCAAAATTTTACTATTATCAATTTTGGGCACCCTGTTTCTAAATCCTGGCAGAGACATATATACATATGTGAGTTACAGGTCCCTGATCCTAGCTAAGAGCCTGTTTTGTTGCTACAACCCGAGCATAGGGATGCCTTGCGTTGTTGTGTGATTGAAGTCAGTGCTGGATACGCATAGGGAAACTTCAGAGGATGTCAGGTATTCTTCAGTAGGGACCTCCTGTGCCTGAGGAATCATACCCCGGTTATATGCGGTCAAGAAATGGTCCGTAGTCAGCAGGGCATCTGGGCATCATTGGAACATGAGTTGCACTCTAAGACATATATTTATGTCATGAATTGCTATATATGTCTATTTCGCTAAAATATTTGAAAATGTATATTTTGATATAAATGCGGAAAATTGCATAAAGATACTAAGCATTTTTTGAAGTTGATAGCAGGATCAATGTCGGGCATCATTGGAACATGAGTTCCCTCTAAAATGCCCTCTAAGACACACATAATTATGTCAGGAATTCCTATATATGTCAATACCACTGATATTCCTATATGTCAATTTCACTGAAGTATTTGAAAATTTTCATTTTGATATAAGTGTGTGAAATTGCAAAAAGATACTAAGCATTTTCTGTAATCAGCAATGTATCTGGGAATCATTGAACTATGAATTTCCTTTAAAATGCACACCGAGAAACAAATATTCATGTGAATTTCATTGAAATATTGGAACATTTTCAATTTGATATTGACACAGGAAAATTGCATGAAGCTACAAAGCATTTTCTCAATAAGTAAGTTGATGGTTGCTTTCAGAATGTATAGTAGAAGTCCAGTATAACAACGAATGCCCATATTGGACACAAAGTTCCAAAATTCTAGCTAAGACCAACTTGACCAACACACTGCCTCTGTTCACCTTTGTGGCTCCGGTCCAGGAATATAGAGCAGTCAAATACATTATTCAGAGGTCTTCCAGGTACTGGAGTGTGGTGCTTGATAATTAATGTATGTGTCCAAATATCAGGGGTTCAAAGTATGTAATAGACTAGCAATTTAAAACATAGGATGGACCTACATGAAAATGTCTTATTGGATAAATCGGCTTGGAAAAATGATGGCACATCTACTATATGTAGTATACATTTGATCCATTGGAATAATGCATTGGGAAATGTATTGTTTATAGGTATTAGATACTGGAAATTGAATTTAAAAATGAGATTGTTTGCAGTAGCCTGAGTAGTTTCTGAACAGACACTGGGCTAAAGGATGGGGCCTCGACCACTTTGCACCATGAGTTGACCTGTTAATGCTCTGAGGTCTCAAGTGTTGTCAGGATGATAGACATAACTGAGAAAAGAATTGAGGAGGAATGAAAAAATAGATTGAAAGAGTTGTGGTGTTGGTCAGAATTTCCCAGGCAAAAACTTTAAAAGAGTTGCTTTTTTTGGAACAATAACAGAAAGGTAGTTATTCTGTGTTTGGCAGCTATGAATAGGTTAACCCTTGACTTATATGTGTAATCTACTGATCTCTTGGGCCTCCAAGTGTTGATTGACTCAAGTATGTATGTGAAGTGCACTTTTCTCTCTTGACCCTTCCAATGGTGCGGCTACTTTCGTCCAAAGCACAAGGATGCAAGATTTTTGAAAACCATCTAAACCCTGTCATGTTGGTATTCATTATATAGCTTCCACTGAGAACTCTTAGATGAGTACCCATTTACCAGGGTTTCAGTCATTTTTCAGGTTTTTTTGCAACACACTTTCCCTCTTTTGAAAATCATCTAAACCGTGTCATGTTGGTATTCATTGGATAGTTCTTGCTGAGTACTCTCAGATAAGTACCCAAGTGCCAGGATTTCAGTCATTTTTCAGGCTTTTTGCATCATTTTGTATTGGCCAAATTATCCACCAGCAGCATGAGGGTTAACCCTTGATTTAACATGCAATCTACTGAAACCTTGGGCCTTAAAGTGTTTATTGACTCAAGTATGTATGTGAAGTGCACTTTACTCTCTTGATGAGTATGATGAGGAGACTGGCATGAACTCTTTAGGTAACTGCAGGCTTCTTGTTAACCCTTCCAATGCTGAGGCTACTTTCATCCAAAGCACAAAGATGCAAAGATTTTTGAAAACCATCTAAATCCTCCCATTTTGGTATTTATTGGATAGCTCTTGCTGTGTCCTCTTAGATAAGTACCCATCTGCCAGGGTTTCAGTCATTTTTCATTTTTTTTTGCATAATTTGGTATTGGCCAAATTAGTCACCAGCATAATAAGGGCTAACACTAGACTTGCTACAAGTCTGTGTTAACTAGCTCTTTTCTTAGTTTCACTGATCTTGATTGATTTCACTGCAAGTTTAGTTCTGAATTAACCCGTATGCTGCTTGTGGCTACTTTTGCCAATACAAAATGATGCAAAAAAAGCTGGAAAATGACTGAAACTCTGGCATATAGGTCCTCGTCTGAGAACACCCAGCGAGAGCTATCTTATGAATACCAACTTGACAAAGTTAAGGTTTTCAAAAGTCTTTGAATCCTTGAGTTTTTGACTTAAGTAGCCTTAGCATTGGAAGGGTTAATCCTCAGAGCGGGACACACTTGAGTTGCCTTAATGGTAACACAACTGCAACCCATGAAAACTGTGCTGTCATCTATTGTTTGAGAGATACACAAAACCTACTTAGCACCCAGTATATAAAGTGGTAGAGACAGTTATACCGAACTCAGCCTGAATGCCAGGCTATGTAATTCACCTCACTAAGCAGTTCCTTATCTTCTATGCTTCACACCACTTTGGCCAGCCACACATGTGGGCAATCCTCCCAAAATACCCTCGGCTTATCTCTCGACCTCCCTAAATGTTGACAAATTGATTCCACACAGACCGATATCTCCAGTGTTATCATAACAAATGGTAATAAAATTGCCATAATTCTAAGAGCTTTTGTACAGGAGCAGGGGAATCTTAATGCAACATACTGCAAACACATCAAGGAGAGTGCTATGAATAAAGATTATTCAAATTGGTTAAATAAGTAGTCCATAAATGCTAAGGTCAGAAATACATTTAGGCGTAAAATTTATTCTTGGGTAAACTAAAATGGGTTTAAATTGCTGATTTATCAGATTCTTGTAATACTGATTCTATCAAAATGGTAACACTTAACATAGCTTGATAAGTGTAGGATTTTCTATTCTATTATTTTTTATTTCAGGTTCATTTAACGAAAAAATGGCTATATGCATTAGCTTCCGTCATAAATAAAGAAATAAATGTTTTCAAAGAATTTCCATAATCAAAACTTATAAAGTTGACTTACAAAAGACCAACCATATTTGATTTGAAGAAACCCTTTTTCCTCATATGGGTTCCCTTATCCTTAATTCAGGTATTATTTGAAAATTTACAAACTTATAAATCTATTACATAATGGTTTGGAAATCAATGGGTTTTCTTATAATTTCTAATCCATAAAATTTGGATGGAGGTTGAGGAATGGTGAAAGAGTTACAATATCCCCTTCAGCTCTGGCTCCATGAACACTCAGCATTAAAGAGAGGATCGAGAGGGGTACTTAACCCTTAATATGCTGCTGGTGACTAATATGACCAATACAAAATGATGTAAAATTAGCCAGAAAATGACTGAAACCCTAGCACATGGGTACTCACATAAGAGTACTAGGCAAAAACTATCAAATGAATACCAACATGACAAAGTTTAGATGGTTTCAAAAATCTATGCATCCTTGTGCTTTAGACTTAACCCTTTCAATGCTGAGACTACTTTCGTCTAATGTGCAAGAATGTAAAAAAAATCGAAACCATCTGAACCCTGTTATGTTGGTATTCATTGGGAAGTTCTCGCTGAGCACTCTCATATGAGTACCCATTTGCCAGGGTTTCAGTCATTTTAAAGGTTTTTTGTATCATTTCGTATTGGCCAAATTAACCAGCAGCAGCATAAGGGTTAAGTTGCCTTAGCATTGGAATGGTTAAGAGAGAGGGGAGTGGGATTCAAGAGAGTGGTGAAAGATACAGGAAACCCCTACTTAAGCCATTCACTGTCTTATTACTCTTACCCTTTCCAATGTTAAGATAAAGATTACTTTCGCCAAAGCACAAGGACGCAAAGATTTTTGAAATCCATCTAAACCCAGTAATGTTGGTATTCATTGGATAGCTCATGCTGAGTACTCTTAGATGAGTACCCATGTGCCAGGGTTTTGGTAATTATGTCAGGTATTTTGCATCATTATGTATCAGTTAAATTAACCACCAGCAGCATAAGGGTTAAGCAAGAGGGTCGAGGGATTCAAGGGGGTGGTGAAAGATACAGGAAACCCCTACTTCAGCCACTTGCTATCTTTTTACTCTTATTGAAAGAGGTCGAGTGGGCACAAAAATAATCTCAACTACTACAGCTTATTACAGGTTTTTAGATAACCTCAATCAAGAACTTTAGATTTTGGAATTTAATTTTTTTGGAAGATATCAAGAATTTGTGTGCATAATTTCAGTGCAAACTCTTCAAAAGGTGAAAGGTTTTGACAAGTTCTGACCTACAAATAGCTTTACTATTTGCTAATTACATGGGCACTTGTTGTACAGGATATAGGACATATAGGAAAACCTTTATCTGAAAACCTCCAGAAATTGTCATAACCCATTCATGCCCACAGTGGCCTAAAACAAGTCTGACTATTTTTTGATACCTTTTTTACACAGGCCTTTTTTGGAATTCCTTTAAAGAGAGAAACACTAACCAGAACTTAACCTACACCTCTCAATCAAGTATTCTTGATCTATTATCAAAGGCAACACTGCTACATATGTAACTTTTCAAGGTGAAATGTTAGAATGAATTGACTAGTTAACACATTTCTGCAGTTGACAATTGTATGCGTTAAGCAGGAAGAGGGGAATGGCTATTTTCTCTATAGCAGAAGACCGCAAAGAGTGTCCACCGACAGGTCAAGACTTTAACCCTTATGCTGCTGGTAGCTATTTTTGTCAACACAAAAAGATGCAAAAAAGTTGAAAAATGACTGAAAGCCTGGCACATGGGTATTCATCTGAGAGTACTCAGCAAGAGCTCACCCAATGAATACTAACATGACAGGGTTTAGATGATTTTTTAAAATCTTTGCGTCATTGTTCTTTGGATGCAAGCACCCTTAGCATTGGAAGGGTTAAGCAGCCAGAGGTGGATGGCTATTTTCTCTATAGCAGTATAACCTAATGGGTGTCCACCAACAGGTCAAGACTTTAACTCTTATGCTGCTGGTGGCTAATTTTGTCAGGATAGTGATAATGAAGAGAACAGGTCCTGGCCATGTGGACCAACACAGGACACCTGAAACATACACTGTCTGTTACATTAGTTACATGCTTCATCTGAAATTGACATCATCATCAATCTCAGGCGCTGAGCTCTCCCAGAGACGGCCTAGTTCCAAAAATAGCCACTTGATGGCAGCAGCAAGTGTGCATGTTACAGCATGCATTTCTATAGTTACAGGGCGCTGCATCACATGCCGGTAATAATCTAAGATGTTGATTGAAACATGTCTATTTTCACAGTGATAGGAAACAGAATTAATTGGACCATTCTAGAGGAAATTGAGCATCATTTAATTAGCTAAAAGCACTTTTCATATAGATGTATTTACAGAATTTCCCTTTCTTTCCAACAGCTGAACAAAACAGAAACTCAGAATACATGTTATGTGGTATGGCACAGCTCTCATTACAAAATTATACAATTCTTACAATCAAAAATCATAAAAGCATGGTTCAACATTTGACAGAATTCTAACTAATTATTCCAACAGGGCTAGTAGCCCTTCATAATATCACTAGTAGCCCTACCAAAATTGCACAGCCTTACCAAAAAAATTTGAAACTTAAAGAATGACCGAAAGTTTGTCACTACAATCTGAGAGTATAGTAGACAGGGAGTGGGCACTGTGCATGCATCATCAAATTTCGCTGCCTCTCACTATGAGTCATAGATAATCTGTGTACCCCAGGATTGGCTGCCTGCTGACTGGCTGACCCCATCTCCTTGGCAACCTATCTGATGTAGATAGGTTGACATCTCAGTGAGTGGCCTCAACCTCAACTTCAACCTGCTGTAATTCGGGAACCGCTCGGGTTACAGCAATAAAATTTAGATATTCTGAAAGCTGAGTGTGCGGCGATCGAAAACGCGCCGACGAAACAATGAGACCAGAGAAATACATACTCGTTCAAGTACAGGAAGCCAGCCAGCCGCTTTCTGAAAAAGATCACGTGACCAATACTTCCCCAGGCTACAGCGCGTAACCCGAGGCTCACATACCCTAGGTACTAGCATGCTGTGCTATGGGGTTGCAGATCAAGGGGATGTATTTCTCTGCTACAATGAGATCTAAACAATCTCTGTATACCTGTTAAGATGATAACTAGCCCCAAAGGGCTAGTGTTACTTATGCCTGGTTTGGTGGCAACAACTAGCCCCAGGCTAGCGGGCTTCCACAAATGTGAAACACTGTGAAAGTTTCACCACAATGATGACTTTCTAGGGCAAACGGAACATACACCAATGAATAACTAAAAAATAGAATTTCCTTACATATATGTTTTTTTACTCCTTTTTTCCCCAAAGCTGAATAAAGAGGTAACTGACAATGTTTTGAGACATGCGTCGGCTGAAGATTGCGCTAAGATTTTCTTATAAACATGTTTTTTATGTAATCTCCTTTTTTCCCACAGATAAATAAGGAGGAAACTGACGACATGTTCCGAGACATGCGTCGGCTGAAGATTGAGCTGGCACAAGTAAACCTGAGGTGCAAGACGGCAGAGAAGCACTCACGGGTAATCACCAGTGACCTTGTTGCACTCAGAGACGAAATGCACCACATGGATGGCTCGACTAAGAACAATATCAGGTAAGTATTGTTCAAAGAACAATAACAGGTAAAAATTGTTCAAAGAACAATAACAGGTAAGAATTGTTCAAAGAAAAATAACAGGTAAGAATTGTTCAAAGAACAATATCAGGTAAGAATTGTTCAAAGAACAATAACAGGTAAGAATTGTTCAAAGAACAATAACAGGTAAGAATTGTTCAAAGAACAATATCAGGTAAGAATTGATCAAAGAACAATAACAGGTAAGAATTGTTCAAAGAACAATAACAGGTAAGAATTGTTCAAAGAACAATAACAGGTAAAAATTGTTCAAAGAACAATAACAGGTAAGAATTGTTTCAAAGAACAATAACAGGTAAGTATTGTCCAAAGAACAAGTCAGTAACAGGTAAAAATCGTTTAAAGGATGACCAATGTGAAAAAAAACATCTTATCCCGTTCATGCTTATAGTGGCCAAACCAACCTGGTTCAAGTATCTCACAAACAAAGGTAGTTTTCAGAAAAATATTTGAAGGAGTAATGTAAATCAGAAATTAACTAACAACTCCGCTTTAAATATTTTTTTCCAATTTATGCTTAATTTCAAAGTTATTTTCGAAAGCATCACTGGTTAAAAAAGAGAATGGTCAAGGAAATCTCATAACATGAATGGTTAAGTTACAGGATAGCCAAAGACTGACCTTAATTGATGTCAATATTATCTTTAATCCATTATCCAGAATCCTTGGATAGTCTATCTCTCTTTGTCTCTCTCTCTCTCTCTCCCCTCTCCTTCTCTCTCTCTCTCTCTCTCTCTCTCTCTCTCTCTCTCTCTCTCTCATCTCTTCTCTCTCTCTCCTCTCTCTCTCTCTCTCTCTCTCCTCTCTCTCTCTCTCTCTCTCTCCTCTCTCTCTCTCTCTCTCCCTCCCTCCCTCCCTCTCTCTCTCACTCTCTTTCTCTCTCTCTCACTCTCTGTCTCTCTCTGTCTCTCTCTGTCTCTCTCATCTCTCTCTCTCTCTCTCTCTCTCTCATCTCTCTCTCTCTCTCTCTCTCTCTCTCTCTCTCTCTCTCTCTCCCTCCCTCTCTCTCTCACTCTCTTTCTCTCTCTCTCACTCTCTGTCTCTCTCTGTCTGTCTCTCTCTCTCTCTCTCTCTCTCTCCTCTCTCTCTCTCTCTCTCTCTCTCTCTCTCTCTCTCTCTCTCTCTCTCTCTCTCTCCTCTCTCTCTCTCTCTCTCTCTCTGATACAAATAACAGCAAATCACATGGCCGCTCTGACAGTATAAATGGTTAATCTCAGAAGTCAACCAACTTGGTTGCTTTGGGAATACACATGGTTAATCTCAACAGTATCCATTCTTTCTACTTTAGTGGTTCTCCAGGCGGGATGGATGGAATGAAGAAGGAAGTGGACAACATCAACACCAGAGTGACTAAGATAGAGAAGTTATTCAGTGGAGTTAAGTCACCGGGAACAACCATCCTAGTTACCCGACCGACCGAACCAGACTCAAAACTACCCCTAGGCAAGTACACATATAGACTAGGCTCCTAGTCCCTGTAATGTTCACCTTCCCTTATGTGTTGACCAAGCACTGTGGTGTGGTACCCGGTTTGGTAGATAGATGACACCACCTGCTCCTCCTATCTCTATATGGTACTGTCATAATCAAACTGAATCCTGGTGAGACAAATGTAAACTAAATTGGACACTTTGGCCATCTAGACTATTTGGTGCCTGGTAATAGAAACAAATGAGAGAAAAAAAATACATATGACAGCCTAGAAATCTAGGCTAGTACACATACTGCTAACATTCTACTCTGAGGACGTAAGACTTGCTACTAGTCTCTTTCACTGATCTAACCTGAGTTGATTTCACTCCACAGGCCTCAACGCTAACTCAGACTGTTACTGGCCCCAATATTTATTATTAGGACCAGTAACACCTAGGATCTACTAGTCCTGCAAAATCTTTACTGGTCCTACAATTTTTTTCTTTAATATAAAAAGAAAAAAACATTGCATGAAATCCACAGACAACATTTATTTTTATTCATTTCATCTTCATTTATTTCAAAATCATTTGGCACATTCTTAAGGGGAAACTTGTTAGCAAGAGTGTCCTCAAATGTTAACTGGCCCTGTAGGACCAGTTGAGGTCTTTTTTACCGGTCCTAAGCCATGTTGGGAATTTTTTACTGGCCTGGGGCCATAGGACCACTGTTAGCGTCGAGCCCTGCTCCAGGTTTAGTTCTGAATAAATCCTCAAGGGGGACACACTTGAGTTGTAGTCAGAGTGTGTTATCAACTGCAACTTATGAAGACAGTGCTGCCATCTATAGTTTAAGAGAGACATCAAACCTACTTAGTAATAATATATAGTGGTGGGGGCATTACACCTAACACAGTCTGAGAACCAGGCTATTCTGAGGGCCTGTCCTGATAGTTTAACCCTACCAATGCTGAGGCTACTTTAGTCCAAAGCACAAGGATGCAAATATTTTTGAATTTACCATTTAAACCCTGTCATGTTGGTATTCATTGGGTAGCTCTTGCTGAGTACTCTCGGATGAGTACCCATGGGACAGGTTTTCTGTCATTTTTCAAGCTTTTTTGAATCATTTTGTATAGCCAAATTAGCCACCAGCAGCATAAGGGCTATAATGCAGTCTCTCACCACTGCCTGGGTTCAAATTCAAGTCGGGGCAAGTGAGAAAGTTGCCAGTGACTTGGGGCTAGGCTGTGTTTTTTGCCTGGTACTCCGGTTTTCTCCAGCACTTACAACTGGCTAGTCAAAGATTAGCCACAATATGGCAGAAAGTGTGACAATAATCGAAATTCCAAAATTCAACATAATCGACTCTAATCTGCTAGACCAGAATGTAATAACGACATCCCTTGTTAATAGATGGCGCTACTGTATGCTACAGAGTAGTGCTTGCCATTGAGAATTGGTTACTCTGTCCAATATATACAGGGCTCGATGTTAAGGGTGAACCTATGGCCCCAGGCCAGTAAAAATTCCCAAAAACGACTTCGGGCCAGTAAAAAAAGACCTCAACTGGTCCTACAGGGCCAGTAAACATTTGGAGACATTCCTGTTAAAAATATTCCCCCTGAGAAAGTCCCAAATTGTTTTTGAAATAAATGAAGAAAAAATTTATAAAGATAAATGGTGTGGTGAATCTTATGCAATGTTCTTTCTTCTTATGTTAAAGAAAAAATGTAGGGCCAGTAAATATTTTGCAGGTCCAGTAGATGCTAGGTGTTACTGGTCCTACAGGGCCAGTATCATTTTGAGTTAGCGTTGAGGCCTGATATACAATCAGCATTTGAAATTTAAATTTTCCCTTTTTCTGCTATATCACGTCTAAGTCATGACTAGCAAGTTGTAAGTGGTAGAGAAAACTGGAGTAACTGGTAAAAACCAGTGCCTTTCCCTAAGGCACTGGTAACTTTCTCACATGTCCCAGCCAGGATACAAACCCAGGTCGTTATGGAGACAGTGACCATGCAGCCAGATTGGCAACACCTTAGACCACTCAGCTATCTAGGCAGACCCTTCTACTATCTAGAAATGATTGATTAATTATCAAAGGTTTATGCACATTTTCTATGCCCCACACCCATTTCTGAACCAAGTACATTAACATAGGCCGTTTTCCTCTAAAAACCCTTTGTTTGCTTACTTGTGTTTTATCTAGAAGAGCCCTCAAACAGAAAATATGTCAATTATCATTTAACAAAAGAGTTCAATGGGGATAAATTAACATACTGCAACCTCTTGCATTTTTAAACCAACTTCGTTTTAAACTGTTTAAAATGGAGTGGGTTTAAAAATGCACAACTTAAAGCAATTATGACTTTGCAACAGGGTTTAATTGGAAAAACTTTTAAACTCTTGCATTTTTAAACCGAATCCAATTTAAACTGTAACATGAACCTGAATTATGACCATAACTCTTCTTCCTTTAATGGACCAAATCACTCATGAGGCTAATAAGTTCATTATCTACATACAGGCACAGGTAATAAGTCTCTACCTGTACTGGGCCTGTCATGTGGATAGCGAACGATTGCAATGAAATATTTACGTCTCGCTCACTATCGGAGAGTAGCACGCAAGACGGAATAACGCTTTCCGATTATGCCATCAATAATTAAACCCTGGAGTAGGTGCAAGGCAGAGAAAGCCCAATGAAGTATACATAAAGGCTTTGATAGTCCAATTTCCTTACAGAGTCCTGCTGCCAATCCTTATTCAGTAGGCCCTCCATATCAAAGAATGCTACTAACAGATTCTGGCTCTCAATGATTCAGGTTTTCCCTAAAGAAAGTGCATGATTTAAGAATTCTATAAGAATTACTCAGTTATCATGCTTTAATTTCCGAAGCCTGGGAGTTTTTGAGTATGCCACAGAGTATTTTCTTTTCAATTCAAGGCTTAGAAGGCACCCATCAATAATGCCTTTAGATAAGATATAAAATAGAGATGTGTACCTATATCACCATAATCTCTTTATGCAAGGTATGTCATCGATAGTCAACAAATCGATAAATCAACATTTTCACTTTGTCAATTAAATCGAACAAATGTTTGGGTATCGAATCAAAATAATCAATATTCTGTACCCCAATAATGGTGTATGATTATTAATAAAAAATACACTTTTCCCAGACATTTTCCTGTTAAACTAATGCAAAGTGAAACTCTGACTAAATATTGAAGTATTTACTATGGCTTTCGAAAGAGAAATTGGAAGGAATGGTGTGCTTTACTCAAGCATATGGCCAAGACACAGGGTATCCAACCAAAATAAAGGGATATGAATGACACCCCTATAAATAATTGTGCCCTACGAGCATGTTACGGCGTATCGAATCTAATCGAAAAATATATCAATTAATCGAATCGATAAAATTTCATATCAATGACATCACTTCTTTATGCTGCATGGTAATAAAATTATATCAATATTCTTTGTGCTAAACAGACTGCTTTTGATTAAGGGCAGATAAGGGTAAGGTTTCTTTTTTCAGTAAGGTAAGATAATAATCTTAAAATAACCCAACAGGTGAGTCCTGTTTCTAAATATCCCAATCTCAACCCTTTGCTTTGTATCATGAGTTGGGATAATTTGAATATTTGGAAAAGAGAGCTTAACCTTAATAAGTTTAATGAAATCGGATACAACCACCCCTAATCTAAAAAGTCTGTTAATACAACCTAAAAAATACATATCATTATTTTTCTGTTCAACATTACTTCTTCAAATAATTTCTAAATGTTGGTTAAATCAGAGAGATCTATATCATAGATCTCTCTGGTTACATGAGAGAGATATCACCAAAATAGCCAGGTGGATTTGGGCTACTCGTGCATGATTAGGTAGTATGCTGAAATACCTAAAAAAATACCTCAAAATATCTTGAAATATCATACCAATTTCATGTAAATTGAGAACTTCTGAGAAGAGACTCTTCTCTATTACTGTACCGTAAATTCTTGGAAATTTAGACCACTAAAACATGGGCCACCCTCAACCCATAAAAGTTGTAATTATTGAAAATTGTCCAAAATTACCGAGAATTTACAGTAAGGCATAAAAAAATAATTGCTTGTATCCTGTAACCCTACCACCCCTTTTTTTTGGCCCTACCCTTAATCTGACATTTTGAATCAACAATATCGTATTCCGAATGAAAACATGAACAGCTCAACTATAAGCCCACCATTTATCACTAAAAAAATATTGGGGTGTTACAGGAAACAAACAATATGTTTTTTTGAGCCTAATGTACGTGTTTGTTTCCGCCCGCAGCTGTGGGCATCGACTGCGCCTCCCTGCGGGCCGCCGGGCTGGACAAGAGCGGGGTCTACAAGCTGCAGCCCAACCCCAAGGACAACAGCAGCAGCTGGTTCGCATACTGCGATATGGAGACGGACGGAGGGGGCTGGACGGTCATCCAGAGAAGAGAGGACGGCTCCGAGGACTTCAATAGGAACTGGCAATCTTATAAGGTACAAGTAGAGCCTTAACCCTTATACATCTAGTGGCTTATAATTTGGCCAATACAAAATGATGCAAAAAATCTGACAAATGACTCACTGAAACCCTGGCATATGGTACTTATCTGAGAGTACTCAGTGAGAGCTTTCCAATGAATACCAACTTGACAGGGTTAGGATGGTTTTCAAAAATCTTTGCATCATTGTATTTTGGTTGAAAATAGCACAGGGTACAAATAAAGCCTTAACCCTTCAGATGCCAGGGCTACTTTTGGCCAAAGCACAAAAAGGCAAAGATTCATGAAAACCGTCGAAACCCTGTCATGTTTGGTATTTATTAGATAGCTCTCACTGAGTACTCTCAGAAGAGTACCACAGCATGGCTTTGGAGACTCCTGTATGAAACTATAGTATCGAAATTCTCAAAAATTTAGGACTTTGGGCCAGTATAAATATTTTGCAAGAAAATTATTGAGAAATATGGGCAACCCATAAATATTTTGCAAAATAATTATTGAGAAATATGGGCAACCTGTGATCTATCACTGGTTGCTATTTCACAAAACATGGACAACTATTCCTGTATATATTAGTCAGTATTTTCATAAAACATGGGCCACCCTAAACCCATAAAAACTGTAATTATTCAAAAAAATCCCAAAATACTGAGAATTTTACAGTATCACGTGATTTTAAAAGTGAGACTTGTATTTCAGCGTGGTTTTGGGGCTACTGTATGAAACCATAGTAATTAAAGTATATTACATGATATCAAAAGTGAGACTTGTATTTCAGCGTGGTTTTGGAGCTCTGGAGAGCGAGCACTGGCTAGGCCTAGAGAAGATGAGACTCCTGAACAGTGTGGGAAATAACAGGATCCGTTTTGACATCTGGGACTGGAAGAAAAACTATGTGTATGCGCAGTATGACAAGGTAACACATCTATAGCTGTAGATAGGATAAACTAATCCCTGCAACTATTTTTGCAACTTAATTTTACTCTGTAGGCCTAAAAAAATGTTCGTTTGCTAAAACTGTCTGAAATAAAATAGTGTACGTAGGTGGTTAAAAAAAATTTGGATTACTTTTGTGTTGCATGCATGTTTTGTTGATTGGGAGTTGCAAGGGTGGAAAAAACTTTAGGGTAGTAAAAACTGGTTAGGGTAGGGTTACTAGAAACAAACCATGCAGCTTTTTAAAGGCCTAAAAGAGAAAAAGTTATGAAAATGTTATGCACGATTCTTTTCATTCATTTACCCTCTTTGTTCATCAAAATTAAAATACCCGGCAGTTACCAGTTCTTGAATAAAAAATGACCTAATTTTTTGATTAGTTGGAGATGGTCTGTATGCGATCTGATTCATCAAAAACATGATATCATAGACTTGAAATGAAATCTACAAGTCTTATAGCATTTTTCCTGCAGCTATAGGAGTCTGTGGGGAGATTTGTTGACTCTAATCAGGAACAGTAACTTAGTTTGTAGAAACTGATTTGAGCTGTCTGAAATCAATAACCTAATAGATTACATCGCGGGCAGCACAAGACCTACCGTAAATTCTCAGAAATCTGGACCACCCTAAGAATTTGGTCCAATGTTATCATTTTGCAAAATAATTAATGGGAAATCTGGGCAACCATCGATCTATCGCCAGTTGCCATTTCACAAAATATGGACCTAGCTCAGGGCTCGAAATTAAGCTTCTTTCGGGAAGCCCAATTGCATCTACAAAAGCTACCTACAGGTGTCCTGTATAGAAGACAACTTACATCTTCGGGCTCTCTGCAGAAATTTAAGGGGGTCGCATGAGAATTCAAGGGAGCCCTGGGCTCCTGGCACCACCTAATCTCGAGCCCTGTAGCTATAAATCTTGGTGATACATCTAGGTTTTTTCAAAAACATGGGCCACACTGAATCCATAAAATCATAATTTATTAAAAAGTGTCCCAAATTACTGAGAATTTAAGCTAATCAGGAACAGTAACTTAGTCTGAAGAGTCTGATTTGAGTTGTCTGAAATCGATATCGTAATAGATTACATCGTGGGCAGCACAAGCCCTACGTGGGGTAGGGCTGTCATTGATAAGAAATATTTATTGATTCGATAATCGACAAAATTATTACCGATACGTTACTTCGAATCGATTCAGCGAATCGAATTCAAAATGAATGAAAACAGCAATGTGCTTATGAAGAATGGTTGTAGCTCGCGTGTGGGGTGATTTTTTGACCCATTGATCACAGCCCTAACACATACACATTCATCTGTGTGAATTCAAGGATAAATGGAATGGACGCACACAGTTGTAGTGGGGCGTTTATGTGTTGTTCAAGCTGTGTTTTTCTGAAAAAAAGTTTATTTACCTAATTTGCATATGAATCGATATGTTGTGCCTTCTTCGATATCGATACTCGATAAGTTTTTTTGTCGATTCATCGATACCGGCGTTATCAATGACAGCCCTACCGACCACAAATTCTCGGAAATTATTAAAAGGTGTCCCAAATTACTGAGACTTAACGGTAAGTCTGTAGAAACTGATTTGAGTTGCCTGAAATCGATATCCTAATAGATTACATTGCGGGCTGCACAAGGCCTCCTCGTAGCACGCCCGCTCACCCAGTGCTAATTGATCCTGCCCTATTCAAATACCCACACCCGTAATCCATACCTGCTTCCAATCTAGAACAGAAAATCAATTGCTGGGCATTGTGTACCTGAGAGGTAACACATTAAGCCGCCCGGTTACAAGCGGGCTGGAGATGGAGACGGATATTGTCAACTTGTGGGGCATTCAGCCGGAGCAATAATAAATGATGGATATCATCACGAATGTCGATCACTGGTTACGCAACCAGTAGATCTCGCTCAGCAGCCTGGATGCAAGTCCTAGCCCAGTTTTTGACGAGAGGTGTGTTCTGCGCATGATCGTGAGCAACCTCCTTGATAATGTAAAAAAATTGGAGAACCCTCATTGGCCTTTGTCTCCTTGTGGAGAATAGTTGTAGCAGGATACTGTCAACTTGTGTGGCATTCTGCAGGAGCAATAATAAATGATGGTTATCATGAACTTTTCCTGTTATGATTCACCAGGATGAGGTTTACTTTATGAGTGCTGCATAGCCCTGATGGTGCACCAATATCTAAACAGCCCATGAGATTGCCTGGGACATTGTTTTTCATATGTTAGGGTCTGTATGGTAATTTTGGTTAACCACATGTGTATAATAAATAAACTCATAGAGTGTACATTTTCACAATGCCTAGTAGGGCAAACACTCAAGGTTTATACTACATGGCTTTGCAACACTTCCTATAATCAATAATAGCCAATCACTATGTAATGCGCCTTTGAGCATGTTTATATGGAAAGGGCGCAATATCAAATGACAATATTATTATTATTATTATTATTATTATTATTATTATTATTATTAATCACTAAGTACTTGAACCCTATCTCAGGACATTCAATATACAAGTTTCATATTTGTACCTAAATGCATAAAGCAAGTCTGCTTATCATATTGTTCTCATTTAAAATGCAAAATGCAATATTTCTGTAAGGTCAAAGGGAAGTAAATATTTTTTAAATAAATGATATCATCAAAGACGAAAAGAGAAAAAAAGAAATTAATCATACAAAATTATATCCTACAAGCATATTAGACCAAAAATACTATATGAATCGACTGTTGGAAGTATCCTGCTTGTTTTCATAAGTATTAAAACTGTAAAACAAATCTTACAAATCATTGCTGTATATAATTATTAAAAAATACCAATACCTCAAATTTTCAATTTTCAATTATTTCAGTTCCATCTTGGTGAAGAGAAGGACTTCTATCGCATTACAGTTGGTTTAAATACAAAGGTACAGCTGTACATTATCGTTCAACAAAAAATACCAATACCTCAAACTTTTAATTTTCAATTATTTCAGTTTCACCTTGGTGAAGAGAAGGACTTCTATCGTATTACAGTCGGTTTATACAATTGTACAGCTGTACATTACTATTCAACAAAAAATACCAATACCTCAAACTTTTAATTTTTAATTATTTCAGTTTCACCTTGGTGAAGAGAAGGACTTCTATCGCATTACGGTTGGTTTATACAATGGTACCGCTGGCGACGCCTTCCACTATGGTAACTACTACCTGCGACATCACCGAATGCCGTTCTCGACCCGGGACCGAGACAATGACAACTACAGCGGCAACTGTGCCTCCCTCTATGAGGGCGGCTGGTGGTACCACGGCTGCATGGTCGGAAATCTGAACGGAATCTACTACACCGGCGGAACATTCGAAAGTCATCGGCGGGACGGAATTATGTGGCTGCCGCATAGTAACAGAAAATCAATGAGAAAAACTGAAATAAAAGTACGGCCGGCGAATTTTAAACCCTAGGTTTATTTCAGTTTTCGGCGACAAGGGGTGGTAGCAGTACTCAATACAATACCAAATAGTGAAATCAAACAGGAAAAAGTATTGCACAATTGTAAGATCTGTAATACTGATACTGCTTAATGGTATAAAATCAACTTAATTGTGTCTTTGAGAGCAAAAAAATTCATGCCTCACAACATTACAATAATAAATATTGAGAGTTGATAACACATTCACACACACATAAATGCACCCACACACACACACACACACACACACACTCAAACATCAATTCAGAGCTTGTTTTTAGAATGTTACTGTGAGCTTTATGTTAGATTGTTTCCTATGTGCCAACTGCCAAGTATAGGTTTTAGGAGATGTTTATTTTTCAAAGCATCTATTAGTGTAATTATTTTTCTTATGAATTTACTAGTGAAAAGAAGGGTAAAGATTTCTAGATGAATAATCTATGACAAGTACTATTGGTATAAATATTGGTTTGTGATTGTTAACCCCACAGTGAAAGTATGTAGAATCTCTTCCATATTACAAACTGTTCTATATGTCAATTTCTCAAACCTCACCCACATATCAATGACATCATACACCAAGAGTTGGTGATACCATCTTGTACTACAAACAGTATCTAGTTCATAGCATAAGCGGGGCTGATTTTTTAGTGTCTTTTAGAATAAAATATATATATGTTAATGTCCATGACACTTCCAAAATTACTTCAGATCTCCTCAATGGAGTCTATTAAAACCAGCCCTTCAATACCTTCTAAAGAGAAATAAAGTATTTTTCATATATTATTAAAGACAGTCTGAAAGGCAGAAAGTGGACTGGCCTATAAGGACTTTGTTAAATGGTATGAATATTAGTGGTCGGACGATTAAGCGAAAACTCAAGCATTTAGTTGAAGTGAGGCAGACTCGACCCGTTCGAATGGCATTTGAAATAATTGATTATTTCAAATGTGAAATTTATGAATAAATTTTGCGAAATTACGCGGCCAAGACATAAAAATACAATAAAGTAAATTTACTAGAACTTTCGTAAAGTGACACACACTGGCTCCGTGTCACTCTCAAGCATAAACAAATCTATTGCGCCATATTTGGTGCACCAATTCATCAATTGTCGCGGTACACCGCATGTGTGCCGGCACATGCCGCGGCACAGTAAAGTTTTAAATCGTTTGCCTCAAAATTATGGCAATGTGGCTGTAAAACACGAACCGAATCGATTAATTGTTTGAAATATTTTTCGATCAATTGATACAAAAAATCTCTTCGCATCCGAACCCTAATGAATATATATTATTCCATAGAATTCATGCTATGCACATTTGTCTGGCTTTAATGTTGTAGAATTGAGATCAATTACTCTAATCGATGAAGTCAATCACAGATGCAAGTATTTCAGTAACTTTGATGAAATCAACAAACAAAGGCAATTTCTAGCAAAAGAAATGCATGGTAGAATTTGAAAATAGAAGTTCATTAGGTTGATTATACTAGATCTTTGATATGCAATATATATATATAGAATGATTGGAACTTATGACTGTAAAAATAATTTCATGACCTGTACGCATTATATTCTAAAAAATAAAATAGAAGTTTGTAAATATGTAAAATGGTTCTTATTTTTGACATATATCCCTACGCTATCTACCTATTTTGTCCACACCCTACACCCTTTATAAGTTTATCCTGTAGGTTGACTGCATGGCTTCACTCTAGCACGTGAAATAGTCTAACTTCCAGCAGAAAGTACTTATACAGTATAAAATGTATAAAATAAAAGAATATCCTCAACTTGAATTTTAACGTTTTTCTTTCTACCGAATGGTATTTAAATCACAAAAAATATTATCATGACTGGCCAATTTTATGACATATTCTATATATAGTATCTTATGACATATACTATATATATAGTATCTACCAAGACTATCATTACATATCACATACAAGAAAATATCAAACTGCATTGCAATGAATCATATATACCCCTTTTCCAAACCAAACCTGTAAGAAATATTTTCTTCATCCCCCCCAAGAAAACAAGCACAATCAATATATCCAACTCTGAGGAAAAAACAAGTGTGGTGTACATCATTTGAAGCAGAATGCATAACTCTCCTGACATCTTATTCAAAATTCATAGGGTGAGCATAAAGCAATGCAATATGAGAAAGGGCTTTGAAGAATGATGAATTGCCTCATCCACAGGCTCCAAGAGGTTATCAATAAACAATCTTCAGAATGCATAAGTGTCATGACCGGGGAATGGGGATAACCTAGATTCTCATACTGTTACCGGTGCTAAAAAAGTAGATGTAGTTGGCCTCACATCAAATGCGAGATTTCTGGTATGGGCTTGCAGTTTATTGATTGACATCATTAAAAATTAAAACAATAATAATAATAATAATAATAATAATAATAATAATAATAATAATAATAATAATAATAATAATAATAATAATAATGATAATAATAATAATAATGATAATATAATCTCCTTCCAGTATTTTAATGGGCCAATATGAAAAAGTGTTTTGTCAGACACCGAATGATAACCCTTGAGTCTATTCTATTTAACATGCTATGCATCTAACAAAGCTCACTTAATAACTAATGTATGTCCTTCCAACAAAGTGTGTGCTTGATCTATCTAAACAGTGACCACAGGATATCTAGATGACAGAGTACACATACTTTGGGAAGAGAATGGAATAGGGATGTGGATCGTTAATTTAAAAACGATCTGATCCGATATTGATATTTTTAAAATGACAATATTTCAACGACATATCTTAACTACTATCGGAGGCTGCAATTGGCCTGCAAAGAGTAATTAAACAAGTGCTATCTTAATTGCCATCTGTTCTTCTGTAGCTCAATTACAAGTAGGTTATTGTTCCTGATATGCTAAACGGTCAAAGTTTTAGCATATCATTAAAATAATTTGAAATGATCCGATACTTTTCCTCATCAATAATCAACATTATTGATGCATTCGAATAACGATCCGCATCCATAGAATGGAACTTGGATATCATAAGCATTTAAAGCATGGGGCAAACCAGTCAGCATCTTCTTCTCATTCTTGACAATCAGAAGTCAAATTTTAGAACACTTGTTCTACTACTACAGGATAACAGAGATAAAGATACTCATCCTAATGTACCTGGCTGAGGATAATAAAAACAACAATTAAGAAATAACGTTATTTGAACTTACATCATCTAGGCATTGGAATGCTGGACTGGCAGATACTTCTACTTGTCCCTCTTCTTGTAGAATCACTTTAGGAGGTATGGCTGAAATAGGAGGCTTGTACTCCTGTGCCTCCTCCTCTTCCTCCTCATCCTTGTCCTTGCCACTGCCTGGCCGGCTCCCTCCATCACTCATGCTGGAGGCTAGGCTGATGAAAAAAAAAATTCAATTCAAATTAAAGTCTCTACAACTGATTTTGTAGCTAAAGTGGGGATTGCAGTGATGGCAGTACTTATAGTTGTTAGAGAGAAAATAAAAAGATTTGAATATAACCTCTACTACTAGTGATGTTCTGATTAATCGGAGATCTCACTATTTGGGGTGAGTGATTATGATGATCAGTTGTCATTTAGGATAATCAACTTTCAAAGTGATCATCTCCACTTTTGATGATCGATCATGACACCATAGGGAGATGCTGCATGTGGCTACCTAGTATCTATACAAATGAAGTAATTTCCACATTTCTTAGACAAGAAGATAGATTTACAAACTACTAAATAAAAAATGTTAGGCTTATAGTCTTGTTTCACTATGTATGTAGCATATACTTCTTATCCACCATCAATCTTTAAGTAAGTTGTAAACATTGATAATAGATAGGTGGTGTCACTGAAAGTTCGCGCAAAAACATCTCTAATTAAAAACTGATCCTCGATGACTCTGACAGACTGATGATCAGTTTTTGAAATAAGGAGTCATTCCCAACACTATCTACTACATAAATGGTAAATGCCACTGCTCTTTATTTTTAATTTCACAAAAGTACTTGGTTTGTCTTATATCAGAGGTGAAAATTACGCTCCTCTAAAGGCAAATAGCAGTTTTCTTTCGATTGTGAAGGAGAGGAAAATTATATAATATATATAATATATATATATATAATAAAAGAAACTTAAGGATATACAGTGTTTTCCTTTTGGGATGGATGGATGTTAAATTCCCTATCACTTGTCTATAAGAGGCAACTGAGACAAAAGGTGATAGAGCTTGCCATATTTTAAAGACTACATAATGAATTCGCAATAAATATTAATATTTATAGGTTTTCTTAAAACACTGCAACGATTTTAAATAAGCTTTTTTCACATTCACCATGGATGACATTTATATTGAATTATTGATGTACAATACCCATTGCATGTGTGCTGCTTGCAGACGTCTTTCCCATCTAAAAAGGTTTTAGAACCACAAAGTAGGTCTAGTTGTGAGCACGATTCTTAGAGACATGTCGTTTATATTTGTGATATTTGATAATTTGTATGCATGCTTTGAACTACAATTACTGTTGCTTTCTAGAAAATGTTTAATCAACTACTTTTTTCACATGTTTACTGCTTATAATTGTATACATTTGGTTAAAAAAGAGTTCACATAATGAACATATAATGATCTAATATAAAGTTCAACAATCATAAATATATATATATATATATATATATATGTATATATACATATATATATATATATATATATATATATATATATATATATATATATATATATATATATATATATATACATATATATATATATATATATATATATATATATATATATATATATATATATATATATATATATATATGTATAAATGTATATATGCCACGGCAACATGACAAAGTGACTGTACTAGAATGGCAATGTAACTTTTGATAGATTCAACTTTGCATTTCACCTTTTGATTTGACTTTAAATGTATTCAAATAAATACTTAAGGAATTAACAGTAATAAGAAAGTTATAGAAACCTGTCACCTGAAACCATACATTTATTATTGATTTAAGGTGTAGATTTACTTGCAGTAAACAGTTAACTTTAAAGAAGCTAACATTAAACTGGCAAAGATAAAAGAAACCTACTTATGGTCCTTTAGTAATCCTTATGTAGAAACACCAGTTCTGCGATGTTTAAAGGCGGCGCAACACCTTTCCTAATTGCAAACTATACTATCAACTTCGTACTAGCCCTCTCTCCCAGCACTGCCAATCAGAAAATGACATTTCCAAGATGGCCGACCAAACAAATATCGTGACAACGTTGCTATGGTGAAAAGTTCCGAGTTTAGTTATCGAAGAAAAGAACTGAAACCCACAGACATATCAACATAACATTTCTCGTATGTTAGTTACTTAATGACTTCATCAAACATAATCAATGGACGCTGAGATTAGGATAAAACGCAAATCTTACAGCGAGTTAAGTTTGAGCAGACAACAATGTAGTGCATCTTGGGATAGCAGGTGTCTGAAGCCGGTGCTTTTTCAGCGCAGGAGAACTCGGCTGGCTTGTCATT
This sequence comes from Maea johnstoni, assembly GCA_963942565.1. Lineage (NCBI taxonomy): Eukaryota > Metazoa > Annelida > Polychaeta > Spionida > Magelonidae > Maea > Maea johnstoni. The sequence goes on from OZ012687.1 coordinate 44,545,699, forward strand.
TCCTGTATCAACAAGCAATACAGAAATATTGTTCAGTTTTGGTGTGAAAAAATATTTTAAAAAAATAAAACATTTGCATTATGTGATTTTGATAATGTAGAGAGTGAACAAATAAAAAGTATAGTAGAGATTTGCACAGACTCTAAATTATACGGGTGGTAAAAAATCTATGCTAGAAAATTTGAGAAACCTTGTGCTATATTTCATCCAAGCTTGTTTGATGTATTGATATCTAGATTAATAAAGTACATACACTGTATTCTATTTTTATCGATTTATCTACTTTTTTATTTAGTGATTTCGTAGTTTATGTATTCATTTACTTATTTATAGCTAGCTTTTTCATTTGCTCATGTTTTTATTTATTAATTTGTTCATTTTGAGATATGCACTTGAGAAGATATTTGATAAAACATTTGAACAGTATGCAAACCTAACTTTAAGAATTGACTCATTTAAAAAACATTTTAATTACCTTTGATTTCTCCTTCAAACCTGATTCACACTAGATTCTAGCATGGATACATTACATCCATATTCCAAAACTCAAATTGTTTGTAGCAACTTGGGGATGTGTTTGAAAAGTGGAATATTCATTGTAATTGCAAGGGTGGAAATATTCATCAAAAATCAGACAATCTGACAAATGATTAGTAGAAACTTGTAATTCAAAAATAATCAAAAGAAAATAAACTGGTATTACAAGATTTCAATTCGATGATTTCTGATAAAGATTCAGATTCGTCTGTCTGTTAATCACAGCGCACTTAAGGTGACTTTTGGGGTTAATTTGTGAATATAGGGTCATTTTGAGATTTTTACACATGATTAAGCCTACAACCTTATTGTAATAATCAGACTAATTATGAATGCCTAGGTAATCATAGCACAGAGCGAGAAACCATTTACAACAGAAACTCCCATAGCAGGAAAGCAGGAAATGTTTTTGGCCCTTTTTCTCCATATCGAATTTCGCCAAAATATAGTTGCTTCAAACATGCATTTTGGGTATTATATGTCAATGGATGTGTTTTGAATTTGACATAGTTATAGATAAAAGTATTTCAAAGGAAAGGATACCACAGTTTTACCAATTTTGACTTTCTTCAAAAGTTATGGAATCTGAAAGTTGAAAAATGTAGTTTTTTTTTCTCATTTTCAACAAAAAAAAATTCTATGTGAATTAGTTATTAAATTTGAATGGGGTAAAGATTTTGAAATGTGATATCCTTTCCGCCGTATTGATCTTTCCTCCACAATTCTGAAATCTAAAGGCTCCTGTATCTTAATTGTGGAAAGGAGCACTGTTTAAAAACACTATATGCATGTTTTTTTTTCCAATTTTTTAATCCCAAAAATCTAACCCCCTGCTATGATGGTACTTTTGTGATGTGTAATGTAATTTCTCGTCAGAAGACATTTCAGGCAATAGAATAAAACAAAAGTGGATAGAGAAAAAAAAACTGAGTTAAAGAACAAATCCGACAAGCTACCTTAACGTAGTGGCGCCATCTATAAGGAACATGTGCTTGTTCCGTCTGCAGACATCCTCTCACGCACACGCTTCGCCGCCATTTGCCGCTTTGTAAGAATATCGTATTTTCCAGAAGCTTCCTGAGTTATACAGCCAAAATGAAGATCGAGGAAGTTAAAAGTACCACAAAAACTCAAAGAATAGCCACACACAGTCACGTTAAAGGAATTGGACTAGACGAAAATGGGCTTGCCATCCAATCAGCAGCGGGTTTGGTTGGTCAAGAACTTGCACGCGAGGTGAGCGGTATTCGGTTGCTATGCCAATCTAATGCTCGTATCGCAAACGGTACATATTGGCTTCGCTGGTTCTGTCATTTAATTATGTTTCGCTCTCTCGTCTTACATGCTATATCCAGAAAGACTCAATTCAAGAGTTGAAATTTAGGAGTTAGGGAGTAATGTTTTGGTTAGCCGGGGCCACAGGGGCTTGTATCATTGATCACAGTAGTCACAGCCGTACTAGTAATATAGACAAGGGGGGAAAGCAATTTATTTCATAGTACCAGCCTCAGACTCGCGAGTGACCGCTCAACGATACAAGGCCCTGTGGCCGGGGCCGACTCTAATACTCATTTTATATATTGACGTTATTGGTATTAGAGTCGGGGACAACCCCTACACCCTACAATGTTATTTTTCAATCTTCCCAAATTTCTCCGTCGGTGTCAAAGTTACCTCATACCTGACTGCACTAGGATGACTAATATGATCTAGCAATGCGTGCCGCTAACTTCGTGTGTCGGTAAAATCACTTTTAACGGAATGGTAGTCCAAAGATTTCTTGAGAAGATTTGTTTATCAAATGGTCACCACCATCTTGCCGAGTTTGCGAGAGGTCAGAGCGAGATTTAATCAAAGAGCGACTTCTATTTGTAATTCGGCACATGCCGCCTATTGTTTATGAAAATGGTCTTGGGCCTGCCGTATACCATTCCGTTAAAAGTGATTTTACCGACACACGAAGTTAGCGGCACGCATTGCTAGATCATATTAGTCATCCTAGTGCAGTCAGGTATGAGGTAACTTTGACACCGACGGAGAAATTTGGGAAGATTGAAAAATAACATTGTAGGGTATAGGGGTTGTCCCCGACTCTAATACCAATAACGTCAATATATAAAATGAGTATTAGAGTCGGCCCCGGCTATGTTTTGGTAGGACATGCGAAGTTGTGCGGAGACAGGGCGACCGCACGTCAGATGCAGAAGAAATAAATGTATCTCACAAATCTCACTAAACTCTAGAGACAAAAGCAACTTGTTCTTGGCACATATACTATATTTTAAATGATTAGATCTCAAAACGTCAGTGGAGCCTCAGAGGCCAACACAGATAGCATTATTTTCATAACAGGGTGTCCAAATTGGGAGTTCAAGAATTCAGGGTGTCCAAAATCCCTGATTGAAAAAAAATCTTTACACTGATTATGCACATTAATAACAAATAAAGTAATTATATGCTTAATCGTTCAAGAAGTGTCTTTGTTATTATTTTGAAGTTAAACTTTTTAGAAATTTAACTTGGAATTAGTATTTAGAAAAGACACAAACAAAAATCTAGGGTGTCTTTTTACCTAAAATCAGGTATTTTATATGAACCAGGGAGCATGGTCTTAGCCAAAAATTGGAAACAGTGTCCAAACAGAGGTTTCATAAACTTTTGCACGTCCAAAGTGTGATTCATGAAGTACATACTACTAATATAATAAACCCTATATATTTACAGATTTTGCTTTTTTAGGCCAGTAACTGCTTTGTGTGTACTATAAAAGTGACACTACAACTTCTACATCTATCTTCTAAGAAAAGTCATAATCATCAGCAAAACCTGACCTAAACTTTTGGGTGTCCAAACTGACAAAAACATTGTTCTGGGTGTCCAAATGACACATTGGATGCATAGACGACTAAGCCCCTGCCAGGGAGTCCAAATGACACCCAGACACCCTGCTGGCTAAGACCCTGCAAGAAAGTCCTAACCTAAAGTACTGGTCTCCCATTAAGAAGCCTGTAATTAATCTGCACACTGCCTATCCCTACCCCAATCCCAAAGTATGTCATCCTCGTACAGGGTCTTAGCCAGCAGGGCGTCTGGGTGTCTTTTTGGACACCCAAACCCTTAAAAAGCACCCCTCAGGACACCCCCAAAAAATTCTGAGGAATTTCTTAAAATGTCACTTTCAAGCCTTTAATTGAAGTTTTTCATCTCCACATATAGTGATATTGTATAAGGATATCAAGCCTTATTTTGATAATTCATACATGCTTATGGTTGAAATCTGAGTATATTGTGGTCCCCTTCAACTGCCAATTTTAGGCACCCAGTTTCTAAATCCTGGCTAAGACCCTCGTACAGCCCCCTCCCCTTATAAATTCCTCCTCTTTTAGTTTAAAGTGAGTTATTTGACACTTGCCAGTAAAATAAACCATCTGAAACTAAATGAGCTGACTGTGTGTGGGTTGTCAGTAACTCCTCTTCACATAAAACAGCTCTTATCTTCACCAGAACACCTTGTTACATGTGTACATTGGTCATCTATTTATATTTGTGCGCAAACCCTTTGAACCCATTTCATCTTCGGACAACCTCAAGTAATTGTCCAAGTCTGAGGTGAAAATACAAATATTCTATCGTGGAAATAAGTAAGACATGGAATTGGTGGCCGTTTCAGTTGTTTACACTACTTAGTGCATTGCAATGCTTTTGTAACAGTGACAACAGGGAAGTTATACCCAGTGGTCACCTGGCTTCTTGCAATGTTCCTTCTGCAGGTGTCATTTTCATATGATGAATTGTGCATATAGGAAAATACCTGTTGCATTTTCAATATGGCTGGGTTCTAATCATGGATGATGAAAGAATTAAGTACACCTCTTAGAGAGACATTTTTGTTGAAACCAGTACATTGTTGCGGTCAGGTTTGACCTTGGTGGCTAAATTGAAAGGTGATCTTAATCATAGTTTTAGCCAGCCTTTTGTCTGAGCATCATTTTGACACCCAGACCCTCAAAAATCACCCCTCTGGACACCAAAATTTTATTGTGAGAAATGAAAAGATATTGAAAAAGCAATCAAAATCTCTTTTTAGGGCCCTACATATCTTGCTTAAGAACAATGCTGATATCAGTTTGAATAAGAAGCTCTCTGTCCTGGCCCAATAATGGCATGGGCATTACATTTCATGGGTGTCATTTTTCATGAGGGACACCAAGGTATTCAGAAAACACCTCTACCTTAGTTCTGATGTGGCCCCGTATATGCAGATTATCAGGTTATAAACAACAACTTCTCTGTTTCAGGCTGCTGGTGTTGTGTGTGAGTTAATCAAGTCGAAAAAGATGGCAGGAAGAGCTGTGCTATTGGCAGGACCACCAGGCACAGGAAAAGTTAGTATGCGCTACATGTATTTAAATATTAGATGGCCATTTTCCTGATATATTTATGTCAATTTCTCTTCTAACTAGGCCAACATCTTACATTTTCAAGAAAAAAACCCACATAGGTCTGTTGTTCATTTCACCAATACACCACATAATCATATATCACATTTCTTGTTTTATTTTCAGTGTGATTCTTCAGGGTTTTAATGTCATAGTATATTTTCTAAATATAACTGATTCCTCTGCAAACATACCAAGACCGTTTTCACTACACAGTTCTAAATACATTCTGCAGTATTTTCTAATTGACTAATTCATTATAAACAGATTTAAACTTAAATGTTAACTTTAGATTTGAGACCTTTTCAAAGCTGAAAGCTAACACAAGTATTTGATATCTCATCATACTTCTAACATGAGTAGGTGTAGAAACAAGTCAAACAACCCGTTGTCTTTTATGATAACTAACATTTTATCTTATTCTCTCTTTCAGACTGCCATTGCTCTTGCAATAGCTCAAGATCTTGGTAGCAAAGTGCCCTTTTGTCCCATGGTAGGCAGTGAGGTATACTCTACTGAGATAAAGAAAACTGAAGTCCTCATGGAAAACTTCAGAAGAGCAATTGGTAAGTGACTTTAAAATTTGAGGGATTATAAGAATGTTTGAATCATTGCATTATTTAAATTATCTGCTAGGAGTGGTAACTAATATTAAAGACATGATGTTGACAAGTCCAAAATTAGAAATAGCAGTAGAATCTAGATGTACTGTTGATTATGAAGATTCTTATCCTTTTTTTTGTTTCTCAAAATTCTTATGTTGAAACTTGTCTGAAGAAAACAAAGTACCTTACTTTATAATTATAAATTCATATTATCGAACCTAGCGATTAAAGGAAACGCCAAAACAGTGTTATTTACCTATTAGCTTATATCTGTCACTGTTATATTTCAAAGAGTGTTTTATTTATTTTACAGGACTTAGAATAAAGGAGACAAAAGAGGTGTATGAGGGGGAAGTAACAGAACTGACTCCAGTGGAAACTGAAAATCCCATGGGAGGTGAGTTTGACACTCCAATAGGAACTGTGCAAGACCAGTAGTAAAAATTGAATTATATTTTTTAAAAAGTTTTTTTTTTTACGAATTTGTGGCTTATAAATAATGTTTTACTCTCAATGCTGGGTCATAGCCAGGATTCAGAAGAAACTGGGTGGCCAATACCGTATTACCCCGCATACAACACGCACCCCATAGATAATACGCACCCCCTCCCCAAAGCCCTTTCCAATATGTAAAATACAATGCCCTGTTTATAACACGCAGGCGGAGTTGGGGAGTGGGAATCTTAACCCCAGTACCGTAACCCGCGTTGATTTAGAGAATAAGAGGCTTAAATTGTACAGTGTTTATAGTGCTCAGAGTCACTGTGCAAGTGATACCAATTAACAGTACGGGAAAAGTCTATTTTTAAACATGATCTGGGACATCCAGGGTATCAGAATGGCAATCATCATAACTTCGTCATGGTGACAGGCCAATAGACAATAGGAACCCACCAAAGTATTTTCCACCATGCCCCACACGTCCATAGCATCGATGTAAAAATGTTGTGGTTTATGTACCCGTTGATAACACGCACCCCCTCCTTGACATAGGTGCTGCAGTGTATAAAAGTGCGTGTTGTATGCGGGGTAATACGGTATTGTCAATTGTAAAATTTTTGGTCAGTCTATATTTCAAGGGAGACCACAAGGTACTTTGATTACAACCCCTGACATGATGAGGTAACTTAGTTCTTGATAGATTAGATTCACTGTTCATACAGCTATCTGGTCATTGTAACTTTTTTGAGAATTTTCCTTATAACGCATGACTTACTATCCTTTCTTTTCCAGGTTATGGGAAGACGGTCAGTCATGTGGTCATTGGTCTGAAAACAGCCAAAGGTACCAAGCAGTTGAAATTAGACCCTTCCATCTATGAGAGTTTGCAGAAAGAGAAGGTGGAGGTTGGAGATGTCATCTACATAGAGGCCAACAGTGGTGCTGTCAAGGTACGCTCCCTTCACAATTACTGATTGGATGACTAGTCTTGGCACCTTTAATTTATTGTGATATGGTACAATATCGATATTTCCTTAACTTTACTGCTTGCCTTCCGGGGACCTAATTTTGAAAAATTTTCATTGTGCAGTACAATATCGATATTTCCTAATAACAATATAATAGAATATTTTGAACTTTACTGCTTGCCTTCCAGGGACCTAATTTTATTGAATTTAGCACTGTCTGCTTTGGAAATTTGATAATGAATATCAAATTTTCTTTGCACAGAGATGTCCAGGTAGCAATTAAGTCAATTTTATCTTTATTTCAAATCCTAAACGACACAATACTCTAACTTTTTCGATAAAATAATTTCTCCCATTCAATATTTGGTATTTGATATTGTATCGAGTACCGGTGCCAATCCCTATTGATGACATCATCACTTTAATTCATCTTGGTGCAATAATTAGCTATTAACCATGCAAAATCCTTTTGGTACTCTCATCAAAATAAGGTGATCTAGAAAGCAGGTTAGAAAAAAGTTGATTTTGAAAAAAAAATTGACTTCGAAAATGGATGTTAATCTAAAGCTTTAGGAAAAAGTTCCTTAATGTTCCAGTCGTTAGTGATGTCATTGATATGAAATTTTATCGATTCGACTAATTGCTATATTTTTTCGATTTGATTCGATTCAATACACCGTAACGTGCTTGTTGGGCACAATTAATTACCTAGTAAATTGCTCAAAATAAAAAAAACATTCTTGCATTTTTAATTTATTCATCAAACAGCAAATCAATGAATCAATTCTGTATTTATTCATTCATCAATTATTATAATCAATCATGATTTATTTTAATTTTTTTTTATTTCATTTGAATACACACATTACTTAATTTAATTTGTTTATCAATTTACTTTATATACCTATAACAATTCATTTTGTGGCGGTTATTTGCATTAATTTCATTCATAGCCAAATTGTATGTCTATATGGACATTCGTTACATTTGCTCATTTGAGACACAAACGTTCGAAACATTTGTATCTCGAATACTGCGCACATGATGAGCAGTACGTTTAGCGAACGTTTCAGACGTTGTTCTTAACGTACTGCGAAATCTATGTGTGCAGTAAGATAAAATGGCGGCCGTTTGTTTTGGTGAGCGAATCGGTCTACCGCTCATGAGTTTTTGTGTGTACTTACGGCTGACAGCCGTAGTACACGGTAGAACTTAACCCCCAATTGTAGCGGCATTTGGGGGTAAATTTTGTCGATTCTGTCGCATCGATACGGTAGCCTTATCGATGCGACTATCGACAGGGTCTTACTTAGCGGTGCATCGACTTGGCGACTATTGATGACATCCCTACCAGTCATGTCTCAATTGGTTTTCCTGGAGACAGAAGGAAACAGGAATTAATTTCAATTCAAATACATACCATTGTGCTGATTTTACCTTTATTTTAATGTGGTTGTATTTGCAGCGCCAAGGAAGATCTGATACATATGCCACAGAGTTTGACTTAGAAGCTGAGGAGTATGTCCCCCTACCCAAAGGAGATGTCCACAAAAAGAAGGAAGTTATTCAAGATGTAACCTTACATGATCTGGATGTAGCTAATGCAAGACCACAGGTAAGCAAATATTCGTGGAATGTGTACATTACAATCTTAAATTTATAATTGCAGTTTCATTTATTTTGATTTCATTAATCTAATGATTAACCCATAAATGCTCAAAGCGTCCAGAAGCAGCCTGAAAATTTTGAGATGAAAATAAAGTTTGGAAAATATTTGAAGACGAAATGTTAATCAAGACAATACCAACAACTCCCCTTAAATTTTAATTTTTTAATTAAAAAATATTAAGTTGAAATATTTTGCAACAAAATTCATTAATTCTGAAGTTATTGTCAAAAGTGTCATGGATACAGGCAACTTCTAGCCTTAACCGCATTATTGGGTTAAGGTAGAATGGAAAATATGTGGAATAATCAGTTTCAGGAAGTCATTCAAACAATAGTCATACTGTTATACTGGTACAATCAATCGAAATGCTACCCTATAAATCTGCAGCAGTGCCTAGAACTTTTTGCAAGTGTACAACAATTGCTAAATTAGTGTGGGGTTATTCTAAAATTACTCTCATATTTTAAATAAGATCTTTGTATTTAATTTGTCAAACTAGTAATATATCAGTTGATGAAATTCATTCTACTTACAAAAGATCAGATTCTTTACATGTTTATATGGTGAAATTAATTTGTTTTGGAATGAAAATAAATAATGATAAAAAAAATCCCCCTTCTTTACAGGGTGGGCAAGATATCATGTCAATGATGGGACAGCTGATGAAACCTAAAAAGACAGAAATTACAGGTAAGATTCCCTTTATGTGATTCTTGAGCATTCGAAATATGATTTGCATACAAAAGATCTGTGTAGCAAGTCAGCGAGTGCTGTTCTGCTTGGTACTGTATAACTGGTATTTATTACAGGCATTTAATTTTTGCACCAAAATACTTCAAATGAATATCCTGCTTTATATATTGTTTAGTACGAGTGTTTGAATTAAAACTACCACAAATACCTTCCAGCAGGGCTGTAAAGCAAAATTTTAGCACTCCCAATTAAAGCTGTATACAGTTAATAGATGTGTGCAGAAAATGGTGACGATACTGTTTGTATACTCTTAATATCTTTATGACTTTGTCCCTCTTTGTTTTTGTTTGTCATATCTCCCACTATGTCTGTTAGCCATGGGATTACATGTATCAGGAGTCCTTATCAGTGAAATGATGCACCATGTGCTGTTGATGAAGAGGATCACTTTCATCTATGTTTTCTTTCTCACTTTGCTGCTTGAATATGAATGGCAAAATCTGACTCTATTTTGATCTCTGGCATGCACTTGCATTTTCCCAGTTTGGCATTGGCCTGAAAGAAAAAAGATGGTGATGTTAGATATATTTTCTTCCATTGCAGACAAACTATGAAATGAAAACAACTAAGTTGTGAACACATACATAGATCATAAGAAATAAAGATGGTGGTGATAAATGTATAATTTCTTCCATTGCAGACAAACTACGAAAAGAAATCAACAAAGTTGTGAACAAGTACATAGATCAAGGTATCGCCGAGCTTGTGCCTGGTGTCCTATTTATTGATGAGGTTCATATGCTTGACATTGAGTGTTTCACCTATCTGCACAGAGCTCTGGAGTCCACCATCGCACCTATAGTCATCTTCGCTACAAACAGAGGAAAATGCACAATAAGGTAAGAGGAGTTCGCCCACTCAGAAGTAGGGATGTCATCGATAGTCGACAAATCGATAAATCAACATTTTCACTTTGTCAATTAAATTGAATCGAATGGTTGGGTATCGAATAGAAATAATCAATATTCTGTACACCAATAATGACATGATTATTAATAAAAAAAAATTACACTTTTCCCAGACATTTTCCTGTTAAACTAATGCAAGGTGAAACTCTGACTAAATATTGAAGTATTTTCTGTGGCCTTTGTAAGAGAAATTGGAAGGAATGGTGTGCTTTACTCAGGTTTATGGCCAAGACACAGGGTATCCAACCAAAATAAAGGGATATCAATGACATCCCTATAAATAATTGTGCCCTACTAGCATGTTACGGCGTATCGAATCGAATCGAAAAATATATCAATTAATCGAATCGATAAAATTTCATATCAATGACATCACTACTCAGAAGCCTGCACTATGTGCGGATTACCCATAAAGAGATGTTATCTTTTTACACTTTGGTTCTCTGCTCAGTATAATGTGCAGGGTCTTAGCCAGCAGGGTGTCTTTTGGACTCCCTGGTTCATGAAAAATACATGATCTTAGGTAAAAAGACACCCTAGATTTTGGTATGTGTTTTTTGATAAATACTCATTCCAAGTTAAATTTCTAAAAAGTTTAACTTCAAAATAATAACAAAGACATTTCTTGAAGAATTGAGCATATATTTACTTTATATGTTAATGTACACAATCAGTGTAATGGTTTTTACTTTTTCAAACAGGGATTTCGGACACCCTAAATTCTTGAAATCCCAATTAGGACACCCTGTTATGAAAATCCTGGCTAAGTCCCTGATAATGTGTAGGCCATGCTGAAGCCTGTAAATGTCAGCATAAACATCCATGAAACTGATTGCCTATTTATGTGCCATAAAATTTATACTTTTCATAAAAGTCAATACCAACAATGAACATGTTTTGAAAGGTGCTGTTGAAGGCATTAAAATTGAACCTGCTAAATACGGAGAATGTTCTGCTAGATGCTAGGTTAGATGTTATCCAAAAGTTGTTTTCTTCTGAAAGGTATCAAAAAAATTGCAGATGTGAACAGGATAATACATTGCATTGCCATCGTTAACCCTTATGCTGGTGGTGGCTAATTTGGCCAATACAAAAACATGAAAAATGACTTTACCCTGGCATATGGTACTCATCTGACAGCATGGTCTTAGCCAGCAGGGCGTCTGGGTGCCTTTCTGGACACCCAAACCATTAAAAAGAACCCCTCAGGACACCCAAATCTTTTTGTGTGGGATTTCTAAAAATCTCAATCTCAAGCTTATAATTGAATTTTTTCATCTCCTTATAATTCCCATGACACTGTTTAATGATATCATGCCTTATTTTGATGAATTTATACATGTCTATGGTTGAAATATGAGTATATTGTGTTCCTCCTTAAAAATTTGGACACCCAAAAATTTTACAACTGCCAATTTTGAGTTAAGGTACCAGTACAAATACTTTCAATAGACATGAACACATTCTGATTTTATTTCAGAGGGACAGAGGATATTGTTTCTCCCCATGGTATGCCCCTTGATTTACTGGACCGTATTATGATCATCAGAACGTTACCTTACTCACAAGAAGAAATGTGCCAGGTGAGTTACTTTTGATTTTATTGCTATACAATAAAATAGTGATATTTTTAACAATACTGCCTGCCTCCCAGGGACCTAATTTTGTTAAATATAGCAATGTCAGCTTCAGAATTTTTCGTTAATGAATAGCAAACTGCCTCCCTGTAGAAACTTTCAGTTAGCAATTAAGTCAGTTTATATATATTTCAACTCTTAAATGATTCAATATGATACTCAACTTTTTTGATACAATTATTTTTCCAATTCAATATCAGTATTTTGTATATTATTGAGTACCGCTACCTATCCCTATGCGTTCCCTTTGTCCGTCTGGTAGTAATATTACTTCTCAGGAATTATCTTTCTTTTATTTATTCTTTTTTCTAAGTTTAGTTTTCTTGTTTTGTTGCTCGCATATATTTTTGTATGTATACCTTATGATTTTGTACCCAAGTGCAATCAATAAACATACTTTGCTACACTACTATATAGTTAAACTCTTTTAAATGATTCAATATGATACTCAACTTTTTAGAGGTTGTTGTACAACAACCTTTATTCAGTTTGCTTTTGTTGTCTTACATTCCTGGGGAGGGTCCTGGGAGCTGGTTACTGATTTTCCCTATGTTGTCTTACATGGCATTTTTGGAAAATTCTAGGCGAATGATCTGGAGAGTGGGGTGTGGTGGGGTCGTTTTGTTTAATGTTTCTGTTAGAGTTGGGTGTGTAGTTTATAGAGTTTGTTTCATTGTTTCTGTGGGTTGCCTAGTTTTTTTTTGGTGGATTTTTACGTGTTTTATTTATACGTCTTCTTCTCTTCAAAGCGATTCTGTAGCGCGTCTCGTCTGGTGGGGCGGCCGTTTGGATGCGCATGCGTGGTGGATGCGCATGCGTGGGTTTTCTGCATATTTAATGCGATCGGCTAATCACGTGACAGCACCACGTGGTTTGTCTCTGGTGAATTATCCAATGAGCGGTCTCACTGCCTCATCGTCACACCGCGTGGTACTCTTTCCCGCGGTTTATTAACCAATGAGCGGCTATTTGTATCCCTCTTACTACTATTTTACTCACGTGTTCATTCACGTATTTTTTACATTGGCTAGGTTACCCTCCGCCGTTTTGAATATCGGTTTTGCCGAAATTTGCACCCCGATTTCAAAGCTTTCGTTTGTGGCCATCTCTAACTCTAAAATTCTGAAACCAAAAGAATTAACAAGCCAAGTATCTATATTATTAAGATTAATTCTTTTGGTTTCGGAAAATCGAAAATATTTTGAGATATTTGTCAACACGCATCGATGGTGGCGTGAACATGGCGATGGGTCGGGTTTGACGAAATTTGCACCCCGATTTCAAAGCTTTCGTTTGTGGCCATCTCTAACTCTAAAATTCTGAAACCAAAAGAATTAACAAGACAAATATCTATATTATTAAGATTAATTCTTTTGGTTTCGGAAAATCGAAAATATTTTGAGATATTTGTCAACACGCATCGATGGTGGCGTGTTGACCACGGCGATTAGTACATTCTCAATGGTACCTCGCCGATTCCTGTCAATTTCATCAAGCTATCTCCCCCCGATCACAATATGACTACCTACCTGGATAGATGAGATCCTCATCTATCTGATTCAATCATTTTTTTAATTCAACTTCAGGTTGGAAGCGAAAAAATAGCTTTTCGCTACAACCGGAAGTTGATTTTTTTGATATAGCGAGATTAGGGCATTGATATGCATTGTGTGCATTTCACACAAAAAACATACTTTTCTGCGATCGGCTAATCACGTGACAGCACCACGTGGTTTGTCTCTGGTGAATTATCCAATGAGCGGTCTCACTGCCTCACCGTCACACCACGTGGTACTCTTTCCCGCGGTTTATTAACCAATGAGCGGCTATTTGTATTTCTCTTTGTACTATTTTACTTACGTGTTCATTCACGTATTTTTTACATTGGCTAGGTTACCCTCCGCCATTTTGAATATCGGTTTTGCCGAAATTTGCACCCCGATTTCAAAGCTTTCGTTTGTGGCCATCTCTAACTCTAAAATTCTGAAACCAAAAGAATTAACAAGCCAAGTATCTATATTATTAAGATTAATTCTTTTGGTTTCGGAAAATCGAAAATATTTTGAGATATTTGTCAACACGCATCGATGGTGGCGTGAACATGGCGATGGGTCGTTTTTGACGAAATTTGCACCCCGATTTCAAAGCTTTCGTTTGTGGCCATCTCTAACTCTAAAATTCTGAAACCAAAAGAATTAACAAGCCAAGTATCTATATTATTAAGATTAATTCTTTTGGTTTCGGAAAATCGAAAATATTTTGAGATATTTGTCAACACGCATCGATGGTGGCGTGTTGACCACGGCGATTAGTACATTCTCAATGGTACCTCGCCGATTCCTGTCAATTTCATCAAGCTATCTCCCCCCGATCACAATATGACTACCTACCTGGATAGATGAGATCCTCATCTATCTGATTCAATCATTTTTTTAATTCAACTTCAGGTTGGAAGCGAAAAAATAGCTTTTCGCTACAACCGGAAGTTGATTTTTTTGATATAGCGAGATTAGGGCATTGATATGCATTGTGTGCATTTCACACAAAAAACATACTTTTTTCAATAAATTGTCACGTCGCCGTTTCTGGGTCAAAATTTACAAATGGCCCATCAAAGTGTTCGCAACAAATAGGGCTTTTACCCTATTATCATAACTTGTTGCTTATATTTGTAATTTTTGAAAAAAAATGGCGACTTCGGAAAAAAACGGCAAAAACGGCTTTTTGGAATGTTGATTTAGGAACCCTGGCGAAATTCTAAATTTACTTATTAATTTCGCCACTAAAACCGGAAAAAAAGTTTCAACTTCAAGAAAACAGACTCTAAATAATCCATCCTGCCCATTTGTGGATTTTCTTTGATCCCCACAATCGTAAGAAAACAACTTTGAAAAAAACGGAAGTAGTAAATATTTTTATCGCGATTTCAGCAGTCAGTATATATACCCTTCTCACCATGAGTGTAGTATGCAGTCCTGAAGTTAGCAGACCTTTAATCCTGCCATCCCTTCCGTTCTCACTGTTGTTGTATTTTAGATAAAGATATGATTTTAATTGTTTTGGGTGACAGGAAAAGTGTGTACTGTTATAATTTATTGGTCACAAACTTATAAGCCCAAAGAGCATGTAATGCGAATGCATGGGATGGCAGGGTTAATGGTCTGCATACTTCAGGATTGCATTTTCACTCATGGTGAGAAGGGTGTCAAGGGACATAACTGCAGGCAGCACTCATAGAAACTGGCTTCGACATCATACTGCATCTACACCAAAGAGCATCATAGGAACTTGATTCACCTGACAACCCAAAATAGTAAGCATACATTAAATTGAAATAAATACAAAAGTATCAATACAAAAGTATCACTCAATATACAATTTTATAAAAACACATCCACAAAATATAGAAACCATGCAAATCTTCACTGTCCCTCAAACAAAACAATTACTGTTTAAAGAAGATATTGTGTCGGTGTGATAATATAAGATTGCATTTGGTGAGATATGTTTTGTGTTGATATTTTTGTGTTGCTTTGATGGTATGTATGACTCTAAATAATCCATCCTGCCCATTTGTGGATTTTTTTTGTTCCCCACAATCGTAAAAAAACAACTTTGAAAAAAACGGAAGTAGTAAATATTTTTATCGCGATTTCAGCAGTCAGTATATATACCCTTCTCACCATGAGTGTAGTATGCAGTCCTGAAGTTAGCAGACCTTTAACCCTGCCATCCCTTCCGTTCTCACTGTTGTTGTATTTTAGATAAAGATATGATTTTAATTGTTTTGGGTGACAGGAAAAATGTGTACTGTCATAGAAACTGGCTTCGACATCATACTGCATCTACACCAAAGAGCATCATAGGAACTTGATTTACCTGAC
This sequence comes from Maea johnstoni, assembly GCA_963942565.1. NCBI lineage: Eukaryota > Metazoa > Annelida > Polychaeta > Spionida > Magelonidae > Maea > Maea johnstoni. Next base: position 44,561,540 of record OZ012687.1, read on the forward strand.
AACCCAAAATAGTAAGCATACATTAAATTGAAATAAATACAAAAGTATCAATACAAAACTATCACTCAATATACAATTTTATAAAAACACATACACAAAATATAGAAACCATGCAAATCTTCACTGTCCCTCAAACAAAACAATTACTGTTTAAAGAAGATATTGTGTCGGTGTGATAATATAAGATTGCATTTGGTGAGATATGTTTTGTGTTGATATTTTTGTGTTGCTTTGATGGTATGTATGATTATTTTTTCAGGTTGCATGGTGTAGGTGAAGTAGCAGACCTGAAGTATGCAGGCTTCTACCCTTTGATGCCGATGCCGGTCCCAAGCAGCATCTCCCTGCATTTGTATCGCCCAAGATGCAAAACAAACGAAAATACTGATCAAAATAAAGGGAAAATTACAAAGTTTGTGTTTCTGATGTATTTTTCAACACTATTAGGTATGATAGAAAGATAAAGAAGTTCAAAGAATGGGAATTTTTTTTGAAATTGTTCTAGACTGATATTTAATGTACATTCACAAACTGGCTCTTATAGTTGTATTTCTTGGCACTATTAGGTGTGATAAAAAGATAAAGAAATTCAAAAATAGGGAAGTTTTTTTAAGTGCGGATTTAGATAGAAATCTTATGAAAAGTTTGGAAGATATGTGTTTCAGATGTATTTTTTGGCACTATTAGGTGTGATAAAAAGATAAAGAAGTTCAAATAAAAGGAAATTGTTTTAAATTGCTCCAAACTGATATTAATGTCTATTCACAAACTTGGTTTTTGATTAAAAAGTCTGTAAGTATCATTAGCAGCATTACAAGTGTGTATCAGTCTATTTTAGGTTTAAGTACAAAGTTATTGCATGCATATTGGGTTTCTGGTAGTGCTGGACCTGCTTTAGTGGCGGAAGATCATGGCCAGGGGCATATGTCCCTTAAGGGGCCATATGGTTGATATTTGTGCATGTTTGCATTCAGGCAGTGTTTGGCCATTTTCATGTAAAGGTAAGTCACGGACTAAAGTTCTTCAGGCAGCAGCATATTAGTTGTGGCAAGCATGCTGCTGGTGGGGTTTTGTTGGCTGTCATTTGCAGTGCTGGTTGTAGGCTTTTCCCATTCATGTTTGGTGATCTACTGGATTAGTGGTGGTGAGTTTGCCATAGTTTCTTGGATAGCTAGGAGTGGGTTATAGTTTTCGAAAATATTTGAGGGAGGGTTTTAGATAGAATTCTTTTGAAAAAATTGAGGGATATGTGTTTCAGTTGTATTTTTTGGCACTATTAGGTATGATAAAAAGATAAAGAATTTCAGTGGAAGGGAAATGTTTTAACTGTCCAGGTTTGGGGGTTTTGGAGCATTTTTCCAGGGAAAAAATTGAATAGTTTGTGTTTCTGATGTATTTATTGGCACTATTAGGTATGATAAAAAGATAAAGAAGTTCAAGAAAGTTGAATTTTTTTTAAAATGTTCTAAGCTGATATTTAATGTCCATTCACAAGCTTGGCTCTTATAGTTCATCATCAGGTAGCAAAATCACATAATCCAGGAACATATGCCCCTTAAGGGACCATAAGGTTGATCCTTGTGCATGTTTGCACTCAGGCAGTGTTTGGTCATTTTCATGTAAAGGTAAGTCACGGACTAATGTTCTTCAGGCAGCAGCAGGTAAGTTGTGGCAAGCATGCTATTGGTGGGGTTTTGTTGACTCTCATTTGCAGTGCAGGATGTGGGCTTTTCCCATTCATGTTTGGTGATCTACTGGATGAGTGATGGTGGGTTTGTCATAGTTTCTTGGATAGCTAGAAGTGGGTTATAATTTTGGGAAATATTTGGGGGAGGGTTTTAGATAGAATTCTTATGAAAAAATTGTAGGATATGTGTTTCAGATGTATTTTTTGGCACTATTAGGTATGATAGAAAGATAAAGAATTTAAGGAAAAAGGAAAATGTTTTAAAATGCTCCAAACATATATTTAATGTCCTTTCACAAAGTTGGCTCGTATATTTTTTCATCTGGTTGCAATATCACATGAACCAGGGGCATATGCCCCTAAAGGGTACATAAGGTTGATCCCTGTTCATGTTTGCTTTTAGGCAGTGTTTGGCCATCTTCATGTAAATGTTTTGTGTTACTTTGATGATATGTCAGATGTCAAATTTTTAACCCCGCCCCCCATCGCTCTCTTTTTCTGAAGTATGTGTGTTAAAATGTTCATGTTTATATTTGGCGGATAGGCTTAGTGATTAGTTTAGTTTGTCAAAAGTTGCATTTTATTTATGCGTGCTGAATTTTAGGTTATGATGAAATTTTTTATTCGCTGTTTAACTGTTGGTCTTTTTTAATATTTGAGAGCCGGCACTTATTTTAATGCATGGGCTTTGTTGTATATACTTAGCTTATGTGTTAACATTTTGTGTTGTGGGGGAGAGTCACAAGCCTCTGTTAAGGGGGAGTGGATTTTTGGCTGTTGGCAACATGTTTGATTTTGATGTGGTGTTATTTGCAGGCAGCCAGTCAGTTTGTTACATGCATCAGTGATTGACTTTAACATTTTCAGACAGGAGCAGATTTGGCTCCCAGGATTTTAAGTTTAGGGGCTATTAAATTCCTGTGCGGCCACCACGACGGTATGGTTTTGCCAGGGGTGCATTGTCCAGGTTTGGGGATCTTGGGGCATGCTCCCAGGGAAAAGTTTGAAAGGTTTGTGTTTCAGCTGTATTTTTTGGCACTATTAGGTATGATGAAAAGATAAAGAATTTCAAAAAAAGGAAAAGTTTTTAAAATGCTTTAAGCTGATATTTAATGTCCGTTCACAAACTTGGCTCCTATAATTCATCATCTGGTAGCAAAATCACATGGTTCAGGGGCATATGCCCTTTAAGGGACCATAAGGTTGATCCCTGTGCATGTTTGCATTCTGGCAGTGTTTGGCCATTTTCATGTAAGGGTAAGTCACGGACTAAAGTTCTTCAGGCAGCATTAAGTAAGTTGTGGCAAGCATGCTATTGGTGGGGTTTTGTTGACTGTCATTTGCAGTGCAGGATGTGGGCTTTTCCCGTTCATGTTTGGTGATCTACTGGATAGGTGATGGTGGGTGGTGAGTTTGTCAAAGTTTCTGGATAGCTAGAAGTGGGTTATAGTTTTGGAAAATATTTGAGGGAGGGTTTTAGATAGAAATCTTATGAAAAATTTGAAAGATATGTGTTTCAGATGTATTTTTTGGCACTATTAGGTATGATAAAAAGATAAAGAATTTCATAAAAAAGGAAAATGTTTTATAGTGCTCCAAACTGATATTAATGTCTATTCACAAACTTGGTTTTTGATTAAAAAGTCTGTAAGTATCATCAGCAGCATTACAAGTGTGTATCAGTCTGTAACCACTAACGAAAAAACACAAAAATCAGAAAAATTTCAAAATAGCAAAATATTAAAAAAACAAAAAATTGCAAATGATTAACTACAAAAAGACATACATGGAATCAACCTCTTGACGCCACTGGCGTCTATCTTGTTTGATACAGTATCAGTATTTAGTACCGGTACCTATCCCTATGCCTTACTAATAGTCTGTTATATAGATGCATGATGAATGTGCATTGGCAGCAATATGTGCTATTCTATAGGTAGCATTTTAACCCTTATGCTGCTGGTGACTAATTATGCCAATACGAAATGAGGCAAAAAAGCTGAAACCCTAGCAAATGGGTACTCATCTGAAAGTACTCAACGAGAGCTGTTCAATGAATACCAACATGACAGGGTTTAGATGATTTTCAAAAACCTTTGCGTCCTTGTGCTTTGGACGAAAGTAGTCTCAGCATTGGAAGGGTTAATTAACAGGATCAGCATTTTAGTTCACTCGTCATTAGAAATAGAAAAGATCTAGACTTACGGATGACAACATCTAATGTATGCATGGATTTGTTTTATTCTTTAATCATCTCAACTGTTTTTAAAGTATGAACATTCTCTCATTGGTATCTTGTAGAGTGGTATTTTTCTAGCCAGATATTTATATCCCTTTAATACTTTCTTTTAAGATTATTCGCATCAGAGCTCAGACGGAAAATATTCAAGTGAGTGAAGAAGCCTTAGCGCAGCTGGGAGAGGTTGGAGTCAGGACAACTTTAAGGTAAGATCCATGTCCTTTATCATATTCAAATTATTTCTGTTTGGAAAAAAATAGAAGTGGAACATTACCCTGATCTACTGGGATATTTAGAACAGTCAGCCTTATTGATGATTAAATTATTTAGTTCATGGTCTTAGCCAGCAGGGCGTCTGGGTGTCTTTTTGGACACCCAAACCCTTAAAAAGCACCCCTCAGGACACCCATATTTTTTTGTGAGGAAATTCTTAAAATGACAATCTCAAGCATATAATTGAATTTTTTCATCTTCATATAATTCCCTTGACATTGTATAAGGGTATTATGCCTTATTTTGATAAATTTATACTTGTGGATGGTTGAAATCTGAGTATATTGTTGTTCCCCTTAAAAATTGGGACACCCCAAAATTTTACGATTGCCAATTTTGAGCACCCAGTTTCTAAATCCTGGCTAAGACCCTGATTTAGTTACATCCTGACCCAAATATATATTTACAATTTGTATATTTTAGATGGAAAATCACACCACTAGATTTGTTTGTTACATCTGTCTCTTGTCAGTAAATTTATCCAATTCATATACATGTTAGTCATGTTTTGTAATTTTGTAATATTTTTTAATTTGTAATTTTGAAATGTAACTTCGTAATATTTTGTATTTTTTAACTGAATCAAAACCACACAGTTAAAATGAAAACAATTTTCAAACAAATCTTAGATATTTTCTTGTATTCTGGAAATATGTGGATAAAAATTATCCTTAGATTCAACTCACTTCTAAGTATGTAAGAAAAAATTATAATAAATAACTAAATTTGAATCAATAAATCTTTAGCCAGCCAGAACCTTTGATAACTAGTTGTTGCAGCCTTGAAATCTATTTCTATTGGTACTTGGTAGTCCCCTGATTATGACAACAGTTTTAACTAAATTTATGACCACTTCATATGGTCTTTTTTTGCACAAAATGACTGCTAAATTTACAATTTCCTGCTGAGAGAGATTCATGGCAATTGACCTTATACTACATTGCAGCACAATCAGTGCAGAAAACAGTTTGCTACGCCTTGGTGGTCAAACGTTCCATCAAAATGAATAGTTTAGTGGTCTACCAGAAAAATTAGTGGTCCATATCACTTTGATAACCAAAGTGGTAGCCAACAGCCATTTCATAACTGAACATTCATGGTTAATTGTGCTAAATTTATGAATTGTGACAGTTATAGTCTAGAAGAAATGTGAAATTGGATGTGATGCCTACTAAATTAATGTGCTCAGAATATTTAGTAGACTTTCTGGGCAAGTAAACATATACTTTTACTAGCCCATTCAAATTTTTGGTAGAAACGGACCGGTGGGCTACTGTCTATTTTCACCACTGGCACAATCCTATATTGCAGTAGACCGCGGATTAAAGCATGTTATATTCTCTTCCAGGTATGCAGTCCAACTGCTGACACCCTCAAACATCCTGGCCAAGATCAACGGCAAGGAATCCATCTCCAAGGAAGATGTGGAGGAGATCAGCGAGCTGTTCTTCGATGCCAAAACATCTGCGAAGATCCTCGCCGAGCAGGCAGATAAATACATGAAATAGATCTGGGTACTTACTATCAGAACAAGAGAAAAAAAACTATTGACTGATTTGATCTATTGGAGATAGGGAAAGCTGGAAATGGTAGAGTTTAAACAAAGGATTGCTTATGAATATATGAAAAAGATATGGGTTCTTCCTAAGAGAACCAAATATCAACTGATCCGATTCACTCAAGATAGGAAAAGCTGGAAAGAGTGGGAGAGGTTAAACAATAGATTGATTATGAACGTGGACAAGTGCGGTGGTTACTACCTGTCTCCTTTCTTGTTATCACAAATTCAAATCTGGGTGCTGATGAAGCGCAGAACATGACAGTGATAATGATGAATGTTTAAGAATTACATTCACTATCCAATGGATGAATGGATTTATACTGTATTATGACTCCTTAGCTATCTTTGAATAAAAGGAAAACATCTATGGACTGAGAGTCTCACAAGTTGAGTACAGAGTAAGGTATAAAAGTAAGATGTAAGGTAATCTTACACATCGCAGATGTTATTTCCGTATCCCAACTCATGTTGGTTTTATGGAGTTCCATACCTGGAAATAAGGAAATTGGCTTATTATAAGCTCCAAAATAATAACACTTCAAGAAGTCAAGTGAAAAGGTGCAAAAGACATTAAATATTCTAATTTCTCTTAATTGAATATGTGCAACAGAATTGAATATTCCGCAATCAGATATAACAGGCCACAATGTCAATGGCGAGTTCACTAATTATATATCTGTGGATGTTTGTTCTTTAACTTTCTGGCAATCATCATTTGGAAAGGTGGTTTGTGACAATGTTGGATGCACATTTTACCTGGGTTAACTAAATCATTGAAAAACTACCTCTAAATCAGCGATAATATGGTACTGGAAATATGGTGCCTTTATGCATCTGGCATGCTAGTGACTTTGCAATTTATTATAATGCACAATAGCTGAGAAGTTATCATTTGAGGGTTGACTTTCACACTAAATAATCAACTAAAACCTTTGCATCCATAGGTGTAAATATCACTCCAACATGGTATGAGTAATTGGTAAATCATCGCATGTTTCTCAAAACTGTGACGCAACCCCAAACCATATTAAGGGTTATCAGATGTGTAACATTTTCTAACCCTGAAATTTGGCCATGGATTGTGGAAACCCCTCATTCCATTATATAACTTACAAATTATCATTCTCAATTTAACGATTCTTTTAAAAAGCAACTTGAGAGAGATTTCAGTTCTCATCTGATTTACATTCCAATTTACTAATGAGGTCATACCATAAAGAATTGAAGAGTGCAAATATGTAATACAGGATATAGTATTTTCGTTTATTTTGGAAAAGTGTGTCTTGTATATAAGGTAATTCCTCCAATAAAAATATGTTTACTTCAAGGCTACAGGTGAAATCCAATATGTAAAATAACCTTTGATTTAATTCAGTCACCTTGTTATTGATGTTTGAAGTGTGATGTGTACACTACTTGAGAGTGCATTTAGAGTAGAGCATAGGTGAGTGACAGTTTGCTCAAGGCTAGAACTAAATTATCTTTCAAATAAAAAAGGTCCAGATTATATTGAATTTTACCTTCATTATCCCTCCCAATGCTAAGGCTACTTTCATCCAAAGCACAAGGATGAATAGATTTAAACCCTGTCATGTTGGTATCTACTGAATAGCTCCTATGTACTATCAGACGAGTACCTATTTGCCAGTGTTCCAGTCGTTTTCAGCTGGAAAATGGCAATCATTTATGATTGGCAAAATTAGCTACCAGCAGCATGAGGGCTAGCATTGAACCTGCATCATCATCAGCCTGAGCTTGAGATGACTCAAAAGATTTCAATGAGATTTCAGATAGCAAACAAACCTCTAGCTTTGCACTCTTTTATTTGTGTGGGGTATGTCAAATTTGTCACTTGGCATGCAGAATTCTGATAACATATTGTGATAGGGAAGAGGATTTGAATGAAGCCTTACCCTGCTATGTTTTGACAGTTGTGTGAATAAATGTCAAGTAGATGATACAGTGTATGTACACTGTACTTAAAGTTACCATTGATATGGTAATGAAAAAGTTGTTATGAGTTTGTTTTATATGCAATTGGATAAATAAACTACTTTTTTTATTTACATCATATTTGCTTGTTTTATCATCAATGGGCTCAACTCATCTAATTTGATTATCATAGGAAGGGTCATTTCATATTCTTTTTATGGTGAAACAGCTTCTAGAAAGAGGGCACACACACTTACTCTGCATTTAGTCCAAGTTATTACAAACCTATGTAAAATTTTCAATTATGTAGTCCAATTTAAAGTTAAGTATGAGATTCTTGAACAATTACCTTAATTTTAGTTATTAAGAAATTCCTGCCCAAAGCTAGGTTGAGCAGATGTGTGATTCACAAATTAAGTCTTTGTACCATGCTGGCTAAGGTTAGACACACATGTTGAACCCTGAGTATTGCTCACACCACTGCATACAAACCTAAGGCACAATTAAATTGGATAACTAGTCACATTCATAAGATATTTAGTCCAAGTCATTTATTACATTGTATTCTAATCAAGTTGGTAGGACTTGGCCATTCCAATGCTGAGGCTACTTCAGTCCGAAGCACATAGACACAATGTTTTTGAAAACCATCTAAACCCTATTATATTTGTATTCATTGGATAGCTCTTGATGAGTGCTCTCGGATGAGTATCCATGTGCCAAGGTTTAAGTTGTTTTTCAGGTTTTTTGCATCATTTTGTTTAGGCCAAATTAGCCACTAGCAGCATAAGGGTTTAAATAACAGGGTCAGACTACTCCTGATCCATAACAAGGGAGAGATAATGTTGGACGATGCTGCCCTCTATAGGGAAAGAAAGACACTAAACCAAACTATCATGTTTAGAGTCACCTTGGAATGTGATTAGCGCCTTTAAGAAAATAATCTTCTAACGCCTTTTAAAAAAAAAAAAGGTTGATTCGCACTATATTTGTGGGGTTTTGCGAGTTTTATCACAAGGACATTTCACCTTAAAATATTTTTCAAATTATGCTGTAGATATAGGACTTATGGCACTCAATGCTTGAATAGGTCAGAAGTGAAGACAATAGAAAATTTGTACCTTCTTGAAAAAAAAGCTCATATGTCAGTATTTGCTCACACATATGAAGGGCTTCTCTGCTGGGTTAATGAAAAGCTGGGAAATGGAAGGAATGACATTCTACAGATGAGTCTAGGACTTTTGCAGAAATCTTGCTATTCTGATCCAAAGTGACCTTGAAATCAATCAATGGTTACCAAATACCAAAATGTTTCAATGGAAAAGAGGCAAACATGAAATAGTAACTATTAGACTAGATATGGAATAGAAATTCTTGTAGACTAATTGAGATGCTGGCGCAGAAAACTGAGCCAATATCATGACTTCACTGATGGGCAAGATAATAATGGAAGCAGGGAACATGTACCCTTTCATTGTCAGAGTCTAGTAGTTATGACTTAATGCCTCTTTTCTCAATATAGTGAGCAGCTTTATTTCCAATTTTAAATGCGAGTTTAAGATATTTCGTTGTTTTATTTGCTGGGTAATCTACCTGGGAGTTAATCATCTGAGTATGACCTGAAGAATTAGAAATCTACTAGGCAATACAGACTACACATTCTTTTTAACTTCAGGTACAAAACAAAGAATGAAGAAAAGACAAACTATCATGTACTGTAACATTCTTAGAAGTTTATTTTGGTCCATGTACACAAACATGAATGCATTCCTTCTGGTGTTCTTGGAATACTGTACAGTTAACTGGAGACAAAGCCCTTTCTTTACATCGTCAACATCACTCACTGCTACAGCAACAGTGCCATCCAGGGCTCAAGTTTACTTAAAACCTAATTGGGTTAAAAATTTAAGTTCAACATGATGAAATTAAGCACAATTTTTCACAAGTACATATGCGTAACACATACGTGGACAGCTACGGCCAAAAAGTAAGCAAAAACTAATCATTTCAGAAATGACATGTGCCCCTGTGTCATCAAACTACAAAATATTCTATCATATCAGATTTATCATCATACTTCATTATTTTTTTCAAAAAATAAGTTAAAAAGCTGCATACCCATCACCCCTCATACGGTTCTTTAAGAAATAGCAAGGGATGTCTTTATCGAGGGACAAATAAAAATTATAAGATCGCGGGAGTGGTAAAGACACATACTCTACACTAGGCCCTTGCTGTTTCTCAAAAAGGAAATACTACACTGAACGAACTTCGACTAAAAAGTAACTAACTAGGCCTTGAGTTTGCAGCGCTGTTCTTTGTGCTTAAGTAGGTCCAAAGTGTAAGGAAATACTGTAGATATGTGTAGCAAAATGGGAGCATCTTCTTCTTGGTGGTTTTTGAGTAGAAAAGACATACATGTCCATGCTTCGCACAAGCGCTTTTAAGTCTTCTTTTCATAAAATAGTCTTTCATTATGCTATACGTCATCTTTAGAATAATAGTGTGCTCATGCCGCCCATTTCGCTCTGCTCCTTAACAAAGATCTCGAAATATTGGTAGATGATTGTGACAGCCAACAGAATACCAGTTCCACTGCCAATTGCACCTGAAATACACAAAAGTAAGAGTAAAATTGCTGCTTAAACAAAAACTAAAAGATTCAAATCTCAATGGCAAACAATGTATATACAAATAAACTGAAGACAAAAGGGCCATTGTATTGAAAGAATCACAATGCCCATCTTTGACAAGAAAACAACATGCAGTAGAATACTTAAATCAAAAGTGAGAGAGCTTATCCAGGAATACTTGTCTAAGTAGTTCTGCAAAGATGCATATTATGTTTGGGACTTCACAACATTGTGCCTTTCATATACAAGAGTTTTAACAAAGTCGAAAGTCCACAAGGACAAAATGCTTGTCTATTAATGACAACAAAGTAAAATGAATAATAAGGTAGCAACCACAGAAAGCAAGAGTGCACTCAATAAAATTTCATTGTTAAAAACTCTGCATACACTGACATATCAAGCAAATTTCACACTACTATAGAACACACAATGTAAGCGTCTGTTTATATATAGCGTACATAGTGTGTGGTTTCGCTTCGCTATATATAAAAACGCTATACTTTTTTCTTACTGTACTGGTGCTGTCAGCGGCGACTACCGTCGCTAACATAAAGATACGCTATGATGTGAAAACTCCCCAATTCTCTATATTTGGGACACGCGTCATATATGTGTTCTACAGTATATCTTTGACTTCAACCCGGTTTTGACACAATACTTACCAAGGAAATCGGCCAGAACTGAGAGAGCTCCGATACAGAGGCCACCAAAAGCGGCGGCGGTGGGGATGTATCTGTTCAACTCGTGGATCATGGACTTCTCGCGATGTCCTCTCATGACCATCTGCTGCTCCTTCAGCTGCTTCGCAACCTGAAAAGACGAACAACAGTATTTTAAAGGAGACCCTAATATCTTCAATTTACAACCATCAGGAAACATTTTCTTGTTAGGAACATGAATAATACCTTTAAGTTATGTACTAGCATTCACATTTAAGTGTAAATGTCAAAATTATTTGCTTGAAATGGGCATTTCTAGAAATTCATTACAAAAGAATTTGGGTGTTATAATGTGTGATTTTTGGTGGTTTGGGTGTTCAAATGACACCCAGACGTGGGGACTTGGCCAAGACCTGTCCATACAGGCAATTGTCTGAAAAACTCCTTTTTGGACAGGCAAAAATTTATATGAAGAATTTTCAAATTTGACTTTTTGAGAGTAATAACCAAATCCTTTCCTTACAGCCTATCTTCTAGGACATTGAAGTGTACACTGCATTTTTAGACACAAAAGGATATTCTTGGAAAAAGGATATGAAGTAGCTGAGAAGCTTAATCTAGATGGGCAGAGATTTTGAAATTGCTGTCTTGGACAGGCAGTTTTGGAAATACTATCTAAGACCCTGCTCAGACGCCCTTTTGGCTAATACATTGGACTGGATTACTTACATCTTTAGCACTGGAGCCGGATACCTCGATCCATGTCTTGGAGAAGAAGGCGCAGGAGCCGAGCATGAAGACGATGTAGAGGACCGCGTGGATGGGGTCTTCTACGACGTGGGATAACGTCTCGGGCGGGGAGAGGTAGTAGCACAGACCTCCGATGGGGTAGGAGCGAGCAGGTCCTCCGCCGCCAACGTCGGCCCAGGAACCCAGCAAGTTCACAAAGAAGTTACCACTGAACTTAGCAGCGAGCATCTGGAATGGACAATCAACATAAACTATCAGCACAAGAATTAGGATTAACAGTAGTGTTAGATTTTCCTAGGGAAACATGTTCTTAGACTTTGGTTTTGTGTGCCCCTAGATTATTCTGACAAGGTGCCATAAAAAGAACCAGTCCAACCCGTCTTTCTGAGAGGCAGTTTCCAGAAAACCTTTATGTACAGGCAAAATTTCTTTGAAGAATTTTTTAATTATGATTTTTACGATGTAATAACCATACATTTTCCTAACATATCATCTTTTAAAACATGCCAGATATATAAATTGATTTTTTGACACATACTATTAAATGTAGGTGATATAAGAAAATGAAGCAGATGAGCAGCTAAATTTGGGAGGGCGGCAATTTTGTATTTTATGTTTGAGACAGGCATTTTTAAATCCTGGCTAAGACCCTGCTTTGAGCAGGTGTGCATATAGATATAAGAACCTTTTCATAAAAATATCAAATCACCTAGGGAGCAGACTTACCTGTGATATGATGTACAAATTGGATACTAGCGCACTCTGTAGGATGATGGGAATGTTAGATGTGTAGAAGAGTTTGATGGGGTATGAGCTGTACTGGCCGCGGTAGCGTGCAGACTTGATGGGTAGATCCACTCGGAATCCCTGAAAAAGTGGACAAATGGGAAACATTGAACAACCCTTCGATGCCTGGCTTCTCAATACAGTTATCTCTATGCAAAAAGGAAGCTTTACATCAATATATTCATGAGTTGATAGTGGTCAGGCTGAGTTTAGCTTTGTATTTACTGATCTCTTTAGGAAGACATTTTCCACACCTTACCATAATCAATACATTTATGTTAAGAACAATAATATGTTGTCTAAATGTTATACAAATAACATGGGAATAGGAAATAAATTAGTAAAATATTTCAAATGAGAGTTGCTGACTATGTTGTGATGAACATCTCCACATATCAATCAAAATATGCTTTCATCTAAAAAAAAAACTTGAATTTTTCCACTGACTATTTTCAGTATGTTTGGGTTAAGGTGTTTACAGTTCTCATCACAAGGAAAAGCAGAAGTAATTGTAACCCAAAGGATGGATCAGTGGTACTTGTTTGTATCAAGTTTAGACAAATTACAATTTTCTAGAGAATGATGAATCATACATCCATAAAACAATTAACTCTTATTGATAATGGACATTGATAACAGTTTTAGAATAGCATAATTGCACAGGAAAGAAAAGCTAAGTAATCAACATCGAAACTGACCATACACAGGCTATATGACTGAGTTCATCAAGATAGAATGCATTGGCTCATACTGTTCACATATAAACCTGATACAGACAATTGATAAATCAACTTCTCATGTATTGTCTTTCACCAGCTTTAATCAGTAACTAGACAAACTTACCTGGAAGTATATTACTATAGCAAACACAAGGACTGTGGCTAGGAGGTTTGTCAGGTTGGGCAAGTTCTGTCTGTAGAAGGCTTCTCTCAGGCCGCGCACCTTATCTTGACGAGTGGCCAGCAAGTGGAAGAGGGCAATCACTGCACCCTCAAACTCTGTACCTGTAATCAGAGGAGAAAACACACATGTACAAAGTGAATCTTTCAAATAATGTTTGAGGAGGTTGTACCTAGCACCCTCAAACTCTGTTCCTGTTATGAGAGAAAACAAACTAATTCTTCCAAATACTAAATATTTGGAATACTGAAAACAACTAAATGTGTAGTGTTTCTTTTGAGTAGATGCAAGTAGAATCAACTCATCTATCAAGCTATCCTAATCCTTAACCCATATGCTGCTGGTGGCTAATTTGGCCAATAAAAAATTATGCAAAAAACCCAAAACATTCAAACCATGACATATGGGTACTCATCTAAGAGTGCTCAGCAAGAGCTATTATTTCCAACACAACAGGGTTTAGATGGTTTTCTAAAATTGTTGTGTCCTTGTGTTTTGGACAAAAGTAGCCTCAGCATTAGAAGGGACAAGTAGATGCAAGCAAAGTCAACAGATTTATCAAACAATCCTAATCCATATGATAAAGTTCACTTTTTGCACTTCGCATAGATGATTTTTTAGCATGGCCTTTAATCCTCTCCCTAATTCTGAAGATTCAAACTTGCAAAATGTAATTCAATGGCTCTTTCAGTCCACCAGCTATTTGCGAAGTCAAAAATGAATTTCATTAAAGTTAATTTCATTAAAGTGAAGTTCAATTGCATTCACTTCAATACTTGACGTGTACATAAATCATTGAAGCCAAGTTATTGCATTAAAGCCAAGTTAACCCTAACAGAACTACATTATTCAGTCCCAAGAGGGGGTCAACTTACCTCTACCAGTGTTGACTGTGGCTGGACTGAATGCTTTCCATACAATTGTTTCGCAAATGTTGGTGGCAATGAAGAGTGAAATACCAGAACCAAGACCGTATCCTTTTTGGAGCAGCTCATCCAAGAGTAAGACAATCAATCCAGCAACAAACAGCTGAAAAAAAGAATCAACACATTTTTTAATGATTTACATACAACTGCCCACAGGCCAAAACAAAAACAAATGAATCTCTTATAAATAAGTATAGCAACAAACACATTTTTAAAGATAAAAACTACAACTGTACATGGGCTGAATCTCTTGCAAACAGGAATAAACTCTTTAGGGGATGCGGGAAGAATGATATGCTGTCCTGCTAAAACAGTGCATTAACAGATGATCAACAGTTACAAAGTCTTCATGTATTAGGATGACTGACCCATGCTACAGGCGATCAAACTTTGTTAGTATTCAAATTCCCATAAATGTCTGCTCTTGGTCTTTAACAAATCCTTGTCCTATATTCATAGTAAAAATTTCTAGTTAATCAAATCCAATGATAAGAAGTTGATAATCAAGTGTGTTTTTTCAAGTTTTTAAAAGAAGTCCTTTTTTATTCAAAATTAGACTGTAATATTGGATGCAAGTCATACCTGGATGATGATGAGCAGACAGACACCAGCGCCGATTTCTGCAGGGTCTCCGTACATTCCTGTCATTACGTACACGATAGCTTGACAAACTGTTATTACCATACCAAATACTGAAAGAGATGCATAAAGTGTGTCAGCGAAATTGAAATTGATAGAGCAAGGTCGTAGCATTCAAAACAAATATTCTAAGGGCTCAAGTATCAATTACTTATGAATTGAGATCATTTTATATGAAATAAATTAACCTTTAAGAGATCTAATGCAATAAGACACAACATCAAAATGAAACATACACATACTGAGAGAGAGAGAGAGAGAGAGAGAGAGAGAGAGAGAGAGAGAGAGAGAGAGAGAGAGAGAGAGAGAGAGAGAGAGAGAGAGAGAGAGAGAGAGAGAGAGAGAGAGAGAGAGAGAGAGAGAGAGAGAGAGAGAGAGAGAGAGAGAGAGAGAGAGAGAGAGAGAGAGAGAGAGAGAGAGAGAGAGAGAGAGAATTTATGAGAAAACACCAATCTTACAAGGTAAAAGTATTCTAAATGTGTAGTTTAAGAGATTCTTACATTTCTGTGCTCCATTGAAGAGTGCCCTGTCTTTGGGACTGTCTCCAACCTCGATGATTTTGGCGCCAGCCAGGAGCTGCATGATGAGGCCGGAGGTGACGATAGGTGAGATACCCAGCTCCATCAGGGTTCCTCTGTTGGAGGCAAGGATCACACGCAGCCAGTAGAAAGGATCAGCCGAGTCTGAGGACATGATTCCAAACAGGGGAATCTGCAAGAGAAAAAGTACAGGTAAGCACAATTAAACGCAAATGCGAGGCAGTATATCCCAATAAGTCAGTTATTACAACACTTCTGTTTCTATACTACTAGAGAAAAACATGTTTACAAAACTTTGCATGTGTTTTTATCAGATGTGTGAGCCTTTAATATAGTATGGGTGAGGTAGCAAGACCATATAGTTACCTCTGAAGAAAAGTTCTCAACCACAGCAAAATGAGAATAAAGCTACTCGACACTGAGTTCATAGAAGCTTGATGAAATTCAATATTACTTATACTGCTTTGATCATTGTAAATTCACTGCACAATGTTTATTCAAAGCAAATAAAGTACTGACAAAGCAATTTAACCACTGGTTACTCTTGAAAGTATAAACTTTGATGGGTTTACAATTGCAGACATTTCTCTTAACATTTAACTTGTAATATTTATGTTAAATACCTCAATAGGTATTCATTAAATGAATCCTCAATTCATGATGGACTTACCTGACAACAGACAAGGAAGATGAAGAGAGTGATGGCGGTCCATAGTACTTTTTCTCTAAATTGGATCTGCAAAATAAAATATGACAATGAGGTTACTTCTCATTCAAACCAATACCTTCCTTTCTCTTTTGGGAACTCAGTACAATTAACTTGTTGCAACACAGAAGCTTAATCAGCTGGTACGGATTGCAATTGCTCTAATACATAGCAGTACAATTGCAACTGGTTCACAATATCAATTAGCCATTTGTCTAGCACATTCAAGCTGGCTAGAAAAGTGCAAGGACTAAGTGGGTAGCAAGTTAATTAAGAAGGGGGGGCACCATATGGTATCAATGCTATTCAGCTATTATGACAGGGTACCATATTGAGGATAAGCTGTTGAGGGTACTTTGTATGCTGAAAAAATGTGGTACCCAGGAAAAATATTCAACAAGTAGATTTACAGAAAATATTTAAAGGAGACTTTTTAAAGGGAACAAATGCACCAATCTCCCACTTATTTTGACCCTCCCCCTAGAAAACACTCAGCATAACACCAAATTTCAAATTCTTAGTATTTTGAACGTTGTACTCCAGAGATTTTAGGAAAGTGAAGTCCATCTGATAGAACTAAAACACAAAAGCACTCATCTATAAGTCTATCTACAGTTTAACTTGCGATGGTGAAATAAAACTCAACTTTTTCAATCCAAGAGTGTTCAAAGTTTGTCTTTGGGGGATTAATCTGTGGAGTTTCAAGTTGGATTTACTCAAAAATGATAATTAAAAAGCCTGAGCTTTGAATATCGTCACTTTGAAATCAAGATTCAAGATAAATTTCAATACATTTCTTTCTCATCAGACATTATAATGATTATTTGGAGTTGGACCTAAGACTAAGTTCATTCTCACATATGGGATTATGGCCCTCAATTGGCACAAATTCAATGCAACTTACCTTTCTTTCTGGCTTGGCAATTTCAGGTAAAACCGCACAAAACGGTTTTACAAACTCAAGGAACTTAACTGAAAGATAAGAATAAAAGGAGATATTAGTTTACCTATCACGGATCCACATAGAAAAAGACAAAAACCACAGATACGTTGTAGGAAGGGAAGCCACGTATGCATATGAAAGTTAGCGGCGTCGGCAAGGAGAACCCAAGCCATTTTGCCATGAGCAAAATCGTATAAATACAAAATTTCAGGAAACGCTTTACTAGGCATATACTTACTCCCCATCCTTAATTCTTAGTCCGTATGCCGGTCAGGTCCAAATCCTAATGAGTCCGACGAAATCCCCCTCTTTCGTGGAGGTGTGGTGATAATGCGGACCAACTCCAAGATGTCCGCTACAGGAAGAGAAATGTCACGTGACTGATGCTGATGACGTAGGCAACACCGATAATTTTTCTTCTAAATCTAGCCTAAAATTAAAAAATGGATATATTGAATGACGAGCATACGTTCTTTGTTCAACACTTGACTATTTCTAACCATACATACACTTGTTTTATATGCTTAATACGACTTTTATCTGGTGCCGAAATGCATGCCGGGGAAAATAAAGTAAACGTCAGCAAACTAGCTTAGTGGAAATCCTCGCCGGCAGATGGCTCTCCAAAAACGTGTCGTGCAACCTTCAGTCGCTATCGCCCACGTGGCTCTTCATTCCGTGTGACCTGTTGCACCAGTCTGTGATCATTCTAAATTTAAGTTTACTTTGATAATACAATGAAACTGTTGTTGGCGTAGCTGTTTAGTTTGTTAATTGCATATGCGAGTGTTGACTATTTCATTATTATTATTATTATTATTATTATTATTTTATTATTATTATTATTATTATTATTATTATTATTATTATTATTATTATTATTATTGTTTATTTATTTATCTATTTATTCATTATTATTATTATTATTATTATTATTATTATTATTACTATTATTTTAATTATTATTATTGTTATATTATTATTATTATAGATCTAATTGATAGTAGTAGCAGTAGTATTAAAAGTAGTAGCAGTATCAGTACATGTAGTAGTAATAGCGTAACAGGAGTAGTAGTAGTAGTAGTAGTAGTACTATAGTAGTAGCAGTAGTAGTAGTAGTAGTAGCGGTAGTTTTATTCCACTGCATGTTACTGGTATTGTAATTAGTAGTTTAGTTTTCATCATCATTATAAAAAAAAACAGTAGCAGTTATACTAGTATCCTCTTGCTTCCAAATATGTTCTTTTTGTATTGCTTAATTCACACCTGAGATGACGTAATTTCATCTCAGATATATACACTACAATAGGGTATCCAGTTAGTACTTAGAAGGTAGTAGAGTAGTAGTAGTACTAGTACTAGTTACTAGTACTAGTAGAAGCAGCAGCAGCAGTAGCAAGCAGGCATACGTAGTAGAAGTAGTATCTGCACAGTTACATAACACTTTTAACAGCGAAAGTAGAGGAAGGAGGGGAGAAGTGGAGTTAGAGGTAGTTAAAGTAGGAAGAAGTTGTTTCCAACACCCGCACACCCCTTTGAATTCATACGTTTTTCAAAATATGTGTTGCCTGGTATTAAGTCTATCAGATCCTAAAGAATTTCGAAATCGCATGCTTTAAGTAAGCATCTGTCTTGCTTTTTGCAACTATTTATAAGACGAGAATTTCCGTGGAACGTGGACGACGGTGTTTTTAGAGATTTCAATGTTCTTTTTCGTGTCGGTGCTTAGGACTAAGGTATACAGTACAGGTGCATGTCAAATGTAACATGCCTTTGACACGAATTCCTACATATATGTGTTTACATCTCCATATAACAGTTGTATTAGATTATTCTCTAAGTCCCTGAAAAGTAATCATTCCCTTCTGAGTTGACTAACCGGAGTGCGATGTAGTACTAGGTTTGAGAGATAGATGGCACCATATGGTTTAGTTCAATAATATTGAACCTTACGTATGCATCTGATGTTTTACTGCCGAGCGTCAGTAGAATAAACAGAAACGGGAAAATATGTAGGGTTCATGTCTGAACTACATATGGTTCTCCTATTCTGGTCTCTTTGTCGTACTCAAACCTGGTCCTCCATTCACCGAGTGAGATAAATGTGAACTA
Organism: Maea johnstoni; assembly: GCA_963942565.1. Taxonomy (NCBI): domain Eukaryota; kingdom Metazoa; phylum Annelida; class Polychaeta; order Spionida; family Magelonidae; genus Maea; species Maea johnstoni. The sequence goes on from OZ012687.1 coordinate 44,580,825, forward strand.
ATCTGGCCACCTTGACCACCTGCTGCCTGATATTAGAAAATGATAGAAAAATACCTGATAGCCTAGAAATATAAGCTACACCATTAAGAGTTGTTTTAGGGTCTGTCTATGAATGACGTAAGCAGGGAAGCACCAAGACTATCTGATGCAATACATGGGTACGCCTGGGTTGATCAACTCAAAGTGCTGGTATAGGTGCTGTAGTGCACATTACTTTAAACCAAAATGGTTCTTTTATGAATAACTAGTATAAGTGTACCTTATAGTTGGCTAGTTAGTCCAATATTTGCGCAACAGGCGGCAACCGATACACCCGGCCGACACATGTTCCAGTTCCCAATGGTGCCAATAATTTGAACCTAAGAAATTGGGTTATTAGGTTATGATTTAGTTGTACTATAGGCAAAGCGCTAGAATAACGAGATTATGAGATAGTATACGAATGAACAGACTGAAAACGGGTAAAAACGCATACTTTCTAACTTTGGCCTAAAAAGACGATGTATGTATATATTGTTTATTGACTAAATTCATACGATATCTTGAAAACAATACAAGGTCCAAGATATGGGGTTGGGGTGTCACTTTGTATCAATTGGATCATATTTAATACTATCAAGTTGTATGTGGTAGCTGAGAGTAGTAGACAGGGAGTGGGCACTGGTCTTGCATCATCAAATTTCGCTGCCTCTCACTATCTGACCTAGATATGATGACATCCCCCAGCCAGCCAATCAGCCAGCCAGTCTCTCTGCTGCACAGATCATGTGACCAATACAACCCCAGGCTACAGCGCGTAACCCGAGGCGCAGATGCCGTAGAGGCTAGCATGCAGTACCTATAGGGTTGCGGATCAAGGGGATGTATTTCTCGTGTGGTAGCAATATCTTGAGAAAATCGCCAAAGTCAGATATGGGGTTGGGGTGTCATTTTGTATAAATTAGATCAAAAGTAATACAACTTAGTTGTATGTGGTAGCAATATCTTGAAAAGTCCCCAAAGTCCAGAATAGGGGGTTGGTATGTCATTTTGTATCAATTAGATTGTATGTGGTAGCAATATCTTGGAAAAATCCCCAAAGTCCAAGAGGGGCGTTATTTTGAATCAATTAGAACATGAATAAACCATCTAAGTTGAATGGGCCATCAAAATCCTAACAAAATCACCCAAAATCCAGAATAGGGGTTTGGGTGTCTTTTAGTATCAATTAGATCATAAGTGATACAACCAAGTTGTATGTGGCAGTAATATCTTATAAAAATCCCCGATGTCCAAGATAGGAGGCTGAGGCGTCATCTGGTATGAATGGGATCCTAAATAATTTCTTTATGTATACACCCAATTAAACACCCGTCATTCACTAAATCACAAGTGTAAACAATGTTGAACAAACTGCCAGGTCAGGGCGAACCACGGGGAATTCCTAAGATAATCCCTTCACACCCCGGGACTAATCCCCCGATGACGTCACACAGATAACAGGCTTTGTTTCTATAATTAAGAGTTTCTATAATTGTGAGTTTCTATAATTAGTTTTCTAAAGCGACTCCTATGCAGCACAAAGCAGACATACATCACAAAAATCAATCAAAACCAAAACGACAACAAAATAATCACGACACAACACACATTATTAAGTAAAAATACAACACCTGCAATCTCACAAGACTGATACAGAAAACAATCAAAAACAGCTCCAAAACATGCGCTGGTGATCGGGCACCTAAGGTTGAACCAGAAAAGGAGGTTTTCAAATTAATCAATCCCCTCCCTTTATTGGTTCCCCTAGGACTTGAAGACCCTTGAGGTAGTTTAGATTTCTTGGCTGTCATATATATGTATTTTTATGTCATATTTTTTTTGTTTCCATGCACCAACTATTCTAGGTGGCCAATTTAGTTTACACCTATCTCACCAGGGGAATGGAGGATTCAGTTTGAGTATGGCTAAAACCTCTAGAGATAGGAGGATCAGGTGGTGCCATTTATCTACTATACCTGATACTGCACCACACTGCTTGGTCAAAAGAGAAGGGAATCGAATGTTAACTGTTTCTATGGGACAAGGCGCCTAGTCTCCCCTTGTGGCTGTTCATACAGTGAACAAAAGCCCTTCTGGGGCCAGTTTCTCGTATCGTAAATTACGATTTTCATTGTTGAAAATCGTAATTTACCATTTTTCTGTTTCTCGAAGCTGAGCCGTTCGTAAATATTTACGAAAATCGCGTAAAATTTACGAGGACCTCAGAGGTCATCGTAAATTTACGAATGACGTTTTTGGACCCTTGTTGCATGGCAACGTGAGGTAATCTGACTAATCTCACGCACCTACACGGGCACTTGACCACACGACCATGAGGGCAGGCCCGTGATTTGTAAATATTTACATATAAGTTATCAATATTTATAAATAACCTGTGTATGTTAATATATGTTTAATTAATATATACACATGCATAAATATTAATCATTTATTTATGGATAATTGTTTAAATATAATAAAATAAATGGTTTCTGAATATTTATTAGATCTCATAATTATTTACGAATCAATAAAAAAATACAATCATTCATAAATAATGTATAGATACTTTTGATTTTGAAATGTCTATAAGTTATATCTATATGTCGTTTATTAATATCAAAACATGCGACAAGTACGATGCATCATCAAGTGTGAATGAGCAAATAAAAACTTATATTGTAACGACGGGGGGGGGGGGAGAAAATACAAAAAACACTTATATTCACGACCATTTTGGGGAGAGAAAATACAAAAACTTTATTTTCACGATCATTTTTTTCTTGGGGGGGGGGGGGGGGGGGAAGAAAAAGAGGAGAAATAAAGTTCTAACTTTTCTCCTCAAAAAAACGGCCGTGAAAATGACTGTTTGCTTGACTCGTTTTCGTAGTAAAGGTAGCCTAATAATTTGCGAAATTCGCAATATAGACCACGTACGTGTATATCATGAAATATCATTTATACAAAGTAAAACGACCATATCAATAATGGAAACATGTATTTATTCGTATGCATATCTATCAATATCTAACATCTATCTATCTGTCTATCTGTATGTATGTATGCATGTATGTATGTATGTATGTTTGTATGCATATGTATATATATATGTATGTATGTAAATATGTATGTATGTATGTATGTATGTATCTATCTGTCTGTCTGTCTGTACACGTATAAAGTTCTTTATTTTCTCGCCCAAAAAACGGTAATGAAAATAAAAATTTCTTTATTTTCTATCCCAAAACAACAGTCGTGAATATATATATATATATATATTTTAAATTTTCCCTCCCCTTAAAACCGGTCGTGAAAATAGAAGTGTTTTATTTAATTTCTCTCCTAGCCCTAGTAAACTTAATTTAGAAACAAAATGTCTATTGATTTGTCATGGTCTTAACTATTGCTCTAAGGGCTAATATAGTAGTGCAACCATGATACAATATTGATACATACATGCATACATTGACTGTGCTTCGCCACTAAGATATTCGGACACCCCTAATTCTGCTTAGGCTATTCCAGAAAAAGGAACAAAGGGGGGGGGGGGGGGGGCTAATGTTAGATTTGAGTTTATTGTTGAATAATGGTTGTCTAATACAGCCCCTCTCAGAAAAAGTAATACTTATACTTCCTCGGTTTTCCCAGATAATTAATAACCGTTAACCATTTAAGCAGTTAATTTGAACGACGAACAATACTGCATAAAAACGCAATTTATCTACCCTTTTCACGCACACATATGGTAGTATGTCCATGTTTTATTATGGAATATTGTGTTGCCTTTGTACGCAGGGCGGAAAGGTAATCGCTGTACCCTTCAATAGTACGCTACGGCGGGATAAATGCCCCATCCATCCCTGACGTTCATGTCACTGATGCCACTCCCATAGTGAGTGGCATACGCAACAATATGACTATGTACGCAACAATAGGACTATATGCGCAACAAAAGGACGTCACAACAATATTTTATCGTAAATGACGTCATCAATTACGAAATTTCGAATTCATTTACGAAGAGCTTCGAGAAACGCAATAACTGATCTTCGTAAAAATGTTCCTAAATTTACGAATCGTAAATTACGAACGATTCGTACTTTACGATACGAGAAACAGGCCCCTGCCTCCCAATTGTTGTCGTCGCTACTTGATCATGAGCTATATATATATATATATATATATATATATATATATATATATATATATATATATATATATATATATATATATATATATATATATATATATATATATATATATATATATATATATACTATCAAAATCATTGAAAAGCTCAAACAAGATGAATAGTGATAAAGGTATTCGTCTAAGAAGAAACGAACACAGAAACAACACATATACACCGATACATAAGTGTTGGTTAATTTGTCGAACTGATTTCGATGGTAATAAGTTAATAACATATATAGTGCGATACATATAACACTCTAAACAAAACTGACGCGTCCTCTGTTCAGAGTGTGTTCCCAGTTAGAACACTAGTGTTCTGATAGAGCAGCGAGTGTTCCAGAGTGTCAGGGTGACACTAGTGTTCCGGTTGTGTGCTTGAACGTAATTTGTTTCAGTAGTGGAACACACAATCCGCCTAGTGTTGGTAAATTTGACGAACTGATTTCCATGATAATCGTCGTTACATCCAGCTGAACGAAGCTTAACAAAATATTTTATTCATATGTTGTAATGATTTGCTTTACCGTCATCTATCTGAATAACATTCGACGAAGGCATACTATTGGTAATCTTTCTGTTAAGAAACATATAGAGAGCACTGGTAAATGAGAGATAGTTTTATCACTTCACAGAGAACTTATATTAGGGGATGATATGGATGTTTATGAATAAGGTTCGAATCCCGGCCAGGGCATGTGAGAAAATTACTAGTGACTTTGGGGTTAGGCGGTGGTTATCGCCGGGTACTCCGGTTTCCTCCACTTCTTACGACTGGCTAGTCACGAATTACCCACAATTGGCATACATGTGACGAAAAACGAAATTCCAAATGCAACATTCCACGTTGGCCCTAACTTCTTTTATGTGTTTCTGAAATAGTGGAATAGATCTTTGAAACTCTGAATTCATGTGGACAACAATAATTAAGAAGACAATAGCAATTTGAATACCGCTTGAGGCGTGTGAGAAAGTTCCAAGTGACTCGGAGTTGGACGTTGGTTTTCGAAATCTAAACCCCTGTGTATCTGACCATACTCAGGAAAAGGAGATTTGCTTCCTGGCTATCTATTTTTCTTTGTTTACATTATACGTGTATCTTTAAATATCTCAGTCCAACCATGAGAACGAATAACCAGTCATATCATGTTTAGGGATGATTTGAAAAAATGTATAACAAGGGCGAGTTTGGATGCCTGTGTGGGTGCACATACAAAACCAAGAAGTGACGGGTGGTTTAAGGATCGGTATATTTATGTTGAAAATAGGACTCGGATACGACTTCTTTGAATCCGAAAAGGTACGCTTACTCATGCACAATATGCTATAAAGGCAGGGCTATTGCACTGCATTCGACCCATGTGTTTTGCACCTGCCAGGGGGTTCGAACCCCACACGAAGCATGTAAAATAGTTAATTCTATTTTGATTGCGATAAAAAAAATTCCAGCAGGAGATCTAGAGATTAGACATTTACGCAGGTAACAATTCGGAAAGTTCTGCTGTTATTCACAATTAGCAGACTGACATCGCCTCTTACTATATTGGGGGAGGGGTGGAAGGGGTAAAATGTGTTCTATTATCGTCCTCTTTTATTAGGGTTTTTTTACTGTCCGCACACATCATAGACCTGCATATTTAGCTCATTTAGTAATTACAGGAGCAGTATATATGAATAAATAATCTCGTGGATATGAAACCAACCGGTCAACCTGAACAGGCTGGCTGCGGCAAGTAGCCTAAAAGTCGCGTTCTGCCCATGTTGGCGCGCAGGTTTCTCTCATTGGTCTTTGTCTCCTAGTGACGTCACATTTAGGCCAGATTTGAGACCCCTGACATAGCCAGGCCTTCGCTATAGCGCGTATAGTAATTGGTGTCTCGCTACATATCCATTCTTTTATTCATCTAAGGATATACCGTACCTGGCACTAATCACCCTTATTACCACCTAACGGGCAGCGACAAATGTCCACGTGACATGTCCCAGATGATACTTCCACTTCTCATCTCAATAAGTAATCATGATTCCAGTTATAAACCATTACATGTGTAGTATAATCTTGGATTAATTTCTTTTCCTTCCATCCGCACCCCCACAAAAATGATCCTCTCGGCATAAAAGCTATGCTCTGAACTGACGTTATACCTGCGTGTATTCACGTACTATAATAGCGGCCCGTGTCGGTTTCGTGGCTGCCGCTTTCATAAACAATTATATGTCTTGACGACAAGGATGTAACTTTATTTAACCCCATCCCATTCTTAGTAAGAACGAACAGGGTTTGACCCATTAACAAGCACAGCAGCCGAAAGCAGGCAAAGTTTGAAACATATTTGAATGGGGAATGTACTAGTATTTAGCACATTATCAACAACTCTTCTTCAAATAGTTTGTAACATTATTCTTAAATTCAAAGTTATTTGCAAAAGTACCAAAGATCCAGACAATAAATTCATTAGCATTAGTGGGTTTAGGATAAAGGGTAGTAAAACCCTTTCCTCAGCTGAAAGAACGTACACAAAGCATCGATAATTCCCTTTCATCCGTTTTATAGAAATACGGAATTAGCGGTGATTCAACGACAGGCAACCAATGGAAGCGCACGGTCTATTTTTAGTAACACACTGCTGATATATAAAGACTCCATGGCACACGGATGTGTATACACTGTACCAGTAGTCATACTCGGGATACGCCGACCTACGGACATACAGCAGAACTCGTATCGGGCTTCAACCATACATTTACTCAATTGATTAACTTAATGCAGTGTTTTAATTGTTTCGACAGTGAAGGTGAGTATTATATAAAAAGTGTTTATCTGGATTCTGGAATCAATTCACACTTACTTTTAAACGTCTCGTTGTATGCAAGTACACATGCAAAAGTATACCTCAGTGCTATTCTTATCCCCCCCCCCACCCCACCCTTTCTCTCCCTACATGCGTACGTGCGTTTGTATATATATGTGTGTATATATATATATATATATATATATATATATATATATATATATATATATATATATATATATATATATATATATATATATATACATATTATCCGCTGTGTTTTACCATTACAGAAGTTCCATTAGGCTTGCACACAAGCAGGAAAGGATTTTGGCCCTTTTCTCTTCATCAAATTTTGCCAAAAACATGGTCGTTTCAAATATGCATTTTCGATTACTTGAAATTCGACATAACTATAACTTTGAGTATTTGGAAGGGATCATATTTTGTTTTCAATTTTGACTTAGTCCAGAAGTTATGGAATCTGAAGGTTGATTTTATTAATGCATTTTTTTTCACTTTCAACAACAAAAAGAAATGGCTAAAAATTTGAACGCAGCAAAAATAAGAAAATAATTTGTCATTCCATTCGAATTGATCCTTCCTCCACACTTGTGAAATTTGAAGGTCACTGGTCAAAAATTATGGAAAAGTGTACCATTTGAAAACGTTGCATTTTAATTTTTACCCCAAAAAATCCTGTACCCATATATTGGGAGGTACTTTCGTGATGCTTAATATATTCCACATCAGAAGAGCTTTCAGGCAATGTATAATTTGTATAGACTGAATTGTTAAGTAAAAAGCAAGGGTAAAGGAAAACCAAGTCGAAGAAATTAACCCCATATGCTACCTTTAATCAATACTATTAGATTCAAAATAATAGGTTTAAAGTTATCAGACACCTAGCCTTCAAGTTCAACCTAAGGTTTTTTTGACACACTTTCTGCGGAATTTTTGGTGAAAATATATTTTTTATCTTGCAAAGCGAATTTTAAGTATTGTTACGAATCGTCATAAATGGAAAATTACATTTCCTGCATTGGTTGACATTAGAGTAGTGTCCACATTTTTATTTGAGCTGCACACTTTCAGTACTAGAGATATTAGTTTCCAACTTCACGGACAGGGCACTTTCTTTCCCATAATCCCCTGCTCTCATGACGTCACGCTATAAATTCCTAGCAATTCGCACACCCCCCTCTAGGGCAAATTGAGGTGTGGTCGAAACGGTTGGATAATAAGGAACACAGAGAGAACGCTTCTTCCTTGGACAGTTAGAGGAGGTTGTTAGGTAAGAAGCTGATCTGACAGTGGTAAAAGATACATAAGCTCCATAATCTGCCCCTTATTTTATATTGAAGTGGGTTAGTTGAGTCAAGAATGAGCTTTAAAATGGCGGAACCCGTTGTTCATCCTCATGATTCATGAACCGGCTGCTCGTGAAAATGATAGCAAATAACTTGATTGTGACCTAGTTTGTAGGGGATGTGCGAGATTTGTTTAAAGATCTAACTATTCTAACCCCTTCTGATTTTGTATGTTACAATAACGTGTAAGAAACCAGAGTTCTCAGCCCTCTCTCAGCTTCATTTCGAGTTGATTTTGAAATACCAGAGGGTCGGCCATATTGGATGACATCACACACCTATTTATGAGTACTGAGGTTGTGGAGTGATCAGATATATGCAAATTCCGATTTAGGTTGGCAAACCAATTTATCTACTGGTGTTAAATTGCACTTATGCTAAGGGTAAGGTTTGTTAAGAAATTGCGCTAATGCATGGTAGCGTAATCCTCGGAGTTCTCTTGTGGTATTGTAAACATAAGAAAGAGGAGTGGTGTGGTCATTACAACTCAGCAGACAGTTCCCCTGAAAATTTATTCATTTCTACAGGACCACGTCGATTTTTCACTAAGTTAAAACTGAAAATAAGTAATTATGATGTATTTGCTGAAATTAATCACTCAAATATGTGTATGATCAGTATCATTGGCCCTGAGTGTGACTAAGACCTTGTTTTAGAGGTCCACACCCATTGGCAATGGTACAAGTTATGCAGCAGGTTTTAGTCACTCACGTGAGTTTTTGGAATCTTACATATCAAAATGTTCATTTTATGTGACCGCTTTAACAAAGTTTGAACCTAATATTCAATACCAACTTTAACATGATGATTTAGATTAACAATACTTTGCTAAGTTGGCTTTTGAACAAGTTGATTAGGTCAATGCTTTCAAGTTTGACAATAAGAATTGGTTCAGCAATCCTAACTCATGATACACACTTTTCTGGTGGAAACTGTGACATCTGATAGTCAAATAACTTCCTATTTTAGACTATACTTGACAATTATGATTTGTCAAGTGTGCATCATTGTCATGTTACATCCTGTTTGTGAGCATCATGTGGAACATGGCTTTACATATATTTCGAAAAAGACGACCCTTCTTGCCAGGCAAGTGAAAGCAGACAAAAGTGGACAAGCCAATAATAGTTTTCCCTTTCCTCACAAGAAATTGAATAACCTGGCCAAGGTACTTTACAGTGCCCGTCTAGAGGGTGTTCTTGTTTTCAATTTCCTATTATATACATATCAATGAATCAAACAGAAGTTTTGTAACTACACATCCAGTCAACTGGTTTGCGAATACAGACGTGAGGAAGGTCTGGTACTGGTCTGAAGGATGGGGTGGAATTCCGTGGAAATACACATAAAGATTGACCTATCGGCTACACATATTTAAATTTACACTTGAAACAATTTAGTAATACACTAATCTTACCAGAATTGTTCGAACAATGCTGCTACACTCTAGCATTGTCTGTAGGGCACCATTCTGACGAGTTTGTTTTCTAGAATTCTGCATAATTTTGGTATGTACCAGATTTGAGGTGGTGAAGTACACATTGACCTAATGTTAACCCTTTGAGACTATAGAGTTCCATACTCAGGTGAAACTGTATTGACTTCTATTGCTAACTTGTTACACGACCCATATCAAATTGTATAACTCATCCCTGTTCTTTTTTCGTCTTCAGATACAGACAACTTCACAATGACAGCGATAAGGAAGAAGCTGGTAATAGTAGGAGATGGTGCATGTGGTAAAACATGTCTGCTGATTGTGTTTAGCAAAGACCAGTTCCCAGAAGTCTATGTACCAACAGTATTTGAAAATTATGTAGCTGATATAGAAGTAGATAATAAACAGGTGAGTACAGCTTCAATTACTAAAAGATTTGGAATCATGCATCGGACATGAACCTGTAACTGTTTACATCTTTTCCTGTCATCAGATGTGTTGAGTGATTTAAGAGAAGTGGGACTACCATCTACTGTAAAACACTGAATTTCATTCTCTTATGTTTGTGTCAACTCTAAAAACTACCACCAGCTTAATGCGTCCAATTCAGAAAAACGTACCTCAACCTGGTGCAGGTCTGGGTTAATACTCTTAAAGATAGATGTATAGCTCAAACAGATGTGTTGTACTTATGTCCCACTTTTGATTTGGTCTGTTATTTGATTCCTTTTACAATTCAGCAAGATGATTGAATTGTGTCCAAACAGGGCTCGACGTTAACAGTAAACCGCTGGCCCAATGCCAGTAAAAATTCCCCAAAACAGCTTTGGGCCAGTGAAAATGACCTCAACTGGTCCTACTGGGCCACTAAACATTTGGGACATTCTTGTTAACAAGTTTCCCCTCAAGAATGTCCCCAAATGTTTTGGAAATAAATGAAGATAAAAAGAATAAATTATAATGTTGCCAGTGAATTTTATGCAATATTTTTTCTTTTTATGTTAAAGAAAAATGTGTAGGACCATTAAATGTTTGCAGGAATCGTATATCGTAGGTGGAACTGGTCCTACGGGGCCAGTTACATTTTGAATTAGCGTTGAGGCCTGCCCATTACTATCCTTTGATCACGCCTGGCCAAACCCCAAAGATGTAAAGATCGCAATGGTAAGGGCCGCCTCGACTGCCCAATCGCAACTCGCTATATATGAACAACTTGTGTAGTATGGAATATAGGACTGTTATGGATGTTTCCCTGTTGACTTGTTGTGGCCCTCGATCATCTACCCTTTAGATAGCTGTTGATTTCATACTGAGAGATGTACTTGGTGACTGCCCATTGAATTGTTACTGTTATTGTCAAGTGATTACTACTTTAGCTTTGATGTTGAATATAGCACCGGATCGGTATATTTGCACAAACACCCAAAAATTGATTTTGACTTGGCTGTGACAATGCTGAACCTGCTTTGGGTGCAGTCGGGCCAGTCCTACCCTGCCTGGTACTTAAGTTTTGGGCTTCTGTGATTGGTGAGTGTACACTTCCATCTACGCATGCAGCATGATTGCGTCCCAGACCAGGCTTTTTGCTACCTGGCTTTCCCTCGACTAACCTCACCCTCTCCAGTGGTTTTTATTTGCATGCAGTTGCAGTGTTCTCAATGCAGTAGGGTCCATCCTCCCCACATTTCAATGAATTATGCAGTGTCAGTAGTCTGGCCAGTATGCATGTTACTCAGCCGTTTGTGGTGTTTCTTCTTTTTGTGTCTGCTTTGTACTGGGGGCGGGGGTTCTATATTAGAGCTAGTTTTGAGTTTTGTAAAAGAACAAGAACAGTTGACCAGGGTTTTCTGGTAGGTGCCATGATCATGGGCCAATGTTAAATCTAGAGCAGTAGTCTCTGTAAAATTCCTCTTTGCATTAGTCTTTAGATATAATATGGACTGTAATGATGATTCGATAGAACTCCACACCAGTTTGGGGGGGGGGGGAGCCTTAGCCAACAAGGCGTCTGGGTGTCATTTCAACACAAACACTCAAAAATTGCCCCTCAGGACACCCATTTTTGTGAGTGATAACTTCAATTGTAATTTTTAAACATAATTGATTTTTTTCTCATCCCAATATAAACCCCACAACATAGTACAAGGATACTATGCCCTATTTCACTTAATAGATCCACATTCATGTTTGTAATCAGAGTATACTATGATGTACAGGTCTTGAACAATAGGATGCCCAATAAGTTTACATTTGATAATTTTGGGCTCCCATTTTCTAAATCCTGGCTTAAACCCTGGAGGGGGAGACATATATTGTTTCCTCTTCTTCTCAGGAAGCTGCTTAGACTGCAGAATGATAAGGTTCATGCATTTCATTCAATTTTACTCTGAGCTTCTGTGAAGATCAGGATTTGCAGATATATAATAATACTATTTATCCTGTCTAAAACTCATGTTGACCTCTGCAAAGGAAAAAAGATAATCTGTACACATTTTGAATGTGTGATAGTTGGTAATTTCATAGAGATAGGCAAGTTGAAGCATAATGGATTAAAACATATAACTGATTCAGTAAGAATCTTTTTTGGGATGTCGGAGTCCATGTAAGCTCATCTCACTCTTATTAAAGCATCAATGCTTCATTTGCACTTAGTAGAGTTGTCTTTGTAAACATTGTAATTCTTTAAGTTGTGTGATGTGAAGAACTCTTTCAGAGTGAGGAGAGTAGATCCCGGGGGCATGGTATATAGCTTTTATGTTTGGGGGCACTTCATCTTGTTGATGTTTTGTGGGAATTTTTAGGAATAGTCATAGAATTTATAGGTAAAGGAATCAGCTAGAAACATAACATTTATAAAACTGCAATTTTCTTGATTTGCACCTTAGTGCTCAGAACTCTGGTGTAAACCTTTATTCAAAACGCTTTAGGGGATTGGTAGCATATTAAGCTTGATAAGTCTTCAAAAACACTTGCAAATTCTTGGGATATCATGAATGCAGGGCTCGAAATTAGGGGGTGTCGGGAGCCGAGGGCTCCCTTGAATTCTCCCGCTACTCCCTCAAATTTCTGCAGGGGGCCCAAAGATGTACTGGTTTCTGTACACACCATCTCTAGGTAGCTTCAGATTATGCAATTGGGCTCCCTGGATAAAATCTTAATTTCGAGCCCTGGAATGGCTTCAGCTTCCATGTGGTAGTATATTATCAACATGTTCATATTATTTAAAGGATGGGACGATTGGAAAGAAGTCCCAAGAGTTTGTGCCAAATGTTTGAGAATGGCTTAAGATCAATGAAATAAAATTCAGCTCTCAACAAACGTTCCCCAAGCCAAATCGTCTAGATGGATATTACTAAATTTGATAGAAAAGTCATTATAGCTGTTATTTATGAACTGATGTGTGTACAGTTGGTGGAAATTGCAAGGCAATTTGTCATAGGTGTCTATAATAGAAAAGGCTGCAGCTACCATGATACATAGAAGTAGGTCAGATGATAGTAACCTTTTATTGAGAGGAGGACCTTCATTAGTTTTCACAGGCTTATTTTGAGTTTTCTATTTCTTCTGAGCCGGTACCATTTTGTTTGTGATGCACTTGTTATGGCGTTTACTGGGCCCAGCAGTTTAACCTTGCACCAGCACAGAACTGGAGAACTCTATAGAGGTGGGTTGACTTTGTCTGCTGCGGGTAGTGGGTGGCATAGGTTAATACCTTGCTGAGTGTGAGGCCGCTGTTCTTCAGTGCTATATTATAGGCTTAACCCATTTATGCTCAAGACTTCCTCCAAAGATATTGTTATCTTAACCTATGGTATTTTGACATTTTGTAACTGATTTGAAGGAGAGTTCTTGTGTGAATTAAATTAATTTCTCTTAGATATTTTCCTAACCTTTTGCCTGCAAGATTCCATCAAAATTGTCGTAATCGATTTAAAATATTTGAAGGAGAGTTCTTGTTTGAATTACCATTTCTCTATCAAATATTTTCCTTACCTTTTGCTTGAGCGATTCCATCAAAATTGTTGTGCTATTTTTTGCCGCTGTGGGCATTAATGGGTTGATACTTGATAAGCAGGAATTCTCATAGTGAGTGTCTGTCATTCATTACTAACTAATGAACTAAGTAGACAAGGTCTGTCCTGTTCTTTATCATAGTTATGTAAGGTATTTTAGGTGCCGTTGTCTGTACTCTTCTCTTTTAAGTATATAGAACTATAAGTTATTGTGTTTCTATCATACTAGGCCATCCTTCTTGGTCCTGGCAATTGATTCTACTGCATTTGATAAAAATATGAGAAAGTTGTTTACAGATGGGTGAATTTTAGATGATGATTTGATTGTGTGCCTTAGATAGGGACCTGTACTAACCTTAAGAGTTTTGTAGTTGATGTTTTAGTAGACCTTATGGTGGTAACATTTTCATTCAATAGCTCTTTCAAACTTGATGTGGAACTTATTGATTATTAGGTTTGTGGTTGTCTGAGCTTGCTTTTATGTATCACATTTTAATCAGATCATAACAATCATACCTATACATTAGGCAGGATTTAAGGGCTATGGGTGGATAGATTTCATTGGTCTCTACTGATCAAAGTTTGAAAAGAATCTTGCTATTCATGCCAGAACAATTAATTACTCCCATAGTCCCATGTAGTTAGTGAACCCAGAGTCAAGTTCATGACAGTTCAAATTCCTGAGTGTTAGGATTTGATAAATAGAAAAACCTTTACAAAGCTAAAGATATCCAATGTTGAGCCTTCTGGCCGCTTACTGCTCTACCAAGTACCACCCATGATACTACATCCAAAAATCTCTTAACTAGCTAATTATGACTCTCAGAATCCTCTAGTTGAAGTTCTGACCTTTAAAATGTAACTTATTACTCAGAAAATTCCAAACTGTTAACTGAGGCAAACACAATCAAAGGCTGTGGATTTTGAAATGTTTTTCTTTTTTTCAAAACCTGATTAAACATCTTAAGTTATCGTCATTTTCTTGAAAGTGCACAGTTGATTGCTGAGACCAAGAATCTCCCTATGACCCGTTTCATAGTTCTGCCACCAGTTCATGTTTGTTGATGTTGTGTATATTCATATATACCATAAGCAGAATAAAGCAGTTTGCCTCTAATTTTATTCGCTGTGGAATTAGGAACAAATAATCCTACAATATTCTTTAACTTCTAATATACTACCCTAAATTCTTTATCTTTTGAAGAAGTACAAAAACAGACACCTAGATGTTGATTTAGTCGATCTATTTTAACCACCCATCTCGGCATCTCCTCTAAACAATGGAGTGGTTTTCAAAGTTTCTGATAAATCTTCATTTATTACATGAGAAAGGTATTATATATACTTGTATCAACAAAACCCACCTACAGCTCTGCAGTCACTCACCATTTCTAGCAGTTGATTTAGTCTATAGAGGCATGTCACATTCTCCAATAAAATAGTTATTTCTCCAATAACCTTTCTGTTGTTAGTATTAGACATTTCTTTTTACAATATTCTTGATGCTGGTTTACCACAGCATCTGAACCCTCTCCCATGATGAGGGAGGGGGGATATTTTCCTATTGATTTCCACACTTCAGAGGAAGAAATTTTATACCTTTTAAGGCTTTGGATAAAAAAGTTCCAAGATAATTTTACTCCACCAGATTCTGCATGTTCACAATTTGTCTTTCACTAGCCAAAATTCAACCTAAGCTGCAATATGGAATCATATTGGGGGGGGGGGGGGGGGGGGGGGGGTCAGGTAAACTGTTTCACTGGAAATGCTATGGTTATTGATTTCATATAAGATGGGTTAAATTATACTAGGCCATCCAGAGCTATTGAGGTTGACAGTTTCAGAATTTTGTCATTTTTCTCATCGGGGCTCGCTCAATATTAGAAGTCCTCTGTTGGACTCTTAGAATTCTCACTTCATGTACTCTTCATGTTATCATTTGTTGAGGCCCTGAGGGAGTATTTGTCTATATATCCTTTAAAGAGCTATTTAGGTTCATGTTGTCCATATTTGGCTCATGTCCCGGAACTTCATCAGGACCCGTCTAGGTCTTTGGAAGTTTCCTGAGGACCTCCTTTTTGGACAGGCAAAAATTTCGTTGACAAAGTTGTAGTAATTGCTTTTTTGGGGTCAAACCAAACCAAATATTTTCCTAACAAATCATCTAAGATATGGCTGAAGTATAAATTGCTGTTATTGACACACTAGGCTACTAAATGTTGATGGTTAAAGGATATGAAGTAGCCGAGTAGTTTAATCTGGCCTGGCAGAAATCTGGTGACTTTCTGTATCAGACAGTCACGTCTTATAACCCGCCTCCAAACCTTTCCATGTGTAATATAAGTTTGTTCAAGTCATCCTTAGGGTATTGGTTGATAGCCCAGAACCCCTCAATGCAGGCTCAGTTCGCTTTAGTGTTAGGTAGGGTGGGGGGGCCGGGTGCTATTACTTTTCTACACAAAGCACAACTTCACAGTTTATGGCTAACCTTGTGCACAGCTTGTGATGAAGTATGTCAGAAGAGTATTTGAACAGATAACCTTTGAAAGAGAGCAATTTGGAATCACATGACTCAACATCTCAATTGTAACATCAAAACTTTTATCAATAGGAATGACATGGATTACTTAAGTTTACCAAGTCCATTTATATCTCTTGGTTTTACTGATTTCGCTGATGCAAATTTTGATCCAAAGAATTGGGTCTACCTTGGCTTGTGGCTATGCTACTTTCTCAACATAATCAATTTATAGAAGTATCGCGAGAAACTAAGCTTACCAAAATTTAAAAGGTATATGTTTGTACACCTCATACTGAGTAGGATGAAAAAGGTGGAACTTTACCCTGACCAATGCATAGAACAGATACCAACCTTGGTGAAATTAAAAGATTTCATTTTGAGGTGGTCCCCAAGCCACAACTCAGCCACTGTTTTGGATGATAGTTACATAGTCCTCGAGTTAGTTGATTAAACACGTCTTTCAAACCAAAACATGAAGTTCCACTGTAATCAGTGACATTCGTATTTAACTTCAGCGGTGTCTTATTCATGTTAATCACTGCCCCTAAACATGAAGCATTTCTAGAAATTTTGATTGCAATTCTAGTACTGCTGTGCTTTAAGCATTGCTTACCTTAGTAGCCTTTATATCTTCTCTATGCTCGGAGGTAGTTACCGCTCTATTCTAATGTGTCCTTTCCTTTTGCAGGTTGAATTAGCTCTATGGGACACAGCAGGACAGGAAGATTACGATCGTCTCAGACCTCTCTCCTATCCCGACACAGACGTCATCCTCATGTGTTTCTCCATCGATAGCCCCGACAGCTTAGAAAACATCCCTGAGAAATGGACGCCGGAGGTGAAGCACTTCTGTCCCAACGTTCCGATCATCCTCGTAGGCAACAAGAAAGATCTTCGCAATGACGAGAGCACGAGGAAGGAATTAGCCAAAATGAAGCAAGAACCTGTCCGATATCAAGAAGGGATTTCAATGGCTGAAAAAATCTGCGCTGCCAACTACATAGAATGTTCAGCTAAAACTAAGGACGGAGTTAGAGAAGTATTCGAAACGGCCACCAGGGCGGCCTTGCAAGTCAAAAAGAAGAAGAAGGGCCTGAAGTGTAGGATCCTATAATTCCCTTTCTTCTTGCCATTCCCTTTTGTATGAACTGGACTCGTAGTGAGGACTGTATATTCACCAATACCGTTTGTACCTGCGTTACCTACTCTAGGCACTGTATTGTCATTGGACGTCTTTTTATTTATGACTAATTCGGAACAAGTCTTTCATTTTGGGAAGAGCAAGCAAGTCAGGATGCGAAACCTGCATGCATTTGTGTTAGTCTTGCTGTTAAGGTGCTACACAGAAAGAAGAGAGGCCTGCTGCGGCAGGGGGTGGTTAGCTGTTCCGATGGGTTGGGATGTCCTGGTGGGTTAACAGCTCGGTACTTAATTTGGAGACATATTTATCTAGAACGGCGGGAAAAAAATCTGAAATTTACAAAAAATTTAACTGGCAGAGAAAGACTTGGTTGTTTCAAAGCTTTGGGGCATTTCTGAGGACGACTATGTGTGGTCGAGAAATCCCATCTGTATTTATATATTGGAAATGTTAAAAAGTTTTATGATTTTCAGTGAACTACTGTCCATTCTTGAGCACCTGATGGGAGGGGTTGGTTGGAGTTGGGCAATTGCATCTTATACAAGTCATAATGGAAAGAACTGTCTGTCTGTATGAAGTGTACGCAGCAGCTTAGACTAGACCACACAAAACCAAGTATCATTCATATATTGTCAGCCACACTGCCTGCCTACCTGGTGCAGTGTAAAGGCATGTGTGGACGGTCGCTACTGATAAGGTTCGTCAAGTTTTTGCTGGCATGCCGTTGAGTACTGTAGCCTTTCCAGATAGCCACTGCATACCAGCAATGGTGTTAAGGTGTAGCCAGTAGGTGTGGTGCTGACAGCCAGGGTCCATACGTGTAGCATTGCTGTATGATAAGAATTGTACCATTGAACTTGTGGGAGCAACCATCAACTGATACTATACAATTACTTTTGATAAACAACAAAAATGTATGTAACAACGGAAACACACACACACGTACATACACATGCATACATTCTCAAGTAACGGTGAGAAGTACCTACTTCTCCACCAACTCTAGAGATAGATTTGTACTTATAGGGATTGATCCAGCATTAGTATAGGATGGAGAGGATTTTAGTGTCAAGATGTCCGAACATTCCACCAGAGTGCATTTAAAACTGTAAATGAAATATTAGGGGAAGTCATGTGGGTCATTTTCAAATTTCCTTGCGTTTTTGACTCGTTCATTTCCATGGGTTGTTAGACTGAAGGTGCTCTTTTTGAAGTGATATCTGAGGAGAGACGTCTAGGTCCATTTTTTGTGTAAACAAGATTGGCATAATTACAGCCATCTTGTACTGATCATAATGGGGCCTTTCCTAAAGTTGTGGTCAATTCAGTCATTTACCTCCATTCTTGGAACTGTCACGCAGACTGGTGGTACTTACATCATCAGAGGTGGCTATATGCCTAGCTTGGTATCAGCCAATTCAAATCTGCGATCAGGACCGACCACTACAGCTGAAGGCTTGAAGTGCTTAACTGATCAATTTTCTAGTTTAACTGTATGTAAAATGACTGAACTGATCAAAACAATCCAAAGACAAATTTGACAACACTTATGTATAAGTCCTGTATTCTACTACCTTTTCAACCAAATGCTTAACTAAAAAGACTTAAACGTTCTCTATCTCTCTCTGAATGAGTATAACAATATCTATTAACAATTAAACAATATTTTTTCCTGAACTCGCTGGGGACCTGATTGGCCCACAAATCTTACGGAATGCTGGGAACAATGCTTTTATCATAGCTTGGAGGAGTCTGACCTTGTGGACAGAGTGTACCTTGTTTTAGTGAGAATACTGTGCGCTGTAGTAGAAATTTCAGTCGCTCTTCCCGTGCACACGCCATATCGTCAAACATATGGCGTCGTGTCTGTATGTATAAATCATGATGAAATTAGTTAGGTCACTTTATATTTCTAACTCTGTTCAGGTCTACATATTGTATGTAATCTTGAATTGCTGTGCTTTCAAAAGCATACTGTTGTGTAGTGATGTAGCGTTTCTTAAAAATAAAAAGCCATTTAAATGTTGATTGTTTCTTGTTTTTACCCTTTGTTCATTTATTCAGGATCATACCTTAGAAGTTAGAACCTGTATGTTATTTGTTTCCAATAGCAATCACTTGTTTTATGTTATACAGGATATACTGAGTCAAACTAAATTATTCCCCCAGTTTCTATCACTATTTGAAGCGTTCTGATGCAGGTTGAAAAAAGATTCGGGAAGCCCTCCTGAACAACCATGCATGTTTTGTGGCAGAAGTGTTTTGCTAAATACAAGCTAAGTCCCCCTGCTTCATCAAGCCGGCTCCACCCCTACAAAACCCTCCCTTCCCTATATTCTTTGACTCCACCCCAATACCTTTCCAAAAGATTACCCTTGTTTCAAATACAATAACAGCAGTATGAAAAAAGATTGTCAATGTTGTTATTTATATTTTTTGAAAAAAATGGGTTCGTGGCAAAACCTAACATGAGCCATGGCCCTGTATTGAAAGAAACAATATTTAGATATTTACCCTCCTCGTTGCCCTCCTTAGTAAAGGGTCTAAGTGCAAAAAGGTCTTGTACTTGTGTACCTTTGGACTTTGAGCCATGTTATCTTGTTAACTACCATAGCGAATGACCTTCTGACCCAGTTCAAGCTGGTAGTATTTGATCTATTGTCCAGGGACTACAGGCATTAGATTGTCAATATTTATTAGCACATTCAAAACTTAAGATTTCGATAAAGACTACAATTTGAAGATGTATTTATAACATGAAACCAATAGTAAATATTTTCAAGAAAATATCATTACATACCCTTTCTCATCTTCAGGGGTCTGGTCTTTTTAGCGGTTCCCTTCACGCACAATTCTAGCTGTACTTGCCCTTGTGCAAAATTTAAATACTGATTTGTGTCATTTTATGTCGGTTATTCCATTACTCCTAACAATGGTTTCAGGGTTCACAGGAACTGGTCTTTTAAGCATTTCTGTTTTCCATACACATTTCTAGCTGACTTGCCCTTTTGCAAATTTTGAATACTGGCTTATGTCATAAGATCTATGATATTTTCTTGAAAATATCAAGACAATCCCTTACTCCTCCCATTTCACAGGAAGTGGTCTTTTTAGCAGTTTTATTTTCCATACACATTTCTAGCTGCACTGCTCTGCTTGATTCCATGCTTATCTTTATATAGGTCTTGTTATTTCAATTAGACATACTGTATAACTGGTTAATTTCGCGTGGTTTTTAATTTGGCGTTTTTGGCGTATGCCCATCATCGCCAAATTAAAGATTGCATAAAAATATGTCTACATAAAGATGGCGTTGTTCTGACTGCTCCAGACGCCAAAATAAATACAGGGAAAATACTTTTTTGAAACAGAAACGCCAACTTAAGTACACGCCAAATTAACCAGTTATACAGTAGCATCTTTGCTTGCTTAGATATTTTGTCTGTTTTCCTTACCCTAAGTTGGAACTTAGGTTCCTAGCATGTCTCTTACCCACTATTAAGCTGATGGTCCCTTGCCCACTATTAAGCTGATGGTCCCTATACACCAAACTTAGTATAAGAGCATGTGGACTGAAGGCATAGATGAATGCTATTATGATTCTTTCTATATCAGGTCAAGACCAATCTAACAAGAAAAAATGTGGCCTTTTCCCCTCGGAAAATCTCCCGTAGGCATTAGGTGGTGTTATGACAAGAGAAACTGCATAAAAATCACTGAAAAATGTATGGAATTCACTTGTTTTGTTACGAACTTGATGAAGTGTTTCACCGAAAGTATCCTTAACCACACAGTATCTGTTAGCAGGAATGGGTAAGGCCTAAGGGTTAACATAAGAGTCAGTGTCAGCTCTTGGGTTCTTTCTCTGACTAAGCTTTAACCCAATCATGCCTGGGCATCTCCTTAATCCTTATACTGCTGGTGGCTATTTTGACCAATACAAAATGATGCAAAAATCCTGAAAAATTACTGAAACCCAGGGAAATGGGAACTTATCTGAGAGTGCTCAAGGAGAGCTATCCAATGAATACCAACATGACAGGGTTTAGATGTTTTTCAAAATTGTTTGCATCCTTGTGCTTTGAATGAAAGTTGCCTCAGCATTGGAAGGGTTAACAAGTATCATCTGGACCGGTCATAACTATAAGATCACTTTGAAGTTTGGCATAAATCAGCAGAATATTTCAAGCTGAATTTTAGACATCTTTCCCTCCAATATTTTCTGGAAAAATGCTTTTATCAGAAATATCAAAATTGGCGGGTGGTTTTGGCTGCTACAGGCATGAATGAGATAACCTTCTGAGCATCCAAATCCAGTGATAGTTGCAGTGAAGTGGAACTCATAATTGGGAACTGCAGTATGCTAGTCCATCCTCAAATGACCTTGCTTCCCATTTTGGGTATTTGCATGATTAGTCACCAGGGGGTCAATTACACATAGCTGACCCAATAACAGGTACTTGTTTTAAATACCAAATGGCTGTTTGGATATCTTTCAAGTACATTTCATCACAACAAATTTCAAATATTAAAGAACCTTGCAAAATTGTGAAAATATAAGCCAGGTTGGTTTTACCAAATTTTATCTGTTAATGTGTAAAAACTTGTTCATCTGTTTTCCTGTGCAAAAAGGTCTGGCTATTTTTCGAATATCTTCCAGGTAAAAGATTTTTTTTTTTTGATAAGTACCGGAAGAGCCGAATTGTAATACATTTTAAGACACCCTCTAATAGTGTTTTAATTGAAAAATAACTGGAGGAGAAAAATAGCAATACAAAAAGACTAAATCTCTGATATTTTTCAAAATCAGCTTATCACAATAATGTCCAACATATTTAGATCCGGCTGCTACTTGTCTAGGAGAAGTCCCTCAGGGAGGGGTCATTGTATGACTCACAGAAACTTCCCCATTACCCAAACCTGTATGGAAGGTCTGAATGACTCATGGGCCAGCCTCCTCTTGGCTGATGCATGTTCTCACTCTGCTATTCATGTAGCTTTTCACTGTTGTATCTAACTATAGATCAAGCCAACCTGGCCCCCAATCATCTTGCTCCACTGAATGTCTGGATTTCAAAATTAACCCTTTCTTGTTCAATTTCACACCTGTTATTTGTTGCCTCATAGGATTTAAAGGTTAACCCTTTCCTGGTCAATTTCACACCTGTTATTTTTTGCCTCATAGGATTTAAAAATTAACCCTTTCCTGGTCAATTTCACACCTGTTATTTTTTTGCCTCACAGGATTTAAAAATTAACCCTTTCTTGTTCAATTTCACACCTGTTATTTTTTGACTCACTGGATTTTAAGATTAACCCTTTCCTGGTCAATTTCACACTTGGTTATTTTTCGCCACACAGGACTTCGAAATTAACCCTTTCCTGTTTCATTCCACTTGTTATTTTTAGCTCACTGTCTGGATTTTAGAATTAACCCTTTCCTTCTCAATTTCACACTTGTTATTTTTTGCCTGACTATCTGGATTTAAAAATCATCTCTTTCCTCTATAATTCTGTATTATTTTTTTACCGCAGTGGATATTTGAATTTCAAAATTAACCCTTTACTTATCTATTTCACACTTGTTAAAAATCAACTCTTTCCTGTATGATTTCATTCTTGCTATCTTTTACCACACTTAATCTAGAATTTACCCTTTTCTATTCAATTGCACGCTTGCTATCTTTCACCTCACTGAATATCTGAATTTCAGAATTAATCTTTCCTATTTGGTTATTTAAAAGCTATTTGTTTGCCCCCACAAAGTGTTGTACCAAATTCAACCCATTCCTGCTTTATTTGAAATATGCTACCTCCTTAGAGCTGCACTCACCACTCACGAACTCGAGTGGCTCGAGCCCTGGAGCAAACTCGCCGAGCTCGAGCTGAAATGTTCGAATCGTGAGCTCGTCGATGTTGGGAACACAAACGTAACACAGGGCACATAACACATATTTTCAACATGCATAACTGCTTATCGCTGTCATGTCTTCTTTACAATCTCCAATGTATACGTTCAAGCGGTATTGAGTGTTAAACTGACCTTTTTACCTCGTCAGCACGTTTGAAATTAAATAAACATGGCAACGTTAATAAATCTCCGCAATAAATATTTATTTCTTAATAGCTGGGCTGGAAAATAAATATCTTTTTGTGAAATCAGAACGTCCGTGAGCTCATGAGCTCACGAGTCAAACGGGTGCTGAGCTCATGAGTTGATCTCCCTCCGTGAGTGCAGCTCTATACCTCCTGCCTTACTTTTTGCTAGAATTGAATGCCTGAACTCTCTTTTATAACCATTGTTCCTCAAAGCAAATGCAGAAACAGCAATGTATTGCTACACCGAATAGTTTACCCGAAAATGATCGCTTTTTTGCTTCACATACACAAACACCTGCCACCTCTTGTCCCCCTAAAGGTCTGGATTTTTCAAGATTAACCTATTCCTACTGAGAACACTTACATTTAGAATTTCTCGTCACTAATTCTGCCATATTCAGATTACATATATTGTGACTAACCTGTTGAAAGTGGCTTAGGTAACCACAGACCCTTGAGAAAAAAAACTTGTCTTATGTCAAGTCGCTGGCAACTTTTTTGCGTGCCTGGAGCCGGATCGGCATACAGCCATTGGTGAGAGACAGTGAGCAATAAATGGTAATGCCTAAAACCGCTTGGCTATCAGGGCGGGCTCCAACATATACACTTGATAAAATGGCGTGCATAAAGAGACTAATGTACTCAAACAAACATCCTTCCGTACTTGTAGTTTCCTAAAAAGTTCAGGTTGTTTGTATTAAAAGCATCTGTTGAAGGATTTCAAAGAATACTTGTAAAACAAAAAAGTTTTTCAGAATTTATTATTCACTTTTCACTGAGAACTCTTCAAGTGTCGTGCAGGTGAACTTGGATATGACGGACCACTGTACGACGGATTTTTGCATATGACAGATGATATGCTTGGTCGCAGTCCAATGCATATAAGTATTCGTCATATGTATACGACGGATTTTGCATATGACGGACCAATTTTCCTGGTCCCATTGAGTCCGTCATATCCAAGTTCACCTGTATGTATTAACAGGTAAAAAATAATTGCCTTCATTCAGATATTTCCCTGAAGTTTATAGGTTGTCATGTGTGCAGACCAGGAAAGGGTTAAATTATCAAATTAAGGAAGGTACAAACTATTGCCTTACAACATATAATAAGTAGGGTATAATGATTCTAATTGCGAAGCTTTTCCTCATACTTAATTGCTTATTGAACATGTAGAGGAGTATGAAATGAATTTCCACGAAAATAATTTCTAAATTTCTATTAAAATCTTCCCTTCTCAGGCATCAACGCTAACTCAAAATGTAACTGGCCCGATAGGACGAGTAACACCTTCGAATAACTGGTCCTGCAAAAGTTTACTGGTCCTACACAAAAAAATTGACATAAAAAGAAAAACAATATTGCATAAAATTCACCAACAACATTTTTTGTTTATTTTATCTTCATTTATTTCAAAAACATTTGGGGACATTCCTGAGGGGAAACTTGTTAACAAGAATGTCCCCAAATGTTTACTGGCCCTGTAGGACCAGTCAAGGTCTTTTTTTTACTGGCCAAATCCTTTTTGGGGAATTTTTACTGGCCTGGGGTCAGCGGTTGACTGTTGGCGTCGAGCCATGCTTCTTGACTGGTCTTGATATCCTCAGTACAGTATTCTGCCTAGTTTGATCAAAGGTGCGACACTTCCAACTGGAGGTAATGTTTTGTAATAATAGGAATAAGAAGTCCCAGTGAAGTCCAATGTCAACAAGTTTCAAAAATATAAAGGTTCCCAAATTCCCAATGTGAAATGAGACACTTCATACCAGAAAATTCCATTCCTGTAGCGTATGAGTTGGGGGAACCTATTTGTGGCTCTATAGATAAAGGTAATACTAAGAAAAAATGCAACAACAAGCTGTTTGGAAAACAACAATGGCATTAAAGCGAAGTACATTATAAGCCAGGCCTCAACGCTAACTCAAAATGTTACTGGCCCCATAGAAACAGTAACAACTAGGATCTACCGGGTGTGCAATTTTTTTACTGGTCCCACAAATTTTTCTCTAACATAGCATGAAAAAATATTGCAGTAAATTAACTGACAACAAATTTTTATATATTTCATCTTCATTTATATCAAAAACATTTGGGGACCTTCTTGAGGGGAAACTTGTTAAAAAAAAGTCTCCAAATGTTTTTGATCAATGAATGATTAAATTTCATTGATGCAAACTAGGAATAAATTTGCATTTACAGTAACACTAATAAATATCATAAATTGAAAATATAAATTAGACACCACATTGGTATCTTGGAATACTATTTAATTAGAGAGGTTAAGGATACACTTATTCAATTTCATATATTTCGCTGGTAAGTCTATTCTTGGATCAACCTGCCCATCATGGTTACCGTAGTTTATCCTGAAAAGTGAGTTCTGGGCCCCTGTGGTCTCGTACCATGTTCTCAAGGGACTGGGCTTAACCCATTCACACTCCAGAGTTCCACTGGAAAGTGTCGTCTGCTACTCTCATACTTATGACAATAACTTGGGTATAGAGTGAAAGTTAACAAAATATTTGAAGGAGAATATTTGTTTGGCTTATCATCAACAATTCTCATTCAATTTTTTTCCATAAAATGCCATTGTCAGTAAAATATTTCCAAAAACATCAGGCCTGTTTTGGCTGTTCTGAGAGTGAATGGGTTGAGTCAGTGATTGTACAGGGCCAGGTGTGACAAGATAGAGAAGACAATGGCAGAAGCCAGGTGCAAGATATTATTAACCCTTTTGCTGCTGATGGCTAATTTGGTCAATACAAAATGATGCAAAAAACCTGAAAAATTACTGGAACCCTGGCACATAGGTACTCAACTGAGAGTACTCATCAAGGGCTATCCAACACAACATAACTAATCACACATGATCAGGTAATCGTGTTCGGATTATCATTTCTTCAAATATTTTCAAAAATATTCTTATGTTAGAGACCTACCAACAAAGTTGATCTTTTTTTTGATCAGGCCTGGGACTGCTGCAAGAATGAATGGTTTTAAAAAGTATTTTTTCACAAGCAGGCCTCAACGCTTACTCAAAATTTTACTAACCCTGTGGGACCAGTAATGCCTAGGATCTACTGGTCCTGCAATTTTTTTACTGATCCTACAAGTTTTTCTTTAAATAAGAAAAAACATTGCATAAGATTCACTGACAACATTTATCTTTATTCGTTTATCTTCATTTATTTCAAAAACATTTGGGGATATTCTTGAGGGGAAACTTTTTAACAAGAATGCCCCCAAATGTTTACTGGTCCTGTAGGACCAGTTGAGGCCTTTTTTACTAGACCAAAGCTGTTTTTGGGAAATATTTACTGGCCTATAGGGCCAGCTGTTTACTGTTAGCGTCAAGCCCCAACAGGGCTAAATTATCAAAGCTTACCTTTTAACTTCCTATTCCTACAGGTTGAGCTCGCTCTATGGGACACAGCAGGACAGGAAGATTACGATCGTCTCAGACCTCTCTCCTATCCCGACACAGACGTCATCCTCATGTGTTTCTCCATCGATAGCCCCGACAGCTTAGAAAACATCCCTGAGAAATGGACGCCGGAGGTGAAGCACTTCTGTCCCAACGTTCCGATCATCCTCGTAGGCAACAAGAAGGATCTCCGCCAGGACGAACAGACAAAACGAGAGCTGATGAAGATGAAACAGGAACCGGTTCGGCCCGATGAAGGGCGCGCAATGGCAGAGAAAATCAACGCATACTCCTACCTTGAGTGCTCAGCGAAAACCAAAGAGGGGGTGAGGGAAGTCTTCGAAACAGCCACCAGGGCGGCGTTACAGACCAAGAAAAAGAAAAAGGGATGTATCATCCTGTAATAGCACGTATGATGAACTCTTTCAGCCCTCGAATCAGGAAGTCTATAGGATATAGACATTATGATCACCTTGTGAGGCTGCGGCGGCGGTTTAAGAATGACCGCTCGCCGGCCGGTGAATCTTTAGACCACACCCCCTTCTCTATGCATGGCGAGGACAATTCCCCTGTTGAGTGCTCCTTGCAACAATATTCCTTGCACCAGCAGATTATGTAATTCCTTTTTCTGCCTATAGGTGTCAGTTCTGACCTTTGACCTTGACCTTGACTGTAAGAAAAATCAGTACAAGTAGTTATTATTTATTTCCATATTCTTAAATGGATGTTGGTATAGGATTTGCATTTACTGTAATGCTATTTTATCAAGGCATTCCCAATTTCACTAAAATGAAAAGTAGACTTCACTGATGTAGGGAATGGACATATTTCTATAGTCTAGAGGTGCAAGGGTGTCTGTAATGCTAAGTATTTCATCTATCCTTTATATGGAGAAGCATTAAATAACCAAACCAATTCTATGGTGATGGTCACTGCCTTAATATCCTATTGATGAATCCACTAAGTTGTACTTTCTTTGTTGGAGTCCCTTTGCACAGCTTTGTAGTGAATAAATGTACTGTATCGTACCCCATTGCACAGCACCACCGTATTGCATCCCACAATGCATAGAGAAGGGTTCTTCTGCACTGCAGTGTATACTGTCATGTACATTAACCGCAACACCAACAACAAACAACAACAAAAACAACAACAACAACAACTGGAGATATTTGTGCATCTTTGTTTTGAAAATGTAGGTGTCTCTTCCTGCTAGTTTTCTTCTCCGGCAAACAGACTCAGATATTTATCCATTCCCCTTGTGTGCTTTTTTCCACCAGTACCAAAAACTAGGACGGACATGAGCCTAGAGAGAGGACGCTAGTTAGATGACTGCTATTTCTGTCTTTAACCCTTCCAATGCTAAGGCTACTGACGTGCAATGCACAAGAATGCAAAACAATTTGAAAACTACCCTAAACCCTGTCATGTTGGTACTCATTGGATAGCCCTCGGGAAGTACTCTCAGATGAGTACCCATATGCCAGGGTTTCAGTGATTTCTCAGGATTTTTGCATTATTTTGTATTGGCCAACTTAGCCGCTAGCAGCATAAGGGTTAAAAAGGAACTGAACTGTATGTTGGACCATGCTTTTACGTAGGTAGATTTTACCTTCAGTTTCCGTGAGTGTGCTCACCCAACACCCTAGTCTTTGAAATATAAAGAAAAAAAGACATGTGCTTTATTTGCAGTTAAAGCTTACCATTTAAACTTAGAGGGATCAAATTGTATTGAGTGTAATCGAGAACGGCAGAGTCTGGAGGAATATCTAAACCAATATAGAGCTTGTGATGAGTTTCTTTTTTACCTTTCATTGTATTTCAATATTATAAAATATTTAATGAATTGGTGATAGCTTGTTTGTTGTAAGTGGAACCTTATCAACCCTTCGGTCTTGGACCAGCA
This sequence comes from Maea johnstoni, assembly GCA_963942565.1. NCBI lineage: Eukaryota > Metazoa > Annelida > Polychaeta > Spionida > Magelonidae > Maea > Maea johnstoni. Next base: position 44,609,741 of record OZ012687.1, read on the forward strand.
CTTATACACTTGCATTTAATTAACTAGTTAAAGGAAAGAAAGGTTTAAGGTACTAAATGATAGACACTATTAACAGTGTTTAGAGCTTGAAGCGGTCCAAGTTGTTTTTTGTTGAATGTGTGCAGATTTGGGTGAGATATTTGTCATAGTTCAATGACATCTGTTTGTACTTGAGATGTACTGGAACAGTATACCATCTTATCCCTTCAAGGCAGTACATCCAGGAACGTATTGTGATGAAAAGGAAGTTTCTGTCATTCTCTTCTTGTAATTGCCATGGAATCATAGAATACAAGCAGACAATGATAAGAACATATCTTTTGTCATTGTTCAGTCCCTTCATGTGTACCTGTAGCCTTATACATTGTATGAATTGTATCAATATGATTTGTTGTTTCATTGCCATAGCAACTCTTTTACCGAAGTGTGTCCACCGATACGTGGCATAAGATACCATTACTTGGATTGGCCTAACTGAAGCATCCCGAACCCACCCTTATTAGGAAGAAATCGAGGGAATATACAAACGAAAACTATTGGGATACTTCAGTTAAGCCCTTGGATTGGCAACCAGATCACAAAAAGGCCTTAATTTCTTTGCCGAAATTGAGTGCTTTGGTGTCTTGTCGTGGTTGTCATGGTGATTATTTCACTGCCGCTTCAGGATTGGTTGTCGAGCAAGGGCACAGACTTCCATATTGTCTTGTGATGGAGGCTTGCGGAATACACTCGCTGACCTAACTGCACTGAGCCAATTTCAGTATGGCCACTATTCCCGTTGAATTTCCCCGATTGTTTCTGCACACACACACAGTGATGATAAACATGATGTAATTGTGTGTCGAAATGTCTCCCTTGAATATAAGACATGAAAGAAATGAGAAAAAAAAACATTCTTGAAAAAAAATTAGATGTTTCTCCTAGTTTGTATGATGTTATTTATCAGGCGTTAATCACCGCGTAATGTTACAATGTTTATCTTTTGTAATTTGGATTTTCTATTCTTCCTATATAGTGTTTAAACCAGGGACTCATCAGTTATCGGTTCTATTTAAGACGTGACCTAATTGGAGCATTTAGTGAAGCAGAATACCACAGTTATTGATGTCATGAGATGGAACTGCTTGACCTTTTGACCTTCACCACCAACAGACGTAAACGATCTTGAGTTTTCTTGTTTCCATTGGTTACGTAATCAATTTGTTTTACCTATAACCAATACTAATACTTCCCAGAATCAAGTTCAGTTCTCATTGTAAGCATTGTTTGAAATTTGCGTTTTCATCTCCTTTTCGGATTTTATAAAAAGGCTAAATCATGATTAGTCAGATGTTTGAGTATACCACGTTTTGGAATAAAGTTCAGTTTAAATTTTTCCCTTAGTTATTAGAGGAATACACTTGAGATCTGCATGCTTTTGCAAATGTTGTGTTGGTATGATGTTTGACGGGTCTGGAAGCAAACATCTTGACTTTTCAGTGCACCCCTCTCCTCCTCTTCCTCCTCCTTAGCCCTTATGCTGCTGATGGCTAGGTTGCCCAATACAAAATGATGCAAAAAACCTGGAAAATGACTCAAACCCTGGCATATGGGTACTCATCTGAAAGTACTCAGCGAGAGCTCTCTAATGAGTAACAACATGACAGGGTTTAGAGGGTTTTTAGAAATCTTTGCGTTATTGTGCTTTGGACGAAAGTAGCCTCAGCATTGGCAGCAGGGTTAAGGAGAGCACCCTTTTGATTGTGATTGTGTAGGGCACTCTTATAGGTTGAATAGCGCACCCCATGACACAGACTAACATTACTACACAAGATGCAAGTAGATTTGCCTAGTATGGTGGCTCTCACTGCATCGAGTCTTCCAGCATAAGAAATGAAGATATTTGTCCTTAGTTCTTTGCTATACTAAAACAGGGAAGACTGCCTAAGACTTCCCCAATTTTATCAATTGTATTTTGTGAGGTAGATTTTGTATTTAAAAGCCTTTGAACTCAATCCTGGTATTGCTATAATGATTTAGATTTAATTGAGAAAATTGCAAAGCAGATTTTCCAGTGTAGGTTGTTTTAAGGATGAAAGTGAAATCGGAGGTATTGGCCCAATAGGGATGACGGCTAATGTTGTGTCAGAGTACCGATATAGAAACCGTATTGAGGCCTGGCCCCGATTTCATTTGAAGACCAGTGATGGTGTGTGTGATTATAGCTATAAATAACCATTGTTTTATCACCTGTGCTTCCTATTTTACCTTTTTCTATCCTTTAGAAAAAGGCAAAATGAGAAAGAAACTATGTATTATACATGTAATATAAGTATGCTTTATCTGCTGAAAGAAAAAACATGTCAAAAACATTGTCACTCTGTTTCCGTGATGGATGATGTCTCACTTTCCATCCCAAGTATTGACAGTATAGGTATCGAGATCTCTCATTGTTTTTTGCTGGGAGTACAAGTGAATGTTGTGGCAGAATTTGTCAGATTAGTGAAATGTAGTGAAGTAGCATTAATAACAAGGTCAGTGTTAAATGGTTTTTGATTTCCATTCGATTCAGTAGACCATTAATTTTTATTTTCTATAACCATTAACAATAAAACATGACTAATATATGAATATATATTATACTTAAATCTGTGTCTTGTTGTGTATGTTTTCCATTTTGTGTTCAGTAATGGTTATTTGGATGGTTATTTACTGGATGGAGAAGGAAAGGGACAGTAATCCAAGGAATAACTGGTCAAGGGAAATTCTTAAATCTTCTTTGAGCCAAAAAACCCTGATACCAAATATCCTGATTAAAATGATAATAAAATGACTAAAATGATAATAAAGTTGGACCAGTATCACATAATTTGACTATCAATGTTTGAAAAATTCTGAATGTGAATGATAAAACTTTACAAATACTGTAAATGATATATTCTTGTGTAAGGGATAAAAAGATGCAGATTCCAGTGAAGAATGGGAACTTATTCCATGTTTAATTTATTTCAAAACAACAGTAAAAACGAGGGAACCATTGAAAACAGCAGTGGACATGCATTCTTGCCAAATACACCTACATCTGATCTGACGTAATCTACATTAACATGTGCATTACATTTCCACTAGCAGTTTCATGTGGGCCTGCCCTCATGGTGGTCTAAGGTGTTGCCATTGGCTGCCAGCTGTCTCTCACCACTGGGGGGGGGGGGGGGGGGGGGGCATGCCCTGATTGCTGCCTGGGTCTATAACTCTTGGCTGTATACACCTACATGCCTACAAACCTACATAAGATCTGATGAACCTCCTTATATTAACATGTGCGTTAAAATTCCAAAACAATTGTTAATAAATCTAGATGTAAGTGATCTTTTAAGCTGGATAACTAACTGTGGTGCTCTCGCTAACACTGGTCTGCAAGAAATAACAGTATCTGAAGTTGGCTTGGTCAGCATTGACCTCTTTTGTGTGACTAATTATCCTTTGTTTGGTACTATAAATTAATAATAATAATAATGATGATAATAATGCTGATACAGGTGAACTTGGATATGACGGACCACTGTACGACGGATTTTTGCATATGACGGACGATATGCTTGGTCCCAGTCCGATGCATATCAAGTATTTGTCATATGTATACGACGGACTTTGCATATGACGGACTAATTTTCCTGGTCCCATTGAGTCCGTCATATCCAAGTTCACCATGTAATAACACTGATAATTATATAATCTTTATTATAAGTCTCACTCAGTATGGATAAACATAACAGATAAGTAAAAACATGCTTGTCGAATATACTGACCACAAAATATAGTTATGAGAGACATTAAAGCAAATTATTAGAACACATCACACATAGGTGTTTATTCATTAACACATTATCAAAATCTTAAAAGTTGAAAGGACACATCCAGAGCACCTTTGGTTTCATCAATTCAGATCTAATTTCCGGGAAGGTTTTAGGAAAGCTTGCACATTGTTTAGACATTATTACTGTCACTTAAAATTATCTTGAAATTCTGATCCTCTGGTAAATAAGAAAACCCTTGAATTGATTCCTCTAATCTCAGCAGTATATTGACTGTATGAGTTGTTCAAAATAATGCAAACATAATAGTCAAAATGAAATTTAAAAAAACATCTAAAATAGTTAACTTTTACAACGACAATGAGGAAGGCAATTTAAACAACTTATTGACCCAAGTTATTGACCCTTATGCCGCTGGTGGCTAATTTGGCCAAGACAAAATGATGCAAAATGACTGAAACCCTTGCACATGGGTACTCATCTGAGAGTTCTCAGTGAGAGCTATCTAATGAATACCACCATGATAGGGTTTAGAAGGTCATCAAAAATCTTTGTATCCTTGTGCTTTGGACGAAAGTAGTCTTAGCATTGGAAGGGTTAAATAAGCGTTAGGGGAATAAAAGGCATTAGTTGTCGGTAAGCTTCTTGAGTTTGTGTCATCAACCCATAAATGCTCAGCAGTATCACAATTTTAATGATATTTTGCAGCCAAACGAAAAAAACCAGGAACATATTTGATGGAAAACGGTCAATCAGAACATTATGTACAACTCTCCTTCAGATATCATGCAAAACCATTTCCATTTTCTAAGCTATTGCCAAAAATATCATAGATTCAGGCGCCAATTTGTGGAGGAAGAACTTTTTGAAGTATTATTGATGGGTTGAGGTGGACACGTGCTCGGACAAGTCAGTGAGCTGATAGGGATAGCCGGATAGGTACAGGCAACTCTGCTTAATCCGGACATGTGTAATCCGGATTTTCCTCTAAACCGGACAGATTTTAGGGTCCCAGTCCCTTCCTATATATATGATTCCTATACGCATAATCCGGATTTTGCCTAATCCGGACAGAAATTTAAGGTCCACATCAGTCCGGATTAAGCAGAGTTGCCTGTATAAGAACATAGGAGACCTTGGTATTAAGTGCATTTCTAAGGATATCGAGCGATATCAATGCATTCTTAAAAGCCCCAACTACAGAAAACATCATTTATAACGAATGATGATATGTCATTGTGTATGGTAAAGAAGGTAAAATGTTTTCCAAACTTCTAGATAAGATAAAACCACGTCATTTACGCAAACACAAATACATTTACAACATCGAAATCACGTTTACAAGACTTTGAACTTTTGAATCCGGTATTGCGATGTATGTAATCTTTTTATTCATCTGCATTTATGGTGAATTTGAATATCTGTATGGGATATGTCAGCGTCTGTACACCAGATTCTGACTGGGTATATCAATCAAAGTACCATTCCAATCCCATAAGGAATGTTTCATTTACATGTATGACTACAAATCGTTAACCCTTATGCTACTGGTGGTTAATTTGACCGTTACAAAATGAGACAAAAACCTGAAAAAATACTGAAACCCTTGCATATGGGAACACATCTGAGAGTACTCAGGGAGAGCTATCCACTGAATACCAGCATGACAGGGTTTAGACGGTTTTCGAAAATGTTTGCGTTCTTGTGCATTGTAAGAGAGTAGCCTCAGCATCAGAAGGGTAAACCCTCTCAATGCTAATGCTACTTTCATCCAAAGCACAATGACACAACGATTTTTGAAAACCACATTAACCCTGTCGTGTTGGTATTCATTGGAGAGGTCTCGCTGAGTACTCTCAGATGAGTACCCATGTGCCAGGGTTTCAGTTTCACCTTCCAGTTTTTTTGCATCATTTTGTATTTAGCCCAATTAGCCACTAGCAGCATAAAGAATGCACAGAATATTGTATAATTCAGAATTGATAAAGCATCACAGACTCGTTGATATAAGTTCAAGAGAACAACAGTTTGAAAAAAAAACAGCTTTATTTCAAACCCCAATGTAGAAGTATACCCCGCAGTAGATGTGTTCGTGCTGCCACCAGGAATTTTCTAGAAAGGTGACTCATATAATTATGACAACCAGGAAGTACGGCCCACTCCAGGCTTTTCGTCACATATTTAGTCCGCACGCTGCGGTCGTTTATTTGAAAGCACTGGACCGCGACGATTTTCGTGTCGTTTTTAAGATGTGATCCCTCAACTGACTAGACTTTTGCAAGAAAAAAGTACAAGACGAATGAAAACACAATTTTGTTTGAAGAAGTAGAAATAATTGTAGTTCTCTCCACCATCAATAGATGGCAGCACAATCTAATACTGACGTGCGGTAGTTGCCGGATAGTTGATCCGTTCACGGACGGCATACTTGGAAAAGGGGCGTGACCTGTGCGCTTGTATCTTACAGGTATGTTGAAATTACATGTACACCAACATTGATATTAATCTCATTTCTCACTTACCTACATGTATCTTGGTCACTTAAAAGGAGGATCATAGCTATGGCATTTTATAACCTCACCTTAAAATAGAATAGAACTTTACATATAATTTTCAAAAAGAAAAATTCTGGAAGAAAATGAAACACCCACCGGCATGTTAAGATTATGGTACATATCTCTGGGAATACCCTGCAAGATTCGCGGCATATCATATTAAGGTGAAATTCCCTAACCTAGTTACAAGCGTACATGGTCTGATATAGTAATAAAGAAACAACATTTGAAATAATAATAATAATAATGATAATAAAAATAATGATGAATAAAATGATATTGATAATAATAAACATATCATTATCACTATTCAATCATCATCATCATCATAATAATAATTATAATAATAATAATTCAGCCATTACAGGTCTTATAGGGTCAATCCCTTTTACATATATTTTCTCAAAATGACAAACTTAGTTTTGTGTATCCAGTTGCGAATAGGTTAATTAACAAAACACACACAAATCTTCACTTTTAGATCACCAAAAGACCATCTGTCCTTTTGAATTAGTATGTGTTTTGTATTGCATTGACTTGCAGAAATAACGACGTTATTAGGGCACTAACCTTTCAACAATAGTGAGTTTATCATGCACTTTTAACGCTTATGATGACAAGCAATTCAACACACCCAATAAAAGGTCACATCCTAGCCTGCCTCCCAGGCCACATTCGCTAGTGTACTTCTTCGCGGATAGATGGCACTGCGGTGGAGAGCGACATATCTGAAATCCTCCGGTCAGTCCAAACTCGAAATCCCTCTTTCCAATTCTACAAATATATGTGATCGAAATTGTACATCAATACAGGGATATGTACTAATCAATATCTGTGATCAATATCAATTTTCCTGTTTCGCCAACATAATCTGACACAGTATAAATGGTTTATTATAATCATCTTTGAAAACCCTTCAGTGAGGGTACATTAGGTAGGTTTTATGATGCAAGCAGCAGACCCACTTTGTCAGTCGTCTACATGATATCAACACCTGTGAAGATGGCCCATCTATTGGCATGGCTTTTGCTTCTGCTTAGCCCAGCGTTATATCAAGGTAAGTTAACATCCCCCAAGTATATAAATATATATATATATATATATATATATATATATATATATATATATATATATATATATATATATATATATATATATATATATATATATAAATATATATAGTTAATATATATACATATATATATATATATATATGTATATATGTATATATATATATATATACACATACTAGTATATATATATATATATATATATATATATATATATATATATATATATATATATATATACATATATATATATATACATATATATATATATATATATATATATATATATATATATATATATATATATATATATATATATATATATATATATATATATATATATATATATATATACACACACATAAAGGGGGTTACCCTTGCAAGACGATCTTTTGAAAAGTGGGCAAATACGCTACCTCGGTAACTCTTATCTACCAATTTTTAAGAAATTCTACCAAAAAGTGCCTATTTGCAAACTTAAACCATGTGAGTTTCGAAAACTTACTCAATGACCTGTCATTTTCTCTGTCTTATGTAGATGATTTAAACAAATTTGGTGAAAATTAAATCTGGTAATTCCGACTTTTATCATTTTTGGTAACACTTGTTTATTGAATTCTTGATGTGGCCCTATACTTTCTATAAAAGAGCAAAACATACTTTCTTTTCGCTTCTTTGAGTCAGTACTGATTCATTAATTTTGTTTTAATACCTTATGGTATTTTTGATTCACTTTCTTTGTCCTCTTTGAATTTTGTTTATTTGCTATATATTGTATTCGTTATGATTTTGTACCGCAAACGTACAGTCGATAAACATACAATATAATGCAATACAATTATAGCGGAACAGTATTTCAGGCAGTGACCGTGTCTCTGAATGGATACATTTAGCAAAGAAAGAAACCAATTTTGGAGAATGAACGAGATGTGCATAACATAAATCGCAGTATCTTTTTTTCAAAACTGTGATATTTGTCGATAATCCCATGAAAAAGATGGTTAGAAAATCACGATAGTATGGTAGTTATTCATGAAAAGTTTACAGGAAAAATAAACTAAAATTCCCACAAAGGGCCAAAATACATTGAAGTTACGCTGAGGACATCTCGTGAGGACCTTCTTTTTAAAGATCTCAGCAACTTTAAATCGTGGAGTTGCAAATTATTAGCCAAAGATGATTTGCCTGATAGGAGTGCGACAGTAAGTATATGAATTGAAACAAAATATCGGTAGTTATTTGAAGGTAGGTCAAATTGTTTAGAATGCGCTGATTAGTCAGCGTGTTGGATGGGTAGCACTTTGAAACAGGATACTCGTTATCAGAGTCAGAATCTTAACCATTTAAAGCTTTAGAATTACTTGTGAAATTGTCGTCTGGATCTTTGAGACTTTTGACAATAACTTTGAAATTAAAAATAATTTTACAAAACATTTGAAGGACAGTTGTTAATAACAGTATGATCAAAATATCTCCATCAAATATTTTCCCAAATATGCCTAGGCCTAGGCTTAGAGATTTCATCAACATTACCAGGCTGCTTATGGTCGCTGTGGGCATTAAGGGGTTAATATATGTATCAGGGCGGGGTTTCAGTCATTGACACCGCCATCACACTGAGATAATCTTAGGTTCATTTCGGAAAAATTACAGTTACTTACAGAAATAGTTAATTAGATTCAAAATATTCATCTCCTAGATCACGTCACAGGGCCTTAGCCAGTTGTGTGTTTGGGTGTCATTTATACACCCAAACCCTCAAAATTCACGTCAGGACATCCAAAATATCTTTTGAGGAATTTCTAGAAATGTCAACTTCAAGCAAATAAATGAATACAGTATTTTCAGCCCAGCATAATTACTGTGACATTCCACAAGGTTATTTTATCTTTTATCAATGAGTAAATGCTTATTTATGATTATTTTCTGAATAGAAAGTGGCCTCTCTTGCAAAAAGACACCCCAAAATTTACAATTGCCAATTTGGGCTAAATCTTAAACCCTTGCCATATGGGAAAGAAGACAGCTACAGTACATACATTTAATTCCTGCATGAGTCGACCGGACGTCTGCCAGTGCCTGGTTGTACAAACAGCCATTTATAACATGTCAAAAAATAAAACAAGCATATCAATGACCCAAGTAGCTAGTGTATCAAAGCTACGTTCCGTTGTGAGGTCGGAGACCTATGATCGCATCCATGCCCAGAAAACTGGGTGGCAATCGGGCGTGCAGTTGTGAATAATATGCGGGCTGCCTACGCATTTAGTGCAGGAATTAAATGTCGGCACTGTAGTGGTGTAAGTCGGTGACCCCAACTTGGTGTATGATGGTGGTATTTCCCGGGCATTAAATGCGGTTTAGTTCCCTGAGGGGGACACGATTTGGCCATAGATAGGCGGAACGCCATTTTGTTGGTTGTTGCAGCACAAGAGTTGTACTATAAGGGGTGTTTTAAGGACCTGGAGAATGACCGTGCCATGGAGCATGGTCCGTGGAAGCCTGCTGACCCCCCCACACTGACGGTCCAGCTCTGCGCCCAATACTGCGGGAAAAGAGGAGACCCCTACAGCGGTTTACAGGTAGGCGTCTCAAACTATAATTATGTGTACTTACGACGTATTACAGGTAAGCATCACTCAAAAGTTGATAAGTGTCGCACTGTATTGTGTGGTTATAAAGGATATTTGATTTTTTGAATTAACATTGTTGTAATTGAAAGTATACAAATGAATGTCCTTCCTCTCTCTCTATATATACACCCAAATATACATATATATATATATATATATATATATATATATATATATATATATATATATATATATATATATATATATATATATGTATCAACTTTGTAGACTTCTCCGTTTAAATGGTAAATATTTGAAAGAAATATTTGAAGAGGGAGTATTGAAATGAACAGGAACCATACCTTTTAATCAAGTATTTATCTTGATATTGCTTGATATCAAAACTTAACAATGTTTTATCTAATAATTCTTGCTTTAATATGTTACTAATGTTTTCCTTTTCTTTATTATTATAAATATTTGTCTTTTATTATAATTCTTTTGTAACATATGCTTACAGTCAATAAAGAATATATAAAGCATATGTATTGCTATGTGTGCGTTACAAATGTTATCATTTATTTGCCATTTCATGATTTCTATGAAAAAAAACGTATCTGTGTAGACCATGTATATGCTCCAAATATGATGACTATGTTAATTAACCCTTCAATTGCGGAGGATACTTTCATCCAAAACATAAAGACGCAAAGATTTTTGAAAACCATCCAAATCCTGTCACGTTGGTATTCATTGCATAGCTCTCGCTGAGTACTCTCAGATGAGTTCCAATGTTCCAGGGTTTCAGTCATAATTCAGGGGTTTTGTATCATTTTGCTTTGGCCAAATTAGCCACCAGCAGCATAAGGGTTGATTAATGTTTTCTATTCTCTGTGTGCAGTACGGGGAGGAGTGTTGGTGTGGTGGCGAGAGTTACCGGAAGCACGGCAAGCTCGATGGAGGCATTTGCTGGAAGAAATGTCCGGGCGACAAGTCACAGTCTGCACCCTGTGGCGGAGGATTTGCGAACAGCATCTATGTCTGTAAGCCATGTACTAACATATAGACATTCGACGTAATTTCTGCAAAACGCATGTTTTTTATTTCTTAACAAACACACACAATCAGAAACAGAAACATTTTTGTTCAAATATTAGAAGTTTCCCTCAATTTCGGCATAATACTGTTCATATTGTAACTGCACTGATAGTTCATATTTGATTTCTGCAAATTAAGTCACTATAGTCATAAGTTGTATCAGGAGCGTACAGAGCTGCCAAAGGGGCCTGCCCTGATGGCTGTGTGGACTAGGGCGTTGCCACTCACTGCTAGCTGCCATTCCCCACTACCCGGGTTTAAATCCTAGTCAGGGTATGTGAGAAGGTTGTCAGTGACTTAGGGTTAGGCAGTGGTTTTTGCCGGGTTTCATCCATGGCAGAAAAAGTGACGAAAACATAATTCCGCATTCCACATACAGCCTGCAAATCTGACCTATGCACCATATAACAATATTAGACCGGTCACTATTTTTCTATTTCAGGGGGCTTTACTACATTGCATAAATTTGACAGATAAATTTGTTCTTATTTCTGTCTATTTGATACCAGAAGATGCACTTCAGAGCATGGGTGATGCACATGCATCGATGCAAATCAGTGTGGATCCGGGCCTTGATATATACATGTTTATCAATCTTTCTTTAAAAAACGGAAGAATGTTTGATTTCATTTTATCAGATAAGCTTTATTTATTATGCATAGTATTCCTCCACTATCCACAATATAAATACTCCGATATAAATGCAAATGCTTTTACTTACCTTATTTCACACTTGGTCATTCAAGTTTTGATTTCAAAGGTTTTTGACTTAATGATGCTTTGAAATCTTTAATCTTCTCTTTGTAATAGCAACTTCAAATTACAAATTTGTATGTTGAAAAAAGAGCCATGAAAATCAATGTATTCATACACTTTTGGACAAAACCGTCTAGTCACAAAATACTATTATACTTTCAATTCATTATATTTGCTAGATTTCTAAATGAATAGGCATTTTGTTTTTCTTTTATCTCCTTTTTCTTTTATCTCCAGCATTTCTACCCAATTGCCCAGCAGGATGGACTATGGATGGAGCATACTGCTACAAGGTGATTTGGAATATCTTTTATGACACAAGCATAATGTTATATAATTGAGTCAAATAATAACGAGAGAAATAACATTGAATGAGCAAGGTAAATTAGATCTGATGTTGGATCATGATATGTGTTGACACGCTCTCTCTCTCGCCCTCTCTCTTTTTCTTTTTCTCTCTCTCATTCTCTCTCTCATTCTCTCTCTTGTTTTCTCTCTCGCTCTCTCTCTCTCGTTCGCTCTCTCCCTCTCTTGTTCTCTCTCTCTCTCTCTCTCTCTGAGTCTCTCTCTCACTCTCTCTCCACACACACACACACACACACACACATATATATATATATATATATATATATATATATATATATATATATATATATATATATATATATATATATATATATATATAAATATATATATATATATATATATATATATATATATATATATATATATATATATATATATATATATATATATATATATATATATATTTGTTCCAAATACCCGCTATCTATTTGTTCCAAAACTGCAGAAAGTTGATGACAATGAAATGTTCACTATTGAGTTGTGTATTTCAGGCAGAGAAGTCCGAGACTGCCCTGACGTGGTCTGAGGCTCGAGGGGAGTGTGGACGTCATGGCGCTGACCTGACCAGTATTAACACTGAGAGGGAGTGGGAATTCATCAGTACCTTTGGAAACAAGTAAGATTATCTCTCTACAGTGCCGACATTTAATTCCTGCACAGAATGTGAGGACAGCCCAGGCATAAAACAGGACCACACGTCCGATTGCCACCCAGTTTTCATGACATGGATGCATGGAGGACCTCGCTACTGAACGTAGCTTTGATTATCAAGCTACGTGGGTCATTGGTGTGCTTGACCAATTTTTTGATATGCTATCCATGGGTGTTTGCAAAACCAGGTCGAGTGGTGTAAGAATTAAATGTCCCTACTATACCTCCAGAAAAGTTTGAGTTAGCATCATTATCTTGTTGAAAACGGTCGAAACATTATTGCAGAGGCCTGCCTCGATTGCTGAGTGGTCTGGGGCATTGCCACTGACCGCAGACTGTTTCTTACCACTGCCTGGGTTTAAATCCTGTTGGTACCATACTTCAGGGTAGGGGCCACCAGTTTTTCAGTACCCTATACCTTATATACCACTATACATGCATATGCACCTCTAAATAAGTAAGCATCATTACTTTTATCACAAGGCAGGGCTCGACACTAACAGTGGTCCTATGGCCCCAGGCTAGTAAAAATTCCCAAAAATTGCTTCGGGCCAGTAAAAAAACTTCAACTGGTCCTACAGGGCCAGTAAACATTTGGGGGCATTCAGATAAACAAGTTTCCCCTCAAGAATATCCCAAATGTTTTTGAAATAAATAAAGATAAAATAAATAAAAAATAAATGCTGTCTGTGATTTTTATGCAATGATTTTTTCTTTTAATGTTAAAGAAAAAATTGTAGGACCAGTAAAGATTTTGCAGGACCAGTAGATCCTCAGTGTTACTGGTCCTACAGGGCCAGTACCATTTTGAGTTAGCGTTGAGGCCTGCAAGGGATGAAACACCTTTTCAGGATATCTTGGTTTGTTTTACCACACCGTACTTCTAAAGAACTAAACATACAGTCATATTCATTGAAGTCATACATACACTTTTGTCCAAAGAACAAGAACACAATACCCATTCACCAGGGTTTCAGTCATTTTTCAGGTTTTTTGCATTATTTTGTATTAGCCCAATTAGCCACCAGCAGCATAAGGGTTAACCCTTGTAATGCTGAGTCTACTTTTTTGTCCTAGGCACAATATCGTAAAATATTTGACAAATGTCTAAACCATGTCTTGTTGGTAAGCCCTCACTGAGTACTATCATATGAGTACCCATATGCCAGGGTTTCAGTAATTTATCAGGTTTTTTGCCTGATTTTGTATTGGCCAAATTAGGCACCAGCAGCATAAGGGTTAAGGTTTCCTGGTTATTTCTTTCAGTGGATCTCAGACTGAAGAAGTGTGGCTGGGATTGGCCAGAGCTAACAGCACATCAGGTGGGTACAGAATTGTCAAACTTCTTGCTTTATCAAAGTTTTTCATATTCTCCTACTAATTAAAATTCCCTTTTTTGTGAACAAATTTCATCATGAATAGGGATTAAGGGTTTTTAACCCTTCCAATGCTGAGGCTACTTTCGTCCAAAGCACAAGAATGCAAATATTTTTGAAAAACACCCAAACCCTGTTATGTTGGTATTCATTTGAAAGCTCTCGCCGAGGACTCTCAGATGAGTACCCATTTCCCAGGGTTTCAGTCATTTTTTCAGGTTTTTTGCAATATTTTGTGCTGGTCAAATTAGCCACCAGCAACATAAGGGTCAAGGGTTTATTGCATAGTAGATGAAATTAAAGCAGTTAACAGGTGGTTTAACCTGTTCATGCCCAGAGTGTTCCCCTGAAAAGTACCATCCTCACCTATGATACTTAAACTCTTCCTATGCTGAAACTACTTTTGTCCAAAGCACAATGATGCAAAGATTTTTGAAAACCAGCTAAACCCTGTCATGTTGGTATTCATTGGATAGCTCTCGGTGAGTACTCTCAGATGAGTACACATGTGCCAGGGTTTCAATCATTTTAAAGATTTTTGCTTTATTTCATTTTGGCCAAATTTGCCATCTGCAGCTGAAGGGTTAAAAAAAAGACAATGACAGTATAATTTTTTGAAGTATTTGTGGAAAAGTTGAGTTCTGACGAGCATATCCCCTTCAAATACATTTCCTACGGATGTCATAAATGTATTTCCTAAGGATGTCTTAAATATATTTCCTAAGGATGTCTTACATATATTTCCTAAGGATGTCTTGAATATATTTCGCAAGGATGTCTTAAATATATTTTCTAAGGATGTCTTAAATATATTTCCTAAAGATGTCTCAAATATATTTCCTAAGGATGTTATAAATATATTTCCTAAGAATTTCTCAAATATATTTCCTAAGGATGTCATAAATACATTTCCAAAGGATGTCTCAAATATATTTCCTAAGGATGTCTTAAATTTATTTCCTAAGGATGTCTTAAATATATTTCCTAAGGATGTGTTAAATATATTTCCCAAGGATGTCTTAAATATATTTTCTAAGGATGTCTTCTGTCATTCTTCATCCCAGGGCTGCGGTGGAGTGATGGGAGTAAGGTGGAGTTTACTTACTGGGACTCGGGGGAGCCAAGCAATCTAAATGGACTCACAAACTGCGCCAGTTTCCGTTACGGGAGCATCCCCACCAGGTGGCGTACACGGAACTGTCAGGTGGCGAAACATTTCATTTGCAAGGCAAAGAGGGGTAAGACAATCAACAGAGTCAAGTCTAGATTTTCCAAAAAGGAAAGGTTGCAGGTACAAAAAGTTTCAGACAACTTACTGGCCCAGGAGACTGCCAAGCTGGCAACTGATGCAGTTAATTCCAAAAATCCCAAACAATGCAGTCAATTTTAATATTCTCAAGAAAATTCAGTCCATTCCAAAATTCTTAAACAATGCAGTTAATTCCAAATTTTCAAATTATGATTCAGTCAATTTGCAAATTCCCAAAACATTGCAGCCAAATTCCGAAATTCCAAATTTTCAAACTAATAAGTCAATTCTAAAATTCCCCCAAACAGTGCAACCAATTCCAAAATTCCCAAAACAATTCAATCAATTCCTAATTTCCCCAAAACAGTGCAAATCTAATATACTTCCAATATTCCCAAAATATTGCAATCAATTCTTATATCCTCCAAACAATGCAGTCAATTACATTGTCATGTGAGCAACCCAGATGCACCTTATTAATGCCTGGAGACCTGTCACAGGTGCCATCTGGACTTGTGAAACATTTGACTCTGACTCGCAGGTACACTGAGGCCGGCCGTCAGAGCCCCAGTGGGAGGGGCTTAGCCCTTCCAACGCTGAGGCTACTTTCCATAACATAAGAACGCAACGATTTTTGAAAATCATCTAAACCCTGTCATGCTAAATTGATATGCATTGGAAAGCTCTCGCTGAGTTCTCTCGGATGAGCACCCGTGTGACAGGGTTTCATTCATTTTTAAGGTTTTTTGTATCGACCAAATCAGCCACCAGTAGCATAAGGGTTAATAACATCACCTTGTATATATATATATATATATATATATATATATATATATATATATATATATGCATATATATATATATATATATATATATATATATGCATATATATATATATATATATATATATATATAAATAAATATATATACATATATATATATATATACATATATATACATATATATATATATATATATATATATACATATATATATATAAATATATATACATATATATATATATATATATATACATATATATATACATATATATACATATATATATATACATATACATATATATATATACATATATATATATATATACATATATATATATATACATATATATATATATATACATATATATATATATATACATATATATGTATATATATATATATGTATATATATATATATATGTATATATATATATATATGTATATATATATATATGTATATATATATATATATGTATATATATATATATACATATATATATATATACATATATATATATATACATATATATGTATATATATATATATATATATATGACTTGCAGGTACACTCAAGCCGTCGGAGCCCCTGCGGGAGGAGCTTACCCCTTATAACGCTGCGGCTACTTTCCATAACACAAGAACACAACAATTTGAAAATCATCTAAACCCTGTCATGCTAAATTGGTATAAATTGGAAAGCTCTCTCTGAGTAATCGCAGCTGAGTACCCATGTGCCAGGGTTTCAGACTTTCAGTCATTTTAAGGTTTTTTGTATCGACTAAATCAGCCACCAGTAGCATAAATGTTTATAACATCACCTTTTATATATATGTATCTCTGACTTGCAGGTACTCTTAAGCCGTCAGAACCCCCGCGGGAGGGGCTGTTTGAGTGTTACGGGGAGCCACCAGCAGAGGGCCTCCAGTGGCTGTATAACAATGGCACGTGTTACGCCGTGACTGCGAACTCCGTAGGGGGTCGGGAGGCGCGGTCCTGGAGGGCGGCCAGCCAATGGTGTGCTGGCAGGGCGGGAACTTGACCAGTATTGGCAGCCTCGCAGAACAGAACTTCATCACCATATTGTGAGTATCAGCTTAGATAAATGAAAACAAGTGGATATAAAACCAGCCGGTCAACCTGAACAGGCTAGCCTCAAGGAATAGCCCAAAAGTTGTTCTCTGCACATGTTTCCATGCAGAATTCTCTGTAATGAAAATGATACGAGAGCCCTGATTGGTGCTTGTTATCCGTGACCTCACACTGACCTCAACTACTCTAAGGTCTTCAATGTTTGACGTCACTGCAACTGTGGGTTGTACAAGAACCTTGCTTTATCAATCTAGTGCAAACATACCATATTTATTTCAGCTAGGACAAGTGCGATCATCACCATCTTTTGCCGGCCATGCAGCATGGATCGGGCTCAGTAGAATAGGATCCAAGAACTTCACGTGAGTTCTCATGAACAGAAATCCTCTTAAAAAGTGCCATCTGGATCTGAGATAATGTAGAATAACTTAGAAACAAGCACAACAAAATTACAAAATATTGAAGGGGTCATATTGGTTGGATTGTGATTAAAAGTTCCCTATTAAACATTTTCCAGCATGTGTTTTGGCCAAAAAATATATGACATGATATCAACCAAATTTCAATGGCCTGTTTCAATGAGTCTTTATGTAATTCATATTCATATTCGTGAATGTAAAGGAAAACAGTTTTTTTAATCATGTTGAGAGAAAATCAATATCTTGCAAGAGCTTGGCACCTTTAAAATCTTCGCGATATTTACAATACCATTATTTACCTATGATATCTTAACTTTATTTAAACGATACTCCCTGCCTCTCAGTGACTTAAATTTGTCGAATTTAACAGTCAACTTCAGAAATTTTGTTATTAAATAGTCAAAGTCTCATTATTAAATAGGCAAAATAATAAATGGGAATCTGGGCAATCCTCAATCTATCGCCAGTTCCCATTTCACAAAATATGGACATAGCTGTAAATCTTGCTGATACAACATCAAGGTATTTTCAGAAAACAAGGGCCACCATCAACCCATAAAAATCGTAATAATTAAATAGTGTCCTAGATTACTGGGAATTAACAGTAAGCAGTATCAGTATAACTGATCTTACTCTATAATGTAAACGATACAAGAGCCCTCATTTGTCTTTGTCTCCAAGTGACGTCACACTGAGACTTGATTCAGCGAGATAAGGTGTGTCCAGGGCTTCGTAATGGCCCTACTATGGTAATTGATCGGTGGCGACCAATCCATGTTCTTTTCATCTAAGATGTAACTATTTCCTGTCATGTTTCTTCCAGGTGGTCAGATGGCAGTGCAGTAACCTCTCTGTACTGGGATAGGGGTCAGCCCACAAGCGAAGAATGCGTCTATATCGACCCTACATCAGGTACTGACCCCTTCACATCTGTAACATACAACTTAGGAAAATATCTTGACAGAAAAGGAAATCTTTGCTGAATATTTCAAATATTTAAAGTTATACTCTATATGATTTCTTAATATATTGGAGCCTGCCAAATTGAATGCATTTGTGCAATGGACACCTGTCCACCTATAACAATCATTTTTTTTAAATTTATTTTTTCTCAGTCAAATTCAGGTAAAGAATCCTATATTGTTTACTTAAACAACGAAATGTATAAATGCTAACAGTATGAATCTGCCTTGCATCTTTTTGTCAGCGAAAAGATGATTGCTGTTGTGTTGTACATGTACTGAAAAGATGATTGCTGTTTTTTGTACATTCATTGAAAATTTAATTGCTTGTTTTGTACATGTATTGAAAAGGTAATTGCATGTTTTGTACATGTATTAAAAAGATCAATGCTGTTTTTTGTACATGTATTAAAAAGATGATTGCTGTTTGCTGTTTTTTGTACATGTATTGCAAAGAATATTGCTGGATTTTGTACATGTATTTTTTCGTTGATGATTGATTTTTTTGCAGGTTTCTGGCGTACCCGAGGATGTGGAACCACCATGGTCCACATCTGTGAGAAGCCACATCCAGGTAAAGGGCGAGAAAAAGTTGAAAATCATTTATTAATGATTTTAGCAGAACCCCCCCCCCCCCCCCCCTTAACCCTTATGCTGCTGGTGGCTAGTTTGGCCAATACAAAATAATGCGAAAAGCCTTAAAAATTACTGAAACCCTGACAAATGGGTACTCATTTGAGAGTACTCAGCGAGAGCTATCCAATGAGTACCAACATGACAGGGTTTGAATGGTTTTCAAAGATTTATTTTACGTTTTTGTACTTAGGACGAAGTAGCCTCAGCATTGGAAGGGTTAAGTGATCAGATAACTCTGAAAGCCAGATCTGTGTTTTGATCCTCAATAGAGAATTTGTTAAACACAGAGAAATTAAGAAGCTTATTTGGGATGTATCAAGTCTTGAACTAAATTATCAAATTACAGAGCAAGTTACAATTTATTGAATTATGTTATCATGTTATAGCACGTTACATTTTGTAGAATATTATGGTACCTTATTTGTTTTGTATTGAATTTAATTATCATATTACCGTGAATGTTTCATATTAAAGTTTACTATCATATCACAGTGAGCGGCTAAATTATATTATTACATCCCATTGTGTGTTTTATATTGAATTTCATAGTTATATTACAGTACAAGTTACATATTAAACGTTATCATTATATAACAGTGTATTTTACATAATTAACTTTATCATCATATTAGTGTATGTTACTTATTAAACTTTATCATTAAATAACGGTGTATTTCATATTCAACTTAATCATCATTTTTTCTAGTGTATGTTACTTTCATTTCCATATTACAGTGTATTTTACATATAAGATTTTATTATTATTTACAGTGTATGTTGGGCCTTGTCCAGGCTGGGGCTGGGAGTATAATAAAGGGAGTTGCTACCGCTTTGAGCCCCCTTCATACAAAAGGTATGTCATTATTTCCTATGATATTCTGAATGCCTCGCGGTAAAATGAGGGTAAAGAAAACAATGGCATATGGAGGATGTCACAAGAGGGCCGGGTACTCAATTAAACCTTCCAATGCTAAAGCTACTTTCGTCCAAAGCACAAGGACCCAAAGATTTTTGAAAACCATCTAAACCCTGTCATGTTGGTATTCATTAAATAGCTTTTGCCAATTACTCAGATGAGTACCTAAGTGCCAGGGTTTCAGTCATTGCCAGTTTTTTTGCATCATTTTGCAATGGGCAAATTAGCCACCACCAGCATAAGGGTTAACTATTTACATGTGGAGTGCACATTTTGTCTAACGTTTTCAAATATGATTCATAGAATAGAGTAATATTTGAAAATATTTAAAAAGGGATTTCATAATTTTTTCAAACCCAAAGGAAACAAAAAATTTCAATCAAATATTTATGAAAAAAATACTTTGTTAATGACATATTCCATTATGTGTCCGATATTTTGTTGGAATGGTGGTAGGGGAGCAGATGACCTTTACCCATTCACACTCAGAGTTCCATTAGATAGCATCGTCTGCTACTCTCTTACTTTTGAAAATAACTTGGGAATAAAGCAGAAGTTCACAAAATATTTGAAGTAGAGTTGTTGCTTGGCTTCTAATTAACATTTCTCCTTCAAATACTTTCCAAAAAATTCTTTTGTTAGAAAAGTATTATCAAAATTGTCAGGCCTGTTTTGGCCACTCTAAGTGTGAATGGGTTAATGTCATTTCAAGGTCATGACCTTTGCCTTCGTCTTAGTAGCCTGATATCACGAATGTCGATCACTGGATAATACGCAACCAGCAGATCTCGCTCAGCAGCCTGGACACAACTCCTAGCCCAGTTTTTGACGTGAGGTGCATTCTGCGCACGATCGTGAGCAACCTCTATAATGTGCACACATACAAGAGCCCTCATTGTTCTTAGTCTCCTAGTGACGTCACACTGAGACTAGATTCGGCAAGACTAGGTGTGTCCAGGGCTTCACTATAGGCAATATGGTAATTGGTCTGTGGCGACCAATCCATGTTCTCTTCATCTAAGATAATATTAACTATTTACACCTGTCTAACATTTTCAAATATGATTCATAGAATAGAATTATATTTAAATAATATTTAAAGAGGGATTCCTCAACCCATAGGGAACGAAAACTTCAATCATACATTTTTTGAAAAATGTCCAGGGCTTTACTATAGGCAATATGGCAATTGGTCTGTGGCGACCAATCCATGTTCTCTTCATCTAAGATGATATTAAGCTTGATTGTTGCTATATCAGGGTTCGACCCTAACAGTGATCCTATGGCCCCAGGCCAGTAAAAATTCCCAAAAATGGCTTCGGGCCAGTAAAAAAAGACTTCAACTGGTCCTACTGGGCCAGTGAATATTTGGGGGCATTCTTATTAACAAGTTTCCCTCAAGAATATCCCAAATGTTTTTGAAATAAATGAAGATAAAATAAATAAAAATAAATGTTGTCTGAATTTTATGCAATGTTTTTTTCTTTTTATGTTAAAGAAAAATTTGTAGGAGCTGTAAAGTAGATCCTCTGTGTTAGTGGTCCTATGGGGCCAGTACCATTTTGAGTTAAAGTTGAGGCCTGTATATTTCAGGTACTCTTAGAGAAAGGCTCAGCGAGTGTGTTGGGAGGTGAGGTAGGAGGCGACCAATCCATGTTCTCTTCATCACAGATGATATTAAGCGTGATTCTTGCTATATTTCAGGTACTCTTGGAGAGAGGCTCAGCGAGTGCGTTGGGAGGTAGGAGGTGACCGATCCATGTTTTACTTCATCTCAGATGATATTAAGCATGATCGTTGCTATATTTCAGGTACTCTTGAAGAGAGGCTCAACAAGTGTCTGTGGCTACAAATCCATGTTTTCTTCATCTCAGATGATACTATTAGCTTGACTGTTGCTATATTTCAGGTACTATTGGAAAGAAGCTCAGCAAGAGTCTGTGGCGACCAATCCATGTTTTTCTTCATCTAATATGATATTAAGCGTGATTCTTGCTATATTTCAGGTACTCTTGGAGAGAGGCTCATTGAGTGTCTGTGGCGACCAATCCATGTTTTCTTCGTCTAAGATGATACTAAGCTTGATTGTTGCTATATTTCAGGGAGAGAGGCTCAGCGAGAGTCTGTGGCGACCAATCCATGTTTTTCTTCATCTAAGATGATACTAAGCGTGATCGTCGCTATATTTCAGGTACTCTTGGAGAGAGGCTCAGCAAGTATGTTGGGAGGTAGGAGGCGAACTTGCCTCTATCGTAGACTCACAGGAAAATAGCTACCTTCATAACAGGTCCAGAGAAATCTATGGCGAAGATTTTTGGATCGGGCTGTACCGCAATACCTCTCTAGTTGGGGGAGGAAGTAAGTTAATATTGGATTTAAGTTC
>OZ012687.1:44637415-44639915 GCA_963942565.1 Maea johnstoni
GCTCTTCCAAAAAGAGCTACAGAATACCAGGTTTAGCCTAAGACAGCACCAAAGATAAAGGCATTTAGCCTACGGAAAACTAGAAATTGCATTTCAAGCCTAAAATAGAATCACACATATCAACATTAATCTTAGAGGGCTATGTTGATGAAGTTGAATATAGCCTGGCATATCAAATGCAGTTAGAAGAATACAAAGCGTTAACCCTTATGCTGCTGGTGGCTAATTTGGCCATTTCAAAATGATGCAAAAAACCTGAAAAATGACTGAAACCCTGGCATGTGGGTACTCATCTGAGAGTACTCAGCGAGAGCTATCCAATGAGTACCAACATGACAGGGTTTAGATGGTTTTCAAAAATATTTGCATCTTTGTGCTTTGGACGAAAGTAGCCTCAGCATTGGAAGGGTTAACCAATAATAAAGAACTCCTGGAATAACGTGTTTAATGAATTAATGTAATATTTAAATCCGGTGAGTGAAGATATAAGGAAGCACCTATTGTTTATCTAAGCCATGAACCAGACTTTTTTCTTTGTATGTACCTGTATAATCTTGTGATTGTCTTTGTTATTGTCTTACCTGCTACGAAATGAATAAAAAACAGCAATGTATTTGTGAAATTAAGAAAAAAAATCTTAGAGAGCTAGCTTGCCATTTACCTATTTCTTGGTGAATGTGCAGCCCAACCTTAATGAGTGGCACCTACCGTATTTTTCAGTAATTTGGGACACTTTTATTGATGATGATTTTTATGGGTTGAGGGTAGCCCATGTTTTCTGAAAATACAATCAAAGCAGAATAATAGTTGCCCAGATATTCCTTAAATTTCCCTTAAAGATGACCAGCAATAGATTAATGGCGCACCAGATTTGCCTTAAATTATTATGGCTTTAACCCTTCCAATGCTAAGGCTACTTTTTTTCCAAAGCACAAATTTTTGAAAATCATCTAAACCCTGTCATGTTTGTATTCACTCGAAAGCTCTCGCTGAGTACTCTCAGACAAGTACCCATTTGCCAGGGTTTCAGTGTCATTTTTCAGGATTTTTGTATCATTTTGTATTGGCCAAAGGAGCCACCAGCAGCATAAGGGTTAAGATAATGCCAACTCATCAACTGTGATAATTCATCTTCCCATGTTATTCTCAAATTGTAAGAATAAAATAACAAACCAACTATTCCCTAATGTGAACGTGTTTTAGTAATTTAGTTGTCCGCCAAAATGAAGCAAGATTAAGATGGAGGGTAACCATATTACCGTATTCTTTCGATTAAGCGCACGGTGCGGATAGAGGTTGGGAATTTTTTCTAAAGTAGGGGTATTGGCGATCTTCCATTTAACCGCACACCTCAATGATTGCCGATCGGAGAGCTTTGGCCGTAATTGCGCCTTTGCACTCTTGCTGTTCAGTTAGCTTCAGACGTTTGCTGCTACAATCGCGCATGTGAGATTGTTAATTGGTCAGAATTACGACCATGCAGCAAATATGAACAGTGAGAACCCGAAGGAACTGCTGAAATTGCGAATTCAGCGCTGGTTTGCAGACACAGCAAGAGGTAAGGTAAACTATGTAATTTTGCTTTTCTTACTTCTTCTGGGGGGAAGTTTTACGAGTTTTTCGTGACATTTGCATTGGTCATTCACTCTCTAACCGTGAAAAATAGGCTCTGTGCGCTTATTCGGTCATGTGCGCTTAATGGGAAGAATACGGTATTTAACAAGCTGCCTTCATTGGTTATCAGGACACGCTGGATGCTGGTCCTACAGTACAGACATTTAATTCCTGCACCAGTCAACAGGTCGTCTGCCAGTGCCTGGTTGTACAAACACCCATGGATAACATGACAAAAAGAATAAACCAAGCACATAAATGACCCTTGTTGCTTGCAAATCAAAGATACATTCAGTTGTGAGGTCATCCATGCATACATGGCCAGGAAATCGGATGGAAATTGGGTGTACGGTCGTGTATTATACCTGGGCATTTAGTGCAGGAATAAAATGTCAGCATTGTATCAGGGGCAGGGACTTAGCCAGGATTTTCATAACAGGGTATCCAAATTGGGATTTTAAGAATTCAGGGTGTCCAAAATCCCTGATTGAAAAAGTAAAAAATAATTACAATGATTATGTGCATTAACAAATCAAGTAATTTAACTTGGAATTAGTATTTATTAAAAACACTTACCAAAATCTAGGGTGTCTATTTACCTAAAATTAGATATTTCTTCCATGAACCAGGGAGTCCAAAAGACACCCAGACACCCTGCTGGCTAAGACCCTGATCAGGGGTGTCCGAATATTTTAGTCTCTGAGAGTACAGTCAATAAGTCCTGAAGTACAGCAATTTTTGGTTACCGTGGATCTATAATATATATGAATCACCTTGTGGCACTACTATATTAGCCCTTATTGCAATAGTTAACCCTTTCAATGCTGAGGGTTCTTTCATCTAAGGCACAAGAACTCAAAATAAATCTAAAATCATCTAAATCTGG
>OZ012687.1:44647415-44654915 GCA_963942565.1 Maea johnstoni
TTAGGGTAGGGTTACAGGAAACAAACAACTTTTTTTTAGGCCTAAACATAAAAGGTACAGAGACTCCTGAGCCAGCAAACCTCAAAAGGCATAACATCCCATATTGATCATACAGGAATATATTCTCTGCGTGTATATGTACACATTCAGCCTAAAAGCTTTTAAACCCATTCATGCCTGGAGATCTACTTGACTATTGCCGTCTGGACCTGTCATACTCAAGAAAATAACTTAGAAATGAAGCATTAATTTGTAAACTATTTGAAGGAGAGTTGAAGACAAAGTTTAAAAGAACAACTCTCCTTCAAATATTCTCCAACCGTTGCTTTTGTTAAAAAGATATCCCCAAAATAGTCTTGGCACTTTTGGCTGCTACCATACGATTGATACACCTAATAAGCAGCACACAATGAGACTCCTAATGTCTAAAACTGCCACTTTGCTTTTAATAATGCAACTAATGAATTTATCCCAATCAAATTTTTTGTTTAATCAAAGGGTGTGGCCCTCCTGCCTCTTTGTTTTTTCTGGATCAGCTCTTATGACTGTTATATATACAAAGCCCTCATTGGGATATAACCTTATTTACCTTAATACATCTTCCATTTGGTACCTCACTTTAAGGGTAAATTTCAGAATTTGTGTCAAAAAGACTCAAAACTCTAATATTATCATGAAATATTACTAATCACTGTATACTAGGGATGAGGATCGTAATTTGAAAAGTATCGAATTATTTCAATAAATATCTCTGGTAACGATAACCATATACAATATGAGAAACAAGAACAGGCCGATTTGAGCCTGTGAGTAGTAGTTAAGATATCGGCAAGATATTGTATCATTTTGAAAATATCAATATTGGATCAGATTGTTTTCAAATCAATTGATCGGCATCCCTAATGTATACCTTCACCATGCGGTGGCCCCATCTGCTGACAACATGAAGAACTAAAAAGTTCCTGATGTTGTCCCAGCATCACACCAAATTGACTATTAACCCATCCAATGCTAAGGCTACTTTTGTCAAATGCACAATAACGCAGAGATTTTTGAAAACCAACTAAACCCTGTCATGTTGGTATTCATTGGATAGCTTTCGCATCCGAGAGTACCCATGTGCCAGGGTTGCAATTATCTTTCATGTTTTTGCATCATTTTGTATTTGACACATTAGCTTCTAGTAGCATAAGGGTTAAGCTCCATAATGGTAATGCTGAGGCTACGTTTATCCGCAGCACAATGACGCAAAGATTTTTTAAAAACCATCTAAATCCTGTCATGCTGGTATTCATTGGAAAGCTCTCGCTGAGTACTCTCAGATGAGTACCTATGTACCAGGGTTGCAATCATTTTTCAGGTTTTTTGCATCATTGTGTATTGGCCAAATTGGCCACCAGCAGCATAAGGGTTACGCTTCATGATAGTTATGTATTTGGTGGCAAAGAGTAAAGATGCCAATCTTTGACACCTGGTCATCAATCAAAACAAGGTGAGTTTGGTATGATGTTAGATTCCGGTAAATGTTGTAAGTGTCTCTGGCACTTGAAATTCACACTGTTAAGCACTTCTTTGAGCCGCTACTACATAGTACATGTCAAAGCATTCAAAAGCATTCAGTTTTGAGAATTCCGGGCCTCTAGTATTGTCCGGATGACCAGTTCATTCATAATTTCTGTGCAATAACATCAAATTCCACCTCTGTGACTTTAAACCATGTCCATATCCCTTATGCTGCTGGAGGCTTATTTGGCCAATACAAATTGATGCAAAACTTGAAAAATGATCGAAACCATGGCACATGGGCACTCATCTGAGAGAACTGGGTGAGAGCTATTGGATGAATACCAACATGACAGGGTTTAGATGGTTTTGAAAAAATCTTTATGTTCTTTTGCATTGGATGGAAGTAGCCTCAGCATTGGAAGGTTAACATGGCAAATTTCACATATTCATGTACATGTTAATCCCATGTAAATTTCACACTTCTAGAATTGTTGTAGGTTTCCAATACCTTTTACATTCTTGTATTCTTAAGGCTGTGGATTCCTACAAAGGTCACATTCCAGATGTTATAAATTCAAATTCATATTTGAATTTAATTTTGGCACATTCCCAGTACATTCACAAGATGGTGAATTTCCTCCAAATTTGTGAATTCTTAACCATTTTCACATTCACTGTGCATTCACAAGATAGTGAATCTCCTCCAAATCTGTGAATTCTTATCCATTGTCACATTCACAGTACATTCACAAGATAGTGGATCTGCTCCAAATCTGTGAATTCTTATCCATTGTCACATTCTCAAGATAGTGAATCTGCTCCAAATCTGTGAATACTTATCCATTGTCACATTCACCGTTGTTCTCCGAGTTCCTTACAAATAGCACATTTCCAGAGCATTCACTGACTGCATTCAGAAGATTCCCTCTTCATTAGTTCTGTGAATTTTTCACCTATGGCAAATTCCCAGTGTATTCAAAAGATGTTTCTTCTTCCATAGTTCAGTTAATTTTTACCAATGGCAAAATCCCAGTGCATTCAGAAGATGTTTCTTCTTCCATAGTTCAGTGAATTCTTTACCAGTGGCGAATTCCAGTGCATTCAGAATATATCTTATATTCAATATTTCTGCATTTTGTTACCAATGGTAAATTCCCAGTGCATTCAGAAGATATTTCCTCTTCCATAGTTCAGTGAATTTTCACCAATGGCAAATTCCCAGTGCATTCAGAAGATATTTCCTCTTCCATATTTCAGTGAATTTTCACCAATGGCAAATTCTCAGTGCATTCAGAAGATATTTCCTCTTCCATATTTCAGTGAATATTTCACCAGTGGCGAATTCCAAGTGCATTCAGAAGATATTTCCTCTTCAATAGTTGTGTGGATTCTTAACCAAAGGTAAATTCCTAGTGCATTCAGAAGATAGTTCTCTTCCACAGTTCTGTGAATTCTTTACCAATGGCAAATTCCTAGTGCATTCAGAAGAATGGCACATTCTCTGTGCATTCTCGAGAAGATATCTTCACTTTGTAAATTCCTCTGTAAAGTCCTCAATGGCACAGTCACACTACATATATAAGATGGTACCTCTGCAAATGCTCTGTCATATCCTTAACTGATATCACATTCAAAAGATGATATCTTGCAAATTCTTCAAATTCCTGTTTGTTTCATAGTGCCTACTGGTGGAATGAAGCCTCAAGGGGACTAGTGTCAACCCAACCATAATGTGTTTATATGATAGCTGTGCAGAGTACAAGAGATATTTGTCTAACTGAGGAGGCCTACGTTGACCAGTCCATCCTAGATCTTTCTGTTACTCCTTCTGAGAGATGGTTTGATTTGACAAGGCCTATGTTGACCAGTCCATCCTAGATCTTTCTGTTACTCCTTCTGAGAGATGGTTTGATTTGACAAGGCCTACGTTGACCAGTCCATCCTAGATCTTTCTGTTACTCCTTCTGAGAGATGGTTTGATTTGACAAGGCCTATGTTGACCAGTCCATCTGTCCATCTTAGATCTTTCTGTTACTTCGGAGAGATGATTTGTCAAACTGAGGAGGCCTAGCTATGCTGACAAGGCCACCTGTAGAACCTTGTGTTACTCCTTCTAGATGTTCTCCGAGACCAATGAGTGCTCTTGTATCGTTTACATTACAGAGAAAGTTGCGCACCAACATGCGCAGAACGTCCCTCTTGAGCGATCCTTGAGCGATCCTGGCCAACATACGGGCCATTGGTTGCGTATCCGGAGGATCGACATTCGTGTCCATGGCAAATACTCTTGACCAGTGATCTTATCCATTGCTTTTTGTGAGGCTGACTGTCCGTTCATCATTTCTTGATGAAATAAAATGGCAATGCGCACGTTGATTTGGTAAAAGTTGGTCAGGAAAAGAAAGCAACTGATCGAATATCCTAAGATACCGTGCATTGGAGGTTTTATTTTTAAAAGGAGGCTGTTTTAACATTCAGTATTGTTTTAGTGGCCTCCGGCTGCGGCTTTTTCAGACTTCAATGATTATGTTAACCCTCCTGCATGGGCTTAGCCAGTCTTTTGGACGAGCAGAAATTTTGATTTGCTATTTTGGACAGACATTTTTGAAATCCTGGCTAAATTCCTGCCCTATGGTCATACAAGTTATCAATGCAAGCCGACTGCATGTATTAAACAATTTGTATGCTTTAAAAGGATTAACACATTTTCTGATTTAAGCCTTTTTTTTAAACCTGACTTTTTGTGGTCTCCTTCCTTAAGCAAGGGTACTATGTTGCATTCCAGTATGCAACCATGGTAACGGTTGCCACAACAAAATCACCATGACAGCGGTTGCCACAACAAAATCAACATCAAGACGTCTTACTTTTATCAGCCCTCTCATGTATTACCCATGAGACTTAGGGGTAAGGACTTAGTAAATCTCCGGCTTTTCCGTGGTAGCTGTTTCTCCGTTGGCTTGTTCAGCATGGCCGTTCTGCATGGAGAATTCACGCATTCTGAAGACAAAATCATAATAGGAAATATGTATAAACATACATAAATATATACATATACATATATATATATATATATATAGATTCATGAAATCAAGCAAGTAAAGAATAGTGAGAAAAATATATGAAGGAATAATTTTGATGAGAACATTACCAACAACTCTCCTTCAAAAATGTTGTAAGACTATTCTTAATTTACAAGTTATTGTCAAAAGTATCATAGATCCAGACGACAATTTCTGATATTTCACTTACTTCATGATCAGAGAGGTGTTTTCAGCCACTGCATCCCGTACCTCAGCTGTATCACGTTCCAGTAACTGCAAACTGAAACAGACAAACAGATATAGTGAATGTATTTCTACAGTGCCGACATTTAATTCCTTCACTAAGTGCCCAGGCATAATACACGACCGTATGCCTGATTTCCACCCAGATTCCTTGGCATGGATTCATGGATGACCTCACAACTGAACGTGGCTTTGATTCACAAGCTACTTGGGTCATTCATTTGATTGGCTTATTGTTTTGACATGCTATCCATGGTTGTGTGTACAACCAGGCACTGGCAGATGTACGGTCGACTGGTACAGGAATACAATATCTGAACTGTAGTGAAAGTTTTACCTAACAGCTGACCTATAGGTGGCGCCACCAGGTATGCCACCAGGTGCAGCTGCGACGTGACCTATAGGTGGCGCCATCTGTCACCAGTGGGTGCAGCTGCGACGCCTCCATATCTGAAAATGTTCCCCTTGTCCCCTTGACAAGTTCTTTTAACATACCTGATTCATGCTTTTAATACAAAGTGCACAATTAGATTGTTTTATTTGTATTTATACCCATGACTATATGTAATAAAAAGTTTGATCCTTTCCGTGCTTACTCATTTGAGATTTCGCGCATTAGTTCCCTGTCTCTTGCTGACGTCCTGGTTCCCTTGCTCGTCCTGGAGGTGGCCGGACTGCCGGATTGCGGGACGGGTACGACACTGCTGATGGCAGCGCTTGCAGCACCCAGGTTAACCATGGCCTTGCTGTATGTTAGGGTATACATACTCTCCACCTGTAAAAATAAAACAAGATAAAAAAACTCACTTGAAGTTGAGCTTCCAACAAGAACACAAAAACAATGCATATATTATACATATATATATATATATATATATATATATATATATATATATATATATATATATATATATATATATATATATATAGGACAAGTGGAAATTTTACAGGATCGGAAAATCCTAGGTGTTGGTTTCAATATACAATGGTTTACGCTAGAAATCAGATGCTTCGAATCCAATACTTTTGACATATACTACAGCATTTGACAAAATTTATGTAAGAATTTGAATCTTTTCAACCCATAACTTATGACATACACTACAGCAGTTGAGGAAATATGTGCAAGAATATTGGAACTTTCCAACCCATAACTTGAGACAGTGGATACAGCAATAGAGAAAATATAACTAATGACAATTACTTCCACAGTAGAGAAAATAAATGTAAGAAATTGGACTTTTTCAACTCATAACTTATGAGAATTTCTACAACACTAGAGAAAATATATGTAAGAAATTGAATCTTTCAAACCCCTAACTTACGTCAATCACTACCGAAGTAGTGAAAATACATGTACGAAATTGAATCTTTCCAACCCAAAAGTACTAAAACAGTTGAATAACTACCACGGTAGAAGAAATACATGCAAATTAACTCAGATCTTTCCGACCCAAAACTTATGACATTTGCTTAAACAGTTGAGCACTGTATACCTCAGTTCAATAAGCGCATCCCCCCCCCTCCCCCCTTTTTTCTGAAAAAGATTGGAAGGGGCAAGCCAGTGGACATTATTTTCTGGCCTTCTGAACCTCCAGCAGATTACCTACATACCTTTTTTCAACCTGTTACTGGCACATGCGCTTAAGATAGGAATACAGTTATACCTTTTCTTGGCTGTTGTAGGGATTAGTGAAAAAAGTATTTACATGACAATGCCAATAACGAAACAGTCAAATAAGTTGTTACGTACCTGGTCTAACTCTTTGATGAGAAGAGCATGGCTGTCAATGCGACCTTTGACCTCCAGCTCAAGCTTCTTTAGACGACTCTTGATTTTGATGGCAAAGCTTAAATATAAACGGAGAAGTTTACAATTCCAATGCTGAGGCTACTTTCATCCAACACACAAGGAAGCAAAGACTTATCAGGGTTTCACAATGACCATATTGTTCTACTGGTCTGCTAAGAAGTTGTATCTGAAGCCTACTACCTATACCTACTACCCCTTCCAATGCTATAGGCTACTTTTGTCCAAAGCACCAGGACAATCTAAACCCTGTCATGTTGGTATTCATTGGAAAGCTCTCACTGAGTATACCCAGATGAGTACCCATGTGCCAATGTTTCAGTTATTTTTTCAGTTTTTTTGCATAATACTACCTATACCTATGCTAAGGCTACTTTTGTCCAAATCACCAGAACATAAAGATTTTTGAAAACCGTCTAAACCGTGTCATGTTGGTATTCATTGGATAGCTTTCACTGAGTACTCTCAAATGAGCACCATTCTGCCAGGGTTTCTGTCGTTTTTTTTTGTTTTTTTCACACCAGTTTGTATTGGCCAAATTAGCCAGCAGCATGAGAGTTAAGGCTAGCTTGTGAATGACCTTTTGTTACTGTTTTGTTAGGATTTATTTGCTTTCAACAACTTAAGTCATACACTTACAATTTCTTCCTATTCCATTTTTTGTAAAACAGTTAAATAACCCTTCCAATGCTGAGGCTACTTCCGTCCAAAGAACAAGGACACGAAGGTTTTTCTATTCCGTTTAAAAAATAATTTGAGCATTGTGGGTATGAATGGAGAAACAAAAACATACCCAAACCATTCTATGAAACTGCTATATATATATATATATATATATATATATATATATATATATATATATATATATATATATATATATATATATATATATATATA
>OZ012687.1:44658983-44686483 GCA_963942565.1 Maea johnstoni
AGGCTTAACCTGGACGAGCAGTCTGTTGAGTTCTGTCCTGTACTGGTTGACGTCAGTGCCACCTTGGCAAACAGATCCAGTGTCTGCATCTGCCAAGCATGTTTCTCTGTGAAGCTCCGGGAGCGCTTGAGGGTTTCCTCACAGACAAGCTGGTGGTGCACCACGTAGTTGCGAATGTGAAGAATATCCTCCATCATTACAGAGCTGAAGAGAATATTTTCCATCATTACAAATTTCACTTGTGCACCATAAAACATACAGACAATTATCAGACTATCTTGTTAATCTGGAAAAAAAAGTGCACAATACTATGAACCCCCTCAGGACCAGGACAAAAGTGTCCACATTAAGGGGTGTTCACATCTCAGAGGTCTTTTCATTATGTAAAGGTACAAGTGAGACAGGGAAATCGTGTCACATTAGGAAGTGTTCACATCTCCAGGCCAAGGGCGTTCATAATGAGAGATTTCACTATACATCTTTCGATAGAAAGAATTACAGATAAGTATTTGACAAGAGTGGCTAGTGGTTCCAAAAAATATGATCACATTATACCAGTTCTAAAGAACTTCACTGGCTGTCCCATCAGGACAAGAAGTCTCTGCTTTTGACTTTCAAATTCATGCAAGGATGTGTCCCTCTATACTTGAGGGAATTGTTAGTCAAACAAGCCAATACGAGGACTCTAAGATCAAACACTAAGAACTTATTACAGATACCACACACTTATCTGAAAGGTTTGGTGACAGAGCCTTCTGTGCCTTTGCACCACGCCTTTGGAATGAGCTCCCCAACAACATCAAAGCTGCTGAAAGTGTGCAAAACTTCAAGAAACAGCTGAAACCATTGCTATTTCGAAAAGAGTTTATTTGACTATATGGACCATAAACATCTGTCCACTGACTATTCTTTAAAGTGCATTTGAACATTATAGGTGGAAAGGGCGCTATATCAAATATCAATTATTATAATTAACTCTGACAATAGTAGGGCTGTACACCGGTACACGGTACCAGCACCGAACCGGGAACCGCTTCAGGAAATACCGGGGAATACCCGTTTCAATTTTAAACGGTACTGCTATCGGTATTTTCCTGAAGTGGACATGGACGAAACACGCACAAAATTCGTTCAGAAGTTGAGGAGCAAGTCCTCAAACACGGCCAGAACTGTCAGACCTGACAGTTCGAAAAGAAACTTACGTGATTGCAGCGAGACTATGAGCAGTGCTTCGCTACTGTCGCGCCGCCATGTTGGACTACGTAGTTTATTCTTCAGATCGTGGTGGCGCTGCAGTAGCGAACTAGCTGCTATGATCATTTTCCCCATTGTCCATTGAAGCGTTAGCAGTACCGTTAAAATACCGTACCGTTTCGTTGGTATCGGTACTGGGTACCGTACCGTTTCATCCTTAAAGGTATGCAGCCCTAGACAATAGTACTCACATGAACATCTTGACAGCTGATGTGATTGTGGCCTGTACATTAAGGTAGTTCTTAATGGCCCTTGTAATAAGATAGGCCGTACCACAGCACATCTTGGCCAGACGATGGTCCTCATCGATGTTCAAAGTCGGGGTGATCTTCGGGATTTTAGCTGAAAAAGATAAACAAGAAGGTGTAAATAGAAATGCTACAAGTTCATCTCTGGTAAGTCAGGAGAGGGTTTCATATACTGACAATTACAGCAGGAATAAAACGTAGGTCCAAATAGTTTCTTGCGGTATCTTCTACTTTAATCTAATTTCCGAACACTGCCATCCTTCATACAAGAAGTATATTGCTGGTTAAACACATCCTAACGCACAAGAAATGGAGCTACTGAGAGGAGCCATATTAGTATATTAATATCCTTATCTGGAGCTGCATAGTACCGTATTACCCCGCATACACCCCGCACCCCATAAATAATACGCACCCCCTCCCCAAGTCCCTTTCCCATATGTAAAATACAATGCCCTGTTTATAACACGCAGGCGTAGTTGGGGAGTGCGAATCTTAACCCCAGTACCGTAACCAGCATTGACTCAGAGAAGTACTGGCTTAAATCGTACAGTGTTTATAGTGCTCAGAGTCACTGTGCAAGTGATACCAATTAACAGTATGGGAAAAAGTCTATTTTTAAACATGATCTGGTATGTCCAGGGTATCAGAATGGCAATCATCATAACTTCGTCAAGGTGACAGGCCAATAGACAATAGGAACCCACCCAAGTATTTTCGACCATGCCTTACACGTCCATAGCATCCCTGTAAAAATGTTCTGGTTAATGTACCCGTTGATAACACGCACCCCCTCCTTAACGTAGGTGCTGCAGTGTATAAAAGTGCGGGGTGTATGTGGGGGTAATACGGTAAACACTTGTTATAAGCTGCTACCTTACTGCACCTTTGAGGCCTAGAGGGGTTCAGCCTGTAATGGTTTAGTGTATACTTTTTTCTTGCAGATCTCAAGACAATTGCCTTTGGGGTAATCCAAATTTCCCCAGTAACTATTTTACCAAAATATCAATGGTAAGCAAAAGTTGGTGGTCCAAGTTAACAGGAATTTACAGTTCTAGTTAAGTGCAAAGAATATCCTCTGAGACCTACAGGGGTTTAGCCTATAATGGGTTTAGTGTATCAATTTCTCATACTGATCTCAAGACATTTTCTCATACGGGTCGCCTTTAACATGATAGGGGGTGGCCCAAATTTCGAAGTAACTATTTTGCAAAATATAAATGCTAAGCAAAGTCTGGTGGTCCAACTTGACAGTAATTTACGGTGTATCATGTATTTCTTACGGATCTCAAGCGGTGCGAGTTTGGTGAAATCCGGGGCATTTTGTGGGTAGATGATGATTGGTCGCTCGGCCGAGGTGGGCGGGGTAGTTTTCTGCTGCCTGCATGGGGCTGATGGCTTGCGTGAGTAGTGTATTATCGTAGACGAGAAGCTGCTGGTCGGCTGCCAGGTCGGTCTGACCTGCGATCAGATCCTGCACCTTCGACAAACTGAAATGAACACGGCAGTGAATTCCTGGAGAACACTGAACATTTCCAAAAAAAAAAAAGAAGAAAATTCTGATAAACTCATGAATCTGTTCAACAATCATAACTGCAGCTACTCTCCTCAACAGATTAAAGCTTATGAGTTACTTTTGAAATGATTGGGTTAACAAATTCATAGCCAGATTATCACTGCAATATTTTTGAGGCGAAACCGTGATTCAGAAAATATTTGAAATTGTACCTTTTTCTGTCCACATATATATTGAGGATGGAGATGGATGAGATTGAAATATTTGAGAAAGAAATGGGTACTCATCTGACTGCACTCAGTGAGAGCTATCTAATGAATACCAACATGACAGCGTTTAGATGGTTATCAAAAATCTTTGTTTCTTAATTTTTGCATTGGACGAAAGTAGCCTTAGCATTAGAAAAGGGCTAATTTCCAATGCTGAGGGTACTTTCATCCGAAGCACAAGCATGCAAAGATTTGTGAAAACCATCTAAACCCTGTCATGTGGGTATTCATTTAAATATTCTCAGATAAGTACCCATATGCCAGGGTTCCACTCATTTCTCAGCTTTTTGTCACCATTTCATGGTGACAAAATTAGCAACCAGCAGCGAAAGGTTTAAATAACATCTGACCCAACTAAATTTTTTATCTGTACCTTTCGTTTCTGTCTACGTATATCTTGAGAAGAGAGACGGATGGGACGCTGAAAACCGTGAGAACCTTTTTCTCCACAATGCACTCAATTTCATGAAAGAATTTCTCAAATGTCCACATCCTATCCGGCTTGCACTCCACCAGACCGGCAAACACAGGCGTAATCAGATCCTTCAGGCCCCTGTGAAAAACAAAAGAAACAAACTTCATCTTAGAGTAACAATCAGGGGGACTCAACATTAAAGGAGAAAATGTAACAATTAATACAGCGGAGAAGCCGTTTATATAAGTTTATTTGGAAGAAAATTGTGTTTGTGCGCAAGCTATATGCGCAACTTTTTTCCACTAAGTACAAGCAAAGGCGTCCTCTATCGGAGGAAAAAGGGCAAGGAATGCTGTCATGATGAGACAGATTACAAACTCGTAACTTTGTGACTGCATTTGTTGAAGGGGAATGCATAATTATCATCGAGATCTTGGGCTAGATTTCTACCCATTGGGTGAGAACATTTACTTAATACTCATAATAGAAGCTTTCATGATAACTTAGATGAATAAAAACAAGTGGATATAAAACCAGCTGGTCAACCTGAACAAGCTGGCGGCGACGAATAGCCCAAAAGTTGTGTTCTGCACATGATGGTGCACAAGTTTCTCGAGAGTCCTCATAGGTCTTTCACTCCTAGTGACTTTACATGTAGGCCAGATTCGAGACCCCTGGCATAGCCAGGCCTTCACTAGAGAACATATAGTAATTGGTCTCTCGCTACATATCCATTCTTTTATTTATCTAAGATGATGTCTTACTGTGAGAGTCTGCATGTTTTTGGAAGTTCTCTGCTCCATTCGATCCTGCCGCCTTCAGAGTGCTGTACGCCCGATATGACACCAGATTCCTTTGTTGTTGTGATCCTATGCCTACAATGAAAAATATATTCAATATAACACAGGTAAACTCGCTTAACCCCTTGTGCTACTGGTGGCTAATTTGACCAAAACAAAATAAAGCAAAAAAAACTAAGAAATAACTGAAACCCACGAACATGGGTACTCATCTGAGAGTACTCAGTCAGAGCTATCTAATGAATACCAAGATGACAGGGTTTAGATGGTTTTCATACACTTTGCGTGTTTTGTGCTTTGGATGAAGGTAGGCTCAGTATGGATGGGTTAATCCAGATGGGTGTGGACCCAAACTATGTGTAATCCGGATGTAATCCAGATTACAGAATCGCGGCCCATCGGAAATCTAATTGCAACCCCTCATATCCCCCCTCTTTCCCCCAACTCTCCACCTACATCCCCCTGTCTATTTACCTACGATGAAAAATATATTCAATATAATAAGATGAAAAATATATATATATATGATAATATAAGGCATCCTTTCACATCCTTTTCAGACAAAACGGGCCTGACAATTTTGAAAATTTTACATACAAAAGCATTTTATGGAAAACATTTGAAGGGGAAATTTTGATCAGAGACAAATAACATATCACTCCTTCAGGTATTTTTCCAACTTTGCCTGCAAGATTTTATCAAAACTGTCAGGCTGCAAATATATAAATCGGAAAAGAAATTTGTCTTCAAAAATTGGGACTGATCATCAAAATTGGAAGTAAAAATAGTGAAATCACCGATTAATCGATTAATCTGAATAACACTAGTGCTTACATGGTTTCTTTATTGCGCCTTCCTCCGTACGGTCGGAAGGGAGCTGACCAGCGGCGACATGGTAGAAGGTGACTCCAAGTGACCACAGGTCAACGCTGGCACCGAACTGTTTCCCGGAGCGGTCCGCGGAGCACTGCTTCTCATCGTACATTTCCGGGTGAAGATATTCCTCTGTGCCGTAGAGCGAATTAAACTGCTCTTCCTCCTGAAGTTCCCGAGCTGCACCAAAGTCAATCAACTTATATACTGACCTGGAAAATAAATTAAATGATTTATTTAGATATTCAGCTATCAATTATATCATTTATTCAATAATGAGGTTTATATGTATCGATGGAATATTCTCTTGAAAGCTTTCAAGGTATCTGCATAATAACAACTTATATTTTGACCTAGAGGAATGAATTAAATGATCTATTGAAGTATTCAGTTTATCAAATTATATGATTTATTTTAATAATAAGGTTTATATATGTATTGATGGAAAGGTCTCAAGCTTTCAAGGTATCTTCATATCAACAACTTACATATAAACCTAGAGGAAATAATTAAATGATATATTCAGGTATTAAGTTATCAAATTATATGACTAATTTTAATGTAAAAAAAAATTATATACTTTCAATGCCAAAAAATACTTGTATTACATCATAAATTCTGTGAAACATACAAAACCATATTTTCTAGTTGAATACCTTTTGTCATCCCAATATAGCGCATTATGTTCCCAGGTTTGATGTCCCGGTGAACTATGTTCAGGCTTTTTAGGTAACCTATACCATTGGCTGAAAAACACAATACAAATTATTGTTGCATTGAGCAACTGCAAAGCCTTTTGGTTCAAAAAATTTGATGCAAATTTATGTATTATGTATATATAAACATAAATATATATAAATATATAAATAATGAAAATATATAAATATATAAATATAAATATATGTATATATATACATATATATATAAATATATATATATATATATATATATATATATATATTATATATATATATATATATATATATATATATATATATATATATATATATATATATATATATACATATACATAGTGCAGTTATATCAAGGTACTTCTGTATTCCTCAAACCAGCTAAATGCTCCATTGTAAAAGCATTAAACCTTATGCTGCTGGTGGCTAATTATGCTTACACAAAATGATGCAAAAAAACCTGAAAAATGACTGAAACCCTGGCACATGGGTACTCATCTGAGAGTACTCAGTGAGAGCTATCTGATGAGTACCACCATGACAGGGTTTAGATGTTTTTCACATATCTTTGCATTTTTGTGCTTTGGACGAAAGTAGCCTTAGCATTGCATCACTAAAATAAGAACATGAGTACTCACCGACATCTCTAACTACTGTTAGGAACTCATTTTCTTCAAATCCAAACGCATTTTCTGGGTCGTCCAGCATGTTGAAGACGCTGCTGCCATTACACAGTTCCATGATGATCACCTTACTACGTGTATACGTCTACAATAGCACAAAAACAGATATAATCATTGTTTCATAAAGGAACACCAATATAAGTGATATGTATACCTTACCTTACACATATATTGGTATAAATATATATATATAAAGGTATTCGGTTTATAGTCTTGTTTCCATGGAGATGTTCACACGACCTTCCTCCCCTAGCAGGCCTGTACACACAGAGACGATTTCAATCCCCCGAGGGATATTCCAGAGCAGCTGGCAGCATATATATATATAGCGCACAGACTCTAAGCACTGCCTTATTAATGCTAGGTACCGACTTTGCAGCTGGGTAGACTGAGGCAATAATGAATATATATATATATATATATATATATATATATATATATATATATATATATATATATATATATATATATATATATATATATATATATATATATACATTTGTATATATATGTATGTAAAGGGGGTGCACTTATTTGGGGTCTGTGAAGTTAAAAGGGGAATACAGTACAACTTGGTGCTTTGATTTGTATTTGATCTGTTAAATAGCTGAAGAAGTGGCACTTCAAAATAGGAGAGGGGTTAACAACTTAACATACATACAAACAGTAGCACATGTGGAACAGGTGTGCAAAAAATGTACAGGTTGAACAGATTCAAATCATTCATACCTAGTCTTCCCCTTGAAGAGTATTATATGAATCTGTGATATACTTAAAACCCTTCCAATGCTGAGGCTACTTTCGTCCAAAGCACAAAAACGCAAATATTTTTGAAAGACATCTAAACCCTGTCATGTTGGTATTCATTGGATAGCTCTCACTGAGTACTCTCAGATGAGTACCCATTTGCCAGGGTTTCAGTTATTTTTCAGAATTTTTGCATCATTTTGTATTGCAAAAGTAGGCACCAGCAGCACAAGGGTTAAACAAAGAACCCCAGAATAAAGCATGAACTCACAGTATATTTCAGGGAGGGTTTCAGTGTGTACTCTTTTACAGTTTTCCCTCAAATATTAAAAAAAAATGCTTTTGTTGCAGATATTGTTAACCCATTAGTGCTCACAGCTGCGAAAAATGGTCCAATTATTTTGGTAGTATCTTTTTTACCAGAGCATTCTTCAGAAAATATTTAAAGACGAAATGCGATTTAGAACCCACATCTCTCCTTCAAATATCTTGCCAATTAATGCTCGATTTCCAAATTATTTTAAAAGTAATTTCATTTTTATAAAAGATCTCGGAGCATTAATGGTTTTAAGGCATGAATGGATAGTTTGACACGTTTAAAAATTGTTACTGACAATCATGGTCTTAGCCAGAATTTAGAAACTGGGTGTCCAAAAATTGGCAATCATAAAATGTTTGGCAGTCTTTTTTTCAAGGAAGACCACAATATACTCAGATCACAACCCAACCATAAACATGCATTTACTCAATGAAATAAAGCATAATGTCGATATACCATGGTATGGGAGTAATATTGAGGTAATAAAATTCAATGAAATGCTTGAAATTGACATTTTAAGAAATTCCTCACAAGATATTTTGGGTGTTCTAAAGGGTGATTTTTGATGGTTTGGGTGTCCAAATTGTCACCCAGACGCCCTGCTGGCAAAGACTATGCCCACAATGCATTGCAAAGCAGGCCCGTGCACCTACCTCTTCCTCCACTGCTAAGAGTGAGACGACATTCTTGTGATCGAGTTTTCGCAGAAGCTCAAACTCCCTCATCTGTACTCCGATTGGACGCTGGTGACTCATGCTGTTAAACGTTTTAACGGCATACTTGTCTCCGGTTTTCTGAAAAAAGCAAACAAAGAAATCATACATGGTGCAACACTGTGTCTAATAGGGCTGTCATTGGTATCTGATTTATTTCAATTCGATAATCAACAAAATATTTATAGATTTGGTGTGTCAATCCGATTGCATTGGTTAGGATAGGAAAAACTTGAATATTACCAATACTAGGCATTGTAGTACTTATCTGAAAAGCCCAACAACATTCAACATCCAAAATATTAATAAAATAGTTTTTGTTTGGCTTCTGATTGACATTTCTCCTTCAAAGAATTTCCAAAAAAATGCTTTTGTTAGAAAAAATATTATCAAAATGATCAGACCTGTTTTGTCTGCTCGGAGTGTGAATGGGTTAACCCTCATGCAGCTGGTGGCTAATTTTGCCAATACAAAATGATGCAAAAAAGCTGAAGATGACTGAAACCCTGACACATGGGTACTCATCTGAGAGTACTTGGCGAGAGCTTTCCAATGAATACCAACATGACAGGGTTTAGATGGGTTTTCATTAAATCTTTGCATCCTTGTGCTTTGGACGAAAGTAGCCTTAAGTATTCGAAGGGCTAAGAATTGATATAATTAATTAATTCCATAGATCTTTTATGAGAAGCATGGAGATCACTTGTTAAGGGAATTTCCGGGCATGAAAGGATTTTGAAAGTCTTAACTGCTTATAACCAATGTAAAGAAAGAAAGTTTATAGAATTAAAATTGACATATAAATTAAAGCAAAAGTTTTGATCTAAAAAAGAAAAGCAACCGATTAAATGGTAGTTCTATCATAGGGATAAAATCTGTTGTTATCCATGTCAATTGTTTGTAATGCTAATCCATAGCCAGATAGACATGCCCAGGCATATTTGTTTATACCACTCCTACCCATAATCAGGGTGTCTGCCACCAGTGGCAAGCAGTAATTAGGAGCATCTTAGAATTCATGTGTAGTGTTTATGTAATTGCAATTGACCTGTACTATGTAGGTATATATATCCATGTTGAACATTGTAAAGAGATCCTTTAGCTGGGAGCTGCCTGGCTGATTGGAAGCAACCCCAAGCTGTGGACTGCCCACCTTGGAACTAGAAGTAATAAATAGTTTGCATACAACTATCAGTCTTCAAGTTGGATTTCCCTTTACAATAGTTCTTTATTTACCTTCAAATACGTATCACCCATCTTGAGTTCAGTAGTGATCTACTAAAATGGCCGAAGAATTTGGTCGAATGTTCGGGAAACCCCCTAGTGTATCTGATGACATCAACACATAACAACCATACTACTGCATATTATAAACACTCCTGCATTCCCATTTTTGTCTACTTAGAAACGCTATAAAACTCAAATGATGATTATCAATGATATGCAATAGAAGTTTGCAAAGAACTAATTTAGCAATATTAGCAGTTTTTAGTATCATATTGCTATTAAAGTGTAAACGTTCCGAAAGTTTACTGTTGGCTGTAAGTAATCTAGGTGACCACGACAACCTTGAACTGTTTTTTATGATGACTGCTTGAACCATAAAGGATCATGTTCCAGCGTTGTAGATAAGTTAGTGTGTGGATACTATGTTGTGCTGAATGTTTATATGTGTAGGTTGAGTCTTTAATAAAATTTCTCCTTGGAGAGTCTGCTTTATATCTGATATGTGAGGATGTTGTCAGAGTGTTTTTATGCCATGTTTTTTATGTTTATATATATATATATATATATATATATATATATATATATATATATATATATATATATATATATATATATATATATATATATACATATATATATAATATATATTTATATATATATATATATATCTATCTATCTATCTATCTATCTATCTATCTATCTATCTATCTATATATATATATATATATATATATATATCTATATCTATCTATATCTATATCTATATAACTATATATCTCTCTCTCTCTCTCTCTCTCTCTCTCTCTCTCTCTATATATATATATATATACTATATATATATATATATATATATATATATATATATATATATATATATATATATATATATATATGTACACACACACACGTATGTGTGGTGTGTTTGCTTATTAAACCAAATAGACATGTATGTATATATATAAAACCCACATAAGGGTGTCCCCATCGTAGGAGAATGGATTGTTTTGGAACCAGG
Source organism: Maea johnstoni (assembly GCA_963942565.1). NCBI lineage: Eukaryota > Metazoa > Annelida > Polychaeta > Spionida > Magelonidae > Maea > Maea johnstoni. Next base: position 44,669,755 of record OZ012687.1, read on the forward strand.
AATATGAGACTACAATTAAATGTGTTATCATCTTATACAGGCGTCCTGCTTTAATTGGCATAAAAACACCCTGAAAACATCCTCACAAATAAGTGATATTAAGCAGACTGTTCAAGAAATTCAGGGCTCGACGCTTACAGTGGTCCTATGGCCCCAGGCCAGGAAAAAATTCCCATAATGCGTAGGGCCAGTAAAAAAAGACCTCAACTGGTGCTACAGGACCAGTAGATATTTGGTGACATTTTTGTTAACAAGTTTCCCCTCAAGAATGTGCCAAATGTTTTTGAAATAAATGAATATGAAATAAATAAAAATAAATGTTGTCTGTGGATTTAAGGCAATGTTTTTTCTTTTTATATTAAAGAAAAATTTGTAGGACCAGTAAAAATTTTGCAGGACCAGTAGATACTAGATGTTACTGGTCCTACGGGGCCAGTAACAGATTGAGTTAGCGTTGAGGCCTGAAATTTGACTAAAAACTCAACCTACATTCCTCCTTCAGATGTAAGTTAAATTTTATTTACCAGGGTATTTTTAAGATAATCATAGATGTGGACAGCTTTCTAAAGTGACCTCAATGCATGAAAGGTTTAACCCTTTCAATGCTGAGGCAACTTTCGTCCAAAGCACAAGAACGCAAAGATATTTCAAAATCATCTAAACCATGTCATGTCAGTATTCATCGTATAGCTCTTGCTGAGTACTCTAATATGAGTACCCATATGCCAGGGTTTCAGTCATTATTCAAGGTTTTTTTGCATCATTTTTGTAGTGGCCAAATTAGCCACCAGAAGCATATTAGGGTTATGATATTTCAATGTGATTGCATCACCAATTCATCTTACCCACTCATGAGTAGGGTTCTCTTTAAGAGAAAGTGTTGTTTGTAACTCAAGTGCTTTTAGACAATAACTCAGTAATGAATCAAGAGTTCACAAACCATTTGAAGGAGTGTTTTGAGCGGAGTCTTGATTCACATTTCTCCTTGATACACTTTTCAGAAAGATAGTCATGCCCTAATGAGACACTACAAGGCATCATGGGTTTTCCCAAGGGATGACAAGTGAGTAACAGGCGGAGAATTTTCTACCCCGCCCCCCACATGCCCCCTCCCAGACATACCTTTAGATACGTTTCACCCTCATCCAAGTGAAACATCTTAATCACAGTCAATATTTTTAGCTATTTATGGGATCACAATTCGTGTGACAAAAATGGCGGCAAAAAATTCTCAGAGCCGGCAACTCATGTGACGGAGACGGGAAATGTGGGTGTTTGTTGGTATCAAATTTAATTGATTGATTATATTTTTATCCTTGTTGTTGTAAGCAGAGCCTTGATTCACATTACTCCATGATGTATATTTTGGAAACATAGTCATGCCATATGTGGACCACCACAATCATCATGGGTCACTGGCACCCAAGCAGGTGAAAAAATTTTCTGGTTAGCTGAGCAGCCCCTCCCCCCCTACGCCCCCTCTCTGACATACCTTTAGATAGGTTTGATCCTGATCATCCAAGTGAAACATCATGAAGTCTTGAAAGCACAGGTGAGTCAATATCTTTAGCTATTAATGACAGCAAACTTTGCCTGACCATAAATGGCGGGAAAATGGCAGACCTCTCTGAGCCGGCAACACATGTGACGATGACACGAGAGTTATATTTTGTTAGTTGGTATCAAATTTAATTGATTGATTTATTACTGGCCTTTTTAGTTCGCAGTAATTTCCTTCATGCTCTATTTCTGCATCTGTGAATAAATCCTAAAAATACTTTTAAAAATCAACAGGGCGTGATTTTGAAGACACGAGAATATCTGAGATTTGAATGACGTAACAGGGAATTCCCCATACCATATTGAGGCTATATCGTGCATTAAAAATACATGCATATAGTTTACGTATGACCTTCAGGTAGGATATTACAGATCACTTAAAAAGTTGACTTGAATCAGGACTGGACAGAGGTTTTGGAAGTAGGACATTCATGTATAGGAAGGGATGATTATTTTTTTAATTGAACTCTGACAAAATTATATTTTAAATATTGAATTCATATCTGACACACATAGGTGTGGTAATATCAACTTGTTGTATTAATTCCAATCCTATACCAGATACAACCTCCAATATCAAATCATCTCTGGCAAACGATTCTCATATCTAGATAGTAAATCACCTTCAATGAGCAGATCTGAAGCAATCAGGATCTAGATATCTTTACACAGATGTATATAACCGCATGCTGCTGGTGGCTAATTTGGCAAATACAAAATGAGGCAAAAAAACCTGAAAATGATTGAAACCCCGGCAAATGGGTTCTCATCTGAGAGTACTCAGTGAGAGCTTTCTAATGAATACCAACATGATAGGGTTTAGATGGTTTTCAAAAAACTTTGTGTCCTTGTGCTTTGGACGACAGTAGCCTCAGCATTGGAAGTGTTAATATCAGCATAGCAATAAATACTATGTACAGGAGTCAAGATAGAAAATCAATATCATAAATATTGCATAATAAAAGCCCCTTATTTAGGCCATCCAGGGCTCAGCACAATATATAGCCTGACTATAAAATGAGAAAATCCAGGCAGATAATTATTATCCCTTCTGCTGCTGGTGGCTAAGTTAGCCAATACAAAATTATGCAAAACCCCCTGAAAAATGACTGAAACCTTGGCACACAGGTACTCATCAGAGAGTAGTCAATGAGAGCTTTCCAATGAGTACCAACATGACAGGGTTTAGATGGTTTTCTAAACCCTGTCAATGAGAGCTTTCCAAGGAGTGCCAACATGACAGGGTTTAGATGGTTTTCAAAAATCTTTGTATTCTTGTGGATTGAAAGAAAGTAGCCTTAGCATTGGTACGGTTGTTAGCTATTCATGCATCAGAAACTTTGTGATTTTCTGAAACTTTGTCATTTTCTGATTCATGATTGTCTCAATTATCCCTAGCATCATTAGGACCCAGAATTCAATTGTTTAGGTCTGTTCTATATCTGCAGAAAGAGAGATTTTTGTGTCAGATATGACAGAATTGTTGGTACAAAAACCCATTTCAAATATGTCCTCCCACTAATATCTTAATTGATACTGTTTCAAGGGCTAAGTCCTAATCACTTTTGAAAAAAAAAGTGTCCAATTATCAGGGATACAAAATAGGGTTTTTAGTCATTATTCCTTATTAAAATTGACATATCTAGCGCACATTAACTGCAGTTATTCCATTGACAAACCAGGCAATTAATTAGCTCTATATTAGGGCATGACCCTACCTATGCTTAAAAACAGTTCCTGAGATTGAGATTGATAGAAATTAGTGGGGGGGGGGGGGGGGGGGGTGGTCTGTGCTGTTAAATGGAGGAATACTGGATATGTATCTTTAATATCAGTTTTACTATTCCAGGTATACAAGACAATGATTCCAGACCACTCCAGATATGGATGGGTTAAAATGACATCCTCACACAAAACCTAGTAGGTATGAAACTTATTGTCTCACTACCTGATATACTTGTCAAAGAATATTAAAGTTAACCCTTCAAATGCAGCTAAGGATACTTTCCTCCAAAGAACAAGGATGCAAAGTTTTATGAAAACCATCTAAACCCTGCCATGTTGGTATTCATTAGATAGCTCTTGCTAAGTACTCTCAGATGAGTACCAATATGCCAGGGTTTCAGTCATTTTCAGATTTTTTGCATAATTTTGTATTGGCAAATTAATCAGTGTTCACCCTTCAGGACGCCCAGCTTTTTTTGTGAGGAATTTCTTAAAAAGTCAATTCCAAGCACATAAGTGAATTTTTTCATCATAATACAATTCCCATGATATGGTATAAGGATAGTATGCCTTATTTTTATTTCAATAAGTTTATCCATATTTATGGTTGAAATCTGAGTATATTGTGGTCCCACTTGAAAGATTGGACGCCCAAAACATTTACAAATGCCAATTTGGGCACCCATATATATATATATATATATATATATATATATATATATATATATATATATATATATATATATACATATATATATATATATATATATATATATATATATATATATATATATATATATATATATATATATATATATATATATATATATATATATATATATATATATATAGGGTTGCATACCGGTACTCGAGTACGATAGGAACCGATATTCATTTCAAAAAGAACCGGTATTTACCCGTTTCGTTGAGAACCGGTACTAAAAGGCACCGTTTCGTTTTTGAGTACCGCTTCGTTTCAACAGATTAAACAATTTGTTACTGCCAATCATATGCGGCAATGACGTATTGTGTGCTGATTCCTGATGAAACAGTTATAGACACGTTGTCTGCAATAGCATTCGGCGCAAAACATGATACGATGTAACATCCCACGCATGTTCGCAGTGCGTTGTGGCGATCATTTGCTTCGGTTAACTTCGTCAATGTCCGTCTCAATCGTTGGTTCTGTTCCCCAATTCTACTATTGATTGTTGTCATAGAATTGAGGAATGGAACCACACTTGTTAGCGACATGAATGTCGTAAAAAAGCCGATTAGGCCTCGGAGAATCAGAGGTACCGTTTCACTGTTAACGATACCGATACCACTGGTACCGTTTCGCCAGTACCGGTACCGGTATCGTACCATTTCGTGTTAACGGTATGCAACCCTATATATATATATATATATATATATATATATATATATATATATATATATATATCCTGGTTAAGACAGGCCTCAACGCTAACTACAAAATGATACTGGCCCTGTAGGACCAGTATCACATAGCATCTTCTGGTCCTGCAAAATGTTTTATACTGGTCCAACCTTTTTTCTTTAACATAACAAGTAAGAGCACTGTATAAGATTCACCACAACATTTATATTTATAAATTTCATCTTCATTTATTTCAAAAACAATTGGGGACATATTCTCAGGGGGAAATTTTTTAACAAGAATGTCTCCAAATGTTTACTGACCCTGTAGGACCAGTTGAGGTTTTTTCTACTGGCCCGAAGCAGTTTTTTGGAATTTTTACTGGCCTGGGGCCATAGGTTCACCCTTAGCATTGAGCCCTGTAAGACTCTGCTCAGCATTGGTAAGGTTAACTTACAATTATCTTTTCAGGTAGAAACTCTGAGATAATTTTCCTTACCTTGTGGCGACATACGTAGACTGCCCCTGTCGCTCCATTGCCGAGGGTATCCGAGGTATTCCAGATATAACTGGCGCTACCTCTCAGCTCTCCCGACGACATCTTTACTTAGTTCACTTCAGTCCTAAAAAACAATGTACGCTTCATCAAAATCATGTCATCTAAAAACAACTAACAAAGAAATCTCACTAGAACAATATTAAAATAACTATTATATTATCTTTACTTGGTTTACTTTAGTCCTAAAAAACAATAACTCTTCATCAAAATCATGTCATCTCAAAAGAACTAACAAAGATTAGAAATCTCACTGGAAAAATATTAGAATATTAATATCATCTCCATGCAACTAATGTAGTACATTTACTCAAACAGGATTGAAATTATTTATAATGTCATCTCCAAAGAAATGACATTAAAATAATTATTATCTATCTCAAAACAAATTTGTACAGTTATAGTCAAATTGGATTTTGAATATTCACCTACATAAAATACAGAAACTAAGAAAATGGTTGGAAGACCACCTAACGACCCCTGAGATCGGTCCCCTGAGATCATATATATATATATATATATATATATATATATATATATATATATATATATATATATATATATATATATATATATATATATATATATAATATATACATATATATATATATATATATATATATATATATATATATATATATATATATATATATATATATATATATATATATATATATATATATATATATATATAATATATATATATATATATATATATTCAAATTTTACATTTCACATCAATAAATACTTGTCCTTAACACATTAATTATTGGGGTCAAACCTTAATTAAAGTTCCCAATTTACTAGTGTTTGGAATCGGTCACAATTTTCAAGATCGATCATTGGTCCATCTGAACGACCGATGATCGATTAATAATCGAAGTTGTATAAACGCAGTTTTCCTTTGGTAGTCTTGGCTTGTTCAAAGGTTCTTGGCCCCATTTTTATAATGAAGCTAATCTAACTCTTTAAATACCCCTTGAACCCCATAGTTCTACTTGTTACATCACTGGTTGATATTAATTAAGATTTTGCAGGCTTAAGTGGAGTCTTCCACTTGAACAATAGGCTATTTCTAGATACAGTTTATTTTTTCAAAAAATTTAAAAAATAATCGATCTTATAAAATTGCAATCGATCATCAAACTCAGAGGTTGAATGAGCGATTAATCGGCATGTCCGATTAATCGGACAATCCCTACAATTTACCATTTCAACCTTTAAGAATATATATTTTTACCACAACCAAAATCATACCATATTCAACAAGTCCCCTGTCCTTAAAAACAACCCAACCCACCCAGGTTCTGTCTACTATCTGCGCACTGTATAAAGAATAATGCTAAGTACTTAAAATAAAAGCTAATAAACTCCACCCAGAGCAAACAATTTTTCTTAACTCCTTCAATGCTAAGGCTACTTTCATCCAAAGCACAAGGACGCAAAGATTATTGAAAACCATATAATCCCTATAATAATAATAATAATAATAATAATAATAATAATAATAATGATAATAATAATAATAATGATAATGATAATAATAATAATAATAATAATAATAATAATAATAATAATAATAATAATAATAATAATAACAACAAATATAATAAAAGTCACATCGGTACTCATTAGATAGCTATAGCTAAGTACTCTGAGTACAAATATACCAGAGTTTCAATCATTTTTCTTGTTTTTTGCATCGTTTTGTACTGGCCACATTAGCCACCAGCAGCATAAGGGTTAAATGTAAGATAAAATTGTTGATAGATGGCGTGTCTTATTTTCTAAGGACAATCAAGCTAAACCTGCCCACACATGGCACTCGCCAAGTAGGGCAGGTAAACTTTAATTTCTACCTGCCTGACACAATTTTGACCTGCCCTGCAAAAGGTTCGATAGAATGAACATGAAATTGACTTTTCTGATGTACTATACTTGTATAACCATTGTGGTTTAAGTGTTTTCTTGTTATAACTTTATCTGTACCTTTGAAAAAATATTGAATTTCCCTTGTGTTTTAGTATCTCTGAAAACACTCTGTACTGAGCTTTACCTTAGAAGCTATCTTTATTTCAGGATTGCAAATCAGTCAAGCCTGGCTATAGAAATGTGTGTTTTATCGACAAATTCTAAAGATAAACTTACTCTAAGATGACACACCACAAAAGAGGAAGGAAAGTGTTGGTTGGTGCATTTTAAACCAGGGATGGGTGTTAACATAGAAAGTTTCATTGGGCGTAAAGCCACCCACTCCCCATTGCTCACATGATCTGTGAATTTAACCCTTATGCTGCTGGTGGCTAATTTGGCCAATACAAAATGATGCAAAAAAACTTGAAAATGCCTGAAACCCTTGCAAATGGGTACTCATCTGAAAGTACTCAGTGAGAGCTTTCCAATGAATACCAACATGACAGGGTTTAGATGGTTTTCAAAAATCTTTGCATCATTGTGCCATCATTGGACATCATTGTGCCAGGAACTTACCCCCCCTTGGGGGGGTAAGTTCCTGTTTCAGAAGTTTGAAATATCAATTATCAATATGAAAATGCAGGATTGTAATCTTTATTTACAATATCAATATATCAGATCTGAAGAATCTGACACTATTTTATCCGGGTAATTTCTTTTTAAACCCCTTCATCAACTGGTTTTTAAAGGTACATTTCCCAGCAAATAATTCTAGCAAGTATAGTATGTTCAATTTGCTGACAAACCTGAGCTACAAGCAAAAATAATAATATAAAATAATAAAATAAAATATAAATTATGAAATAATGGCAACTATTATTAGTCCTTATGCAGCTGGTGGGTAATTTCATCAATACTAAATGAAGCAAAAACTGGAAAATGACTGAAACCCTGGCACATGGGTACTGATGTGAGAGATGGTTTTCAAAAATATTTGCATGCTTATGCTTTAGACAAAAAAAGCCTTAGGAATGGTTAAACAGGATAAAATATTGGATGGGGAAATTACCTAGGATCTTCAGGACATATCCCATTTCTTACCAAAATACACCGAGTGAAACAGAAAGAAGAAGCAGAAACATTGATTGAGATTGTTACATATTGTTGCGAAAGATTAATTGAAGGGAAATTCCCTGTAGACCTGCTAATGAGTAATGGCCAAGGCTTATGAGTGCAGTGTTCCATATATGGCAATCTTTACCAAATATGGTCATAAAATCATTCCCAATGGCCATGGAAAATGCCCATTGGGAATGAAATTTCTTCAATGGGTATTTCATCCCCATAGTGGTAGAAAAAGGCATTCAACTCCTACTAGATCAGTTCACATGTCTCTTGCCATGAAAATCTATAAATAGAACCTGAGCTTCTTGTATGCATGATGCGCTTCTGGGGGAGAACGCTCTGAGTTATCAGCCGGTGGTTGTTAAAAGTTGTTAATGTCATTAAAAGACAATAAAAGTACTGGACATTCAGCTGGGGTGTTGGGTATTTTTAAACCTTAAAAAAAGAATTTGTTTGAGTATATAGGCATGATAGTAGTTTTGGCTTAAGCCCCTGTTTCACATAGCCGGTTGATTGTGGCGGTTTACGCCGGATCACTGTCCAGGATCTACCCGCCAGTGACCGTGTAGATCGCCGGTTTACCTGTGTGTTCCGAGTGTAGGACAGTTGCCCACCGGACAGCTGCCCACCGGACAGTTGCCCACTGGACAGTTGCCCACCAAGCAAATGGAAAGTAGGACATTTGCCCACCAAAATATTTATAAATAAATATTTTTGATATTTTTCCTAAATATTTATATATAATGTTTTGATAGTTTACATGGGTCAGTACATGGCTTCTCGTAATTGATAAAAGTTGCATTTATATGTTCTGCTTGTTTGTAATAAAGCTTTTGTTTGTAATAATGTGATAAGTTCTGCTTGTTTGTAATCAAGCCTTTGTTTGTACTAAAAGACACTTTAAAGTTGCATTTATATGCAATAAGTTCTGCTTGTTTGTAATTAAGCCTTTGTTTGTAATAAAATCTGTTTCAGGCACTTTATGCTTGTAAGAATGTAAACTAAGTTGTTTGTTTTATTTATATATTATTCCTATAACTTTATGTATTTATAACAATTTTGGTGGGCAAATGTCCTACTTTTCATTTGCTTGGTGGGCAACTGTCCAGTGGGCAACTGTCCGGTGGGCAGCTGTCCGGTGGGCAACTGTCCGGTGGGCAACTGTCCGTACCCCGTGTGTTCCGCTGACAAACGGCATGATCCGCGAGGTGCACCCAGTAAAAACGACGCTTGCCGTATTGTCAGTATTGACAACCGGTGCCATTGCCTGGTATGACCGTGGTGCACCTTGGAACCTGAACCGGGACCTTTTTTACACAAGGATCAAGCAGGTTCACCAAGGTTCAGAACACGACATTTTCCCGTTTAACCTGCCATGTGAAACACTGGCTTAAGTTGAATTGCTTTGTCCTATAATGGCAATGCGCTGCAGCCTGCAGTGCATTATCTTTGTGGTATCTTCACTTCCTTGTTGACAACAGGTTTAAGCAATTAGAAATAGTACACACAATAAATGTTTCATTCTGTTTTATCAAATCAAGAACAGCATCCTACTTAAGTCTGGACTAGTAGATATGTGAAAAGGGGCCTGTAGGGCTAGCATATTACCAACCCTTGTAGCCCTACCAGACTAGTCCAAATTTACCAGTCATGATAAGACTATTTGAAATGTTGAACTATTGGTTGGTGCCCATAGGAAAATCTAAATTAATAGCATATTTTCTTGTCTATTTAGATAACAAAAGGGATTAACTTTCAATAGTTATTAATGGGGGCCAGTATAGGTTGGAGAAGGGCTATAGGCTGTCTGACTCAAGTTTGGCAAAAAAAGTGGTCTGCCAAGCTTGTCAGTCAGACAGACAATAGTAGATTCCAGGTGCTACAAGCCTTATATGTAAAGGACATTTTGGTTAGTGTCGGACCGACAAAAACACACGTAATACACTAAATAAAAAGGTCGCAGGGCGGATCATCAGCGGACGCTTGAGTAGCGGGCGATCGGTCAGCGGACACAATGACTCTGGGCATAAAGGGGTAATTTGTGTCAGACCTGGTGAACTTTGACAATTTGACTTTTGATCTCATATGTACTATGAAGGAAGGCATATAGGTAGATAGATAGATAATCTTTATTTCAAGTCGGTAGTAATTTTTACATAGTGAACACGAGCTGCCAAGTTTCTTGGCCGACTACAAAATAACAATTCAAAAATATAACACACAAGGTGTAAGAGCAATATAAATGATAAGTAGAGGGGTTCCAGTATAAAGTTGGCAAATATCAATTGACAATGAGTAATATCTTCAGCCGTACACAGAAATTACCTAAATATATTAGTAACCTGATACCTGATACTCTGTGTAACCCTGTGTAACCCCTGGCCCTGTGTAACCTGATACTCTGTGGTTTGTGTGTACGTGTCTGGAAACAGGAAGCACCGCGGCTAGGTCTATAGGATTGGGAGTGGTGATCTGGGAAAGGGTTATCATTGGTATATAGTCGAAGTTGAATCATCAGATTAGGTACTTCCCCTAAGACGCTCACGCTGCGCAGTGTCGGATCTGCCATCTGTCACCTGTGCAAGGAGGGTAGGGGGCAGTAACTACTATTCTAAATACGTCTATTTATCGCATACAGCATTATTTACCTATAAAGGCTATATAGGAGATGCTACGTCCATTACCAATAGTTAAACGGTGTCGTGCACAGCATTATGAATATGAGCATAATTCAAAATGTCAAAACTTGCGCTTTGCAAATGCAAGGAGTCCAATTCATTGACAAAGAATGCGGTTAGGCGACTCCATCCTTGCGGTTGTCACACTAGTAGTTCTAGTTCATGCAAGCGTATCTTTTTACGAACGTGATATCCATGGCCCAGATGGAACTCATGGCCTACTTATTGAAACACCCACTTTTTTGCATACTGTCAACAAAGCCTGCCACATATCAAAACAAACTGTTGTGAAAGTAGGTCAACATCGATGATGGGAATACTCGACTTGTGGACGACGTCACAGAGGAGGCGCTACACCTTTCAGAGAGGTTGTGGGAGAAGATGTGTTAGAACCGAACCAATGAATGACGTTCTACCTCTGGTAAAACCCGAGATAAGATGGGAAATCTGGTTGAGATTCCGGTAACATATTACAGTTTTGCAGTTTTTAATCGCTTCTTTCTTATATATATCTTGAATTAAGATCTTGTGGTTGCTCATCTAAGTATATATATATATATATATATATATATATATATATATATATATATATATATATATATATATATATATATATATATATATATATATATATATATATATATATATATATATATATAAATATATATACATATATATATATATAAGTATATATTTATATATATATATATATATGTATATATATATATATATATATATTATATATGTATATATATATATATATATATATATATTTTTATATATATATATATATATATATATATATATATATATATATATATATATATATATATATATATATATATATATATATATATATATATATATATATATATATATATCACAAAAGGTTGCGATATGCCATTGAAATCCTGAAGCATTGAAAAAAAATCAGTTGGGACTACCAGATTTTTCATCAAAGATCATTTGAATACAGATTTCATTAAAAAAAATCGTGTGAGCCCAAAATGATGTAGTTGTCTTTTACTTTATCGTGGTCTTTATTATTGGCTAATTTGGTAGGGCTACCTAGTGACATCTTCTATTGATTGTCGCACAGGGGCCACCTATTATTGCTGTGCTCCAGAAAGTGACAGTGCTCCGAACTTAGATATTTGGACGTTTGTCGTCTGTATAAATTATATTAGACGTGTTTCAATGGCCAGAATACATTAATTTGGATACGTTCCACCAACTGCGTCCATCCACAATTTATGCACAACCTCGTGACGCGAACCAAACTGTATCCACGAGTAGAGTATGGCCAGTTTGGGGTCAATAACTTGAACATTGGCACTTGGGCTGGTAACGTTGGATATTACTGTTCAGATCTGATCTCTCTCTTATCAGACCTGATCTATGTATGTATATATATATATATATATATATATATATATATATATATATATATATATATATATATATATATATATATATATATATATATATATATATATATATATATATATATATATATATATATATACATACACACACACACATATATATATATATATATATATATATATATATATATATATATATATATATATATATATATATATATATATATATATATATATATATATATATATATATATATATATATATATATATATATGCTACTGGAAATATGTTACCGCCAGTACAACCCTGTCATGTGGCATTTGTGTGAATTAAATGGCCAACAGTAGGCCACAAGCCCTTATATACATGTAGTATAGGTGCTGGCATAAGTTTATATATATAATGAAATAAAACAGTAACGCCTAGTAGCTAGGCTAATTAATATCTATCCTGACCCAATAACGCAGTGAAGGGGGCCAAGGTACCAGACCGATTGCGTGCAGCAAACAATAATCGCCAGATCACTGTTAGACTGGCGCCAGTCTCACAATCACTCCATGCATCTGTGTCACGCAGTGGCTCAGAGGACTGGCACTAGTGTAGCCTAGCTTACTAGAGCTGGCTTACTCTTAACCAACTAGTCATTATTTTGTTACTAGTCAAGTCATTATAGTACTTTTCAGATTTGCCAGAGGGTAGCACTGCTGAATTCTCTTGTGGTTGTAATACCGATAACAGACATCTGGTGTGGAAATTAGGAACTAAACTGGACTCAGTTATTAAGATAGCAAGCACTGTAAGAGAGCAAGCAATATACAGAAATACAAATGTATTCAGCCTGGTATCGAGGCTAGCACTAGTGTAGATCACTGTCAACATATTGCGTCAACAGCCTAGTGACGTCACTTATGAGTCATTCGTCACTAATATGTGTGCCACAGTTACACATGCAAATATATGGTAGTTCAATATTGTTGAACGTTGCTGTATATCTTATCGTGGATTTTCTGTATTACACAATGACATAATCAGTAATAATGGTGCTATGGTTTCGGTACTCAACTAGGGTCATAGTTATCGGATACAGAAGGAAACTTGAGGCTAGAGCCGAATACTATTGAAGCATTTACGATTTCAGTGTAGAACCACAGGCATCTGCTACCGAAAATATGACCTATAAGTGCAATAAAAACAAAGATCAAACGAGTTTAAAGTGGTCTGTTATGTTTATTTACTATATAAAGATAACAGACCATTTTAAACTCGTTTTATCTTCGATTTACTGCACTTATAGATCTATGTTTTTGGTTACAGATGCCTGTGGTAGAACAACCATTTGCGTCAACTTCCTTTCAGAGTGGAGAAAGTCTTTGAAGGTAAACTCTTTAAAGAAAACATATTGCGGACACTGCTTTTTAGGGGATGGTTTCGATGAAGAAAAAACGGGAAATTTCTAGGTATTTTTCTGTACAGTGTATTTCCGCATGTAGCGATGACGACGGTGCTTTTGCGTGGTAGATAAATAAAAACATTTATTTTCCTTGACATTTAGCCATTATTTGACGAGGATATTTCTGCTTTGCTAAACTGTATTTCATCATATTTGTGAACTATCTCCTAGTCCTTCAAATTACAATTAGAGAGGATAAAATGTTCTTTTCTCGTGATTGGTATTTGTTTCCCTTAGGCGTTGTACATGTCATTCTTGCGAAATTTCGATAGCCGACATGTCTAAGACGTTGCCACTGACTCTGCTGCCCACTATCTCTCACCACTGTCTGGGTTTCGAATCGGACACGGGGCATGTCATCATGTGATGAAGTTGACAGTGACAGAGATTAGGCGGTGGTTTCACTAGTACAGGTATATTTGAATTTCCTCCACCTTAAATGACTATCTTGTCAAAAGTTAGTCTTATTATGACAAAAAAAGATAAACAATCCCTGAACACTGAAAATTACTTGTGAAAAGTGAAAATTACTTGCTCATTTACTATTTCAATGTTTATTCTTTTTACCACCAATTCCAAGCGCCAATCCAAGCAAGAAGGCAATATTAATTAGCAGTATTTGGGGTAATGGTCAACAGGTTCCACAATATGTATGCTAGACGCGAGGTTCCGGAACCCGCCGGTAGGCGGCTTCAAACACGTCGAATGCCTTTGTGGAACGCCTGGGATTGTTTCATTACTGAAAACTTGGTTCTTCCAGTTATGTATAATAGCGTCCACTCTGTTTTGGTCAAACAGCATGGATACATTCAATGGACTAATTGTACTAAGAATACACTTTTAGGAAATTAAATAACCTTTTTTAAATCAGTGAAATTAGCGATTTTACAGTTTTGATGACGTCACAAGTAATTATAATATTATAATACGCGACGGTGGCGACGCGTAGCGGGCGTTCATTTACAGCGGGCGTTCATTTACACTACAGACCTGTAGTGTAAATGAACGCCGAACACGAACACGTTACAGTCAACCTCCCCCCCCCCCCCTCCCCCTTACTACACCCATTCTACTACCGACAAATGGCATCCAACCCTAGTTCCGAAAAACTCTGGTTCAGTTTTTATCCGCTAGGGGTATGTAATCCGAAGTGTCATTGCTATACAATGTATATTCATTACGTCGTGACAATTCGTTATGCTGAGGAAAAAATGAGTTGGCAAATATAATATATTCTACAATGTATCTAAACAATTTTCAATATTGCCTCTGGTTGGATCTTTATATGGATATTCTGAATATATTTCTAAGTCTACATAGATTACTGAAGTTTAGTAATAATTATCATTTAATTGAATAGAACTTTAAACTGACTTTTGCTAACCTATTAAACGTCTACACGTGGCATTTTAGCTTACTTATGCTTATTAAAGTAATTAGATACTAAAGAAATACTTACATATAAGAGAGGTACCGAATTGCGTTGATTCGAGTTAACCATGCGAAGCACTATGACAAGTGTGATATCATGATTAATCAACAAACACGGATACTGCCCACTTACAACTAAATGGCTAGTCACGACTTACCCAGAACATGGCAAAAAATGTGATGATAATCGAAATTCCAAATCCAAATTACCCACAATCGATATCCTCTTGTACAAATATCGAGGCATTAGACACTGTAAAGGTGATTCCAAAATGTCTTTACTAAGAGTGCTGAGTTTGAAGGTTTTCCGTTTAGAACACTTAGTTATCCGTATTTCATTTTGATAGACATGCAAGTACATTGTACATGCACGTTCATGATTCCCTCTCCCTTATCTTACATCCAGCACAATGTATCTATGCTAGTAATACCATATCCGTACGTGTTGAACACATCCACCTACTACGTTAATATTATTATACTACAGTACCCAGTTGCTATAGGTGCACTTTGTATTCCAATTGATATTTCATCGCCGATCATGATCTTGTGAGACTGAGTCAGTCACCACGTGAGTATCAACAACTTCACAAAAAGCTTGCAAAACATAAATTATTACTTAGTTCTGTTTTAAAGTGGAACTTTCCAGTTTACACACTTGTTATATGATAACGTAAGATGGACAATTCTTTGAGTGAAATGATGATAAAGTCATGTCTAAACTTGAAAAATGTTGCACCACCCCTACCATACATTGCATAAGAGTTCGAGATAAGGCATATAGCTTAACAGGTACGTTAGCCTGAATAATGAGGAAAGATACATTTAATGTGTAAATAGTGTACGGATTTTGTTTTATTTTTTAGTTATAGACCTTGTACCAGCAGCAGATGGCAGACAACACCAGCATTGATTCTCGATCTGCAACCAGTATTTCAGCATTACTAACCACTAGCGCCATCTATCGACGCAATTCGAAATCATACATACATCTGAAGTCATCGAAGTCATATGGGTTCAGTACAGTACGCCGCATCATGTTTTTACTTTTTGGTTACAAGTTACAAAATTAAAAAAAAAAAAAAAAAAAAAAAGTACTGGTGGGTCTGTAGCGCGTTCATCTCATCGATGTACCCATCTCATAAAATATCTGACCGGCGCCACTTTAGTTCAAAAGCTACTTTTCGTCTATTTTCTTCAATAAAAGAAATGCGATAAATAGACCGGCTTGGTACCCATACATCATTAGCAGTAAGGTAGCTGCTGATAACATATTGCTACAAAGTAGCTCAAATAAGCTATTAATAGACTAAAATGGCCGCTCCCAGTGTCTCCATTTCTTGAGTGTTAGGATGTGTTCAAACAGCAATATACTTCTTGTATGAAGGTTGGCAGTGTTGGAAACGTGGGTTTAGGTAGAGAATAGCCTAAGAAACTATTTGGGCCTACGTTTTATTCATGGTGGAAAGGTGCTTCAAGGGCCGGGCTTAGCGAATATACAACTCTCCTATTGGTTGCAACAG
>OZ012687.1:44692122-44731139 GCA_963942565.1 Maea johnstoni
TATAAGCTAATATGTATGTGAGCCTTTAGTTCCACCCAATGCATTTGGTATCGGAATCTCACTCTGAACCTTCCTATCAATTTTTACCTTAGATGAATACAAACAAGTGGATTCGAAACAAGCCGGTCAACCTGAACAGGCCAGCCTCAACCGATAGCCCAAAAGTCTACCTCTGTGCATGCTCAGATGATGCTGGCGCACATGTTTCGCTGATTGGTCCATGGTCGCTAGTGACCTTACGTAGACTTGCTACAAGTCTGTGATATCTACCTGTCTCACTGATCTGACCTAAGTTGATTTTACTCCAGGTCTAGTTCTGAATAAATCCTCAAGGGAGACACACTTGAGCTCTAGTCTGTACCAACCGCAACTCATGAAAGCAGTGCTTCCATCTATAATTTGAGAGAGACATATTTCAGAAGGACATCCTAGTATACCGCAGAGCCATCCATCCACAAGGGAGGACATTTAAATATGGCCTGGGAGGCAGGCTAGACCTTACGCTGATTCCAGATCAAAAATCCCCGCCTTTAAGATAATCGTCTCATACATGTACTAAGTGTTACCCGATTATTTTGGCTATTATACGTATCACGTTTTAGGTTCATGGAACGACAATTCTTGACATTTTTTAAAAAGAAAAACGGGGAATATATCTCATCCCCCAAGAGCGGAGATGGGATTTTACTTGGAAGCATGTCACAGCATTCACTTGGCAGTTGGCTGGTAACCAGCGTGTTGTTCCTGTACACTACGACGGTATTGTTTGCACGAATGTCGATCGTGTATATTTCTAGGATTGTGGAAACCACGAAATTCTCCTCATTTAAGGTGTAACCATGGCTGGGCATGCTTTGCAGTAGACTCGCTACAAGTCCGTGGTTACTTGCTCTTTCCTTAGTTTCACTCCAAGTTTAGTTCTGAATTAATCCTCAAGGGGTCCCAATTGAGCTACACGTCAGTGTAAACTGACTCTTTGCATATTAGCCTCCCAGATCTACCCGAAGTTGGTTTCACTACAAGTCTGTGGTAAGTGGCTCTTTCCTTTCTCTCACTGAGCTACCCTGAGTTGATTTTACTACACATTTAGTTCAGAATTAATCCTCCAGGGGGACACACTTGGGCTGTCTTGGTTTGAGTTTCAAACCGCAACTCATGAAAACAGTGCTGCCATCTATAGTTTGAGAGAGACATCATATCTACTAATAACATACAGTATATACAGTGTTGGGGGCATTGTACCTAACTTAGCCTCAGAACCAAACTAGCGTTGCGGATTCATGGATAGTCATAGGCAAAGAAATTCCTTTCACTTCCTTGATAACATACCTAATGTTTATATAACAACTCTAAGATGTATACCCTTATTGAGTTCTATATTGGCTCACCAGGCGGCCATCATGGCTTCATTTGGATTTATAGTTCTGACTGACCAGGGTGACCACCATTGACGCCCTCTAGAACAGAGAGAAGCATTGCCTAGATTTCTAGGATGTCATATGTATTTTTTTCTGTATGTTTCTTTCTGTTTCCAGGCACCAACTAATCTAGGTGGCCATAGTGGCCAATTAAGTTTACACTTATCTCACCAGGGGAATATTCAATTTGAGTATGACTTAAAATGACCTACAACCCCTGGGCTTGGGCAGCACAGAAGGGAATGTCAACTCTTCAGGGGCTAGGAGACTAGTCTCAAAAAAGCAATATTTAAGTAAACCACAGAAAAATTAAGGCCATTACTCAAACAATACCTGTTGAGTTAGATGATATAAATTTAGCAATAAAGCTCCCTTGTGTTTTGTTGGAGCATATAGCCTGTATTGTATACAGATGATTTAGATATCATATGGGGTTTCCCCACTCCTGTTTCTATCCTAGATCCATGGAAACTATATCCATCCCCCGGGGGATATTCCAGAGCAGCTGGCAGCATATAGCACACAATCTCTAAGCACTGCCTTATTTATCTACCATCTATCTAGGGGCTAGGAGCACTGCCTTATTTATGCTAGGTATCCATTTTGCAGTTGGGTAGACTGAAGCAATATGGAATAAACTGTCTTGCCCAAGGACAGACCAAAGTGCCCCAGCCAGGAATTGAACAAGCGACCTGCTGATTACTAGTATGACACCCAACTAAATGATCTACTTTGTCACCCAAGTTATATGATATCCTTTTCAAGTACGATGTTTATTTTTCCATTATATGTTTTGTTCCGTTAAAAAATGTTTTGTATTTGTACTTTCAAAATTCTGTTTTGGTCAATAAACGTACTCTACAATACAATAGACCGGGAGCTAGTCTAATTCGTGAACCGGTAGAGGAAGATACCAAGCACGCAATTACATTGAAACTGACTCATAGTTTATTATGGGCTCGTCTAGCCATGGGGATGTGGCTTAGTTTATTATGCGGGGTTTGCCTGCGGTCAGCAGCGATATTTCCCTCATGAAGGCATCCACTTTATATCACAGATTCTATACTACCATGGATAGGAAATTCTCGCAAAATTATGAGTGTAACGGGTAATGATGATACTATATGATAATTGATATTTGATATAGCGCTATAGGGTGCATGTATTTTGGATTCTACTATATATTGGGTATGAGGTCTGAGCCTCGCTTGAGTGTGGCCGTCTTGGGAAGTGGGGGTCGAATCACAGATAGGGCTTACGACTTCTGCTCTGAAGACCATCACCAGCACAAGTGTATTATGCCCGGGCATTTAGTGCAGGAACTAGATGTCGGCACTGTAGAGATGGGAGTCTTATACGGTGCCCCTTTCAGGCCTTCGATAGTACCACACTGGTGAACCAGGTAACTACTAAACAGGACACTAAATCCATGCTGCAGTGCCCACATATAATTCCTGCACTAAATGCCTGGGCATAATAATGACCGCACGCCCGATTTCCACCCAGTTTCCAGGGCATGGATGCATGGATGACCTCACAACTAAACGTATATTTCATTCGCAAGCTTCGTGGGCCATTGATGTGCTTGCCTTATATTTCTGATATGATATCCATGGGTGTTTGTACAACCAGGCATTGGCAGACGTCCGGTCGACAGTTGCAGGAATTGAATGGCTATACTGTTTGTATGGGGGAATAATGTAAATGTCGGTGAGTTCCTTTTTCTGTACATATCTCTGTTTCTATTTTGTAGGATCCAGACAGACAGGAAGGGCTGTGGTCGATGGACCTGTTGATGGCTGGTGCTCGACGAGGATCTGCATTGTTCAGGCAACCAAGTCATGTCATGTTAGCGCTCCTAGTGTGATCTCCTGCTGTGGTCCATGAGCCTGCTGGAGGCTGGTGCCCGATGAGGACCAGTGTTCAGGCAACCAAGTCATGTCATGTTGGCGCTCCTAGTGTGATCTCTTACTGTGGTCCATGAGCCTGCTGGAGGCTGTTGCCTGATGAGGACCAGTGTTCAGGCAACCAAGTCATGTCATGTTGGCGCTCCTAGTGTGATCTCTTACTGTGGTCCATGAGCCTGCTGGAGGCTGTTGCCTGATGAGGACCAGTGTTCAGGCAACCAAGTCATGTCATGTTGGCGCTCCTAGTGTGATCTCTTACTGTGGTCCATGAGCCTGCTGGAGGCTGGTGCCCGATGAGGACCAGTGTTCAGTCAACCATGTCATGTCATGTTGGCGCTCCTAGTGTGATCTCTTACTGTGGTCCATGAGCCTGCTGGAGGCTGTTGCCTGATGAGGACCAGTGTTCAGGCAACCAAGTCATGTCATGTTGGCGCTCCTAGTGTGATCTCTTACTGTGGTCCATGAGCCTGCTGGAGGCTGTTGCCTGATGAGGACCAGTGTTCAGTCAACCAAGTCATGTCATGTTGGCGCTCCTAGTGTGATCTCTTACTGTGGTCCATGAGCCTGCTGGATGGTGGTGCCCGATGAGGACCAGTGTTTAGTCAACCAAGCCACGTCATGTTGGCGCTCCTAGTGTGATCTCTTACTGTGGTCCATGGACCTGTTGAAGGCTGGTGCCCGATGAAGATCTGCAGTATTCAGTCAACCATGTCATGTCATGTTGGCGCTACCGGATGCTCTCTTACTGTGGTCCATGAGCCTGCTGGAGGCTGTTGCCTGATGAGGACCAGTATTCAGTCAACCAAGTCATGTCATGTTGGCGCTCCTAGTGTGATCTCTTACTGTGGTCCATGAGCCTGCTGGAGGCTAGTGGCTGATGAGGACCAGTGTTCAGTCAAAGGAAGGCAGGCAACCAAGTCATATCATGTTGGCACTCCCAGATGCTCTCTTGCTGTGGTCCATGAGCCTGCTGGAGGCTGGTGGCTGATGAGGACCAGTGTTCAGTCAAAGGAAGGCAGGCAACCAAGTCATGTCATGTTGGCGCTCCTAGTGTGATCTCTTACTGTGGTCCATGAGCCTGCTGGAGGCTGTTGCCTGATGAGGACCAGTGTTCAGGCAACCAAGTCATGTCATGTTGGCGCTCCTAGTGTGATCTCTTACTGTGGTCCATGAGCCTGCTGGTGGCTAGTGCCCGATGAGGACCAGTGTTCAGGCAACCAAGTCATGTCATGTTGGCGCTCCTAGTGTGATCTCTTACTGTGGTCCATGAGCCTGCTGGAGGCTGGTGCCCGATGAGGACCAGTGTTCAGGCAACCAAGTCATGTCATGTTGGCGCTACCGGGTGCTCTCTTGCTGGGTTTCGCATATTTCTGTTGAAATTTGGGCGACCTTATTGCTTCCATTAAATATTGCTATACAGCCATACAGTCTCTGAGGAATTTTTCATTTATCTTTACACAGAGACAAGCTAAAAGGCGAGATACCAACTTATTGACCAGATATGTATTGTTTACGAGCGTGGATGTTTAGTTCATTAATGTCCCACCAGAGGGGCTGGCAGCATGGTTCTTTTTAAAATACGAAGTGGTCTGTCATCTACAGCACTTCAGGAAAAAGAAGGATAATTAACTAACGTACGGCCCTCATATAATTCAAATACATGCCAGGATTGATACAGTCTTATCCGTTCACATCTTGGGCGTAGAAATGTTCTAACATTTATGGAAATATCCCAATAATATCAATGCACTCTTTGAGAACATACCTCTTCTAATTATCACTATTATTGACTTACAGTAAAGGTGTTTCATTCCTGCACCAGTCGACCAGATTTCTGCCAGTGCCTGGTTGTACAAACACCCACGCATAACATCTTTAAACAATAAGCCAAGCATATCAATGATCTAAGTAGCCTGCGAATCAAAGCTACGTTCAGTTGTGAGGTCATCCCACAATTTATATTGCCTTTTGTATCGTCGTTTACCTAATTCATTCTTTGAGGATTATATGATTACCTGTGTGAAATACTATACGATGGCGCATATGTACTTATAGATGCAATAAAGATCATCTCTTTGTGAATCAAAAACGTTGTTAGGTCATCCAAGCCCAGGAAAATGGATGGAAATCGGGCGCACGGTCGTGTATTATGACCAGGCATTCAGTGGAGGAATTAAACGTCGGTACTGTATATGTTCGAAGTTGCCAGACCATGTACCCTCTCCAGATGGAAACAGGTTTGAAAGGGGATCGGATGGTGGTATGCCGACTCTCTGGGATTCCCCTCTATGCATACAGTCCTCTTAGATGACTAAGCGTATTTATGACACCTTAACCCTTCCAATGCTACGTTTGTCCAAAGCACAAGGATGCAAAGATTTTTGAAAATTATCTAAACCCTATCTAATCATTTTTCAGTTTTATGCATAATTTTGTATTGGCCAAATTAGCCACCAGCAGCATAAGGGTGTTAATGAAAATGCTCGGCTGTCGTTGGGTTGATGCTGTCTGCTCTACACTAGACGAGAGAGTGTATATATGTACACATACATACATATACATATACATATACATACGTACATAACATGGATGCATGCATAAATGCATATAAACATAATACATATGGATGTTATTGACGGTAGTCGATGCTACAAACGGAGAATGTGAAAAATAAATGAATATACTGAATATAAACAGAAACTGTAATGGAACACAAATATGAATCGATTTATATCAGTACAAATACTAGTACAATAAGCAAGGCACCCTTTAAGTAGAAGCAAATTCCAACTGGCCTCGTCCATAGGCTGCTAAAGGTTTGTACATTTTGTATATTATACAAATATGGCACCCCCAGGAGTTCATATTTGTTTTATTATACCGCAAAAAATACAAAACAAGGGGGTAAAAGTGACAGACATCAAAGATTGTGGATGTATATTGAATTGTTTTTTTCTGCCTTGGTGATATATTTTCACCACTCCCTGGGTATTTGTGGGTATTCGGGCGTTGTTAATGTGTGTGTGTGTGTGTGTGTGTGTATGTTGCATGTATGTATGTATGTATGTATGTATGTGTATATATACATACATACATACCCACATACATACACACATACCTACATACACACACATACATATATAAATAACATGGATGTATGCATACATACATACAGACATAATACATAAATCATACATACATACATACATACATACATACATACATACATACATACATACATACATACATACATACATAGATGTCTAACATATACATGCATGTGCGTAGCATACGGTTGGGTTATACATGTACAGTGGTTTAAACTGTTTATAGCTTATCTCTTTGAAAAATCATACTAACATAGCAACATCATAAATACCTGTAAAAGTTAGCTTTCAACATTAGTAGGTCCGTTTTAGTCGATATATTGGTACTTTCGAACAAAACACGCCGTTGAGGTTGGTCAAACCAGGATGCTATTTGAAATAGTAATCCCCTACAAGTGTATGTGTATATTTATTGAGTGTTCGAAGGCTAACGTTGCTTCCTGGTTCACTTTAAGGCTGTGATGATGGTGACACACTCAAAATCAGACAACTCCTAGTTTAGCACTCCAGTCCCCTTTCTAGCAATAATTAACTTATCCCTGAGGTCTTGGTGTTTCAAATATAAGTTTTCTTTAACTTAGCTGCTTGAGCTGACCTCGATATAAACACAGTTTCAATTTTAGTGTTTTACCTCAAATGAGATTTTCTTGATCAATAAAGGTGCATTTGATTTATAAATACCATACATGTCTGCTAAATATACTAGGCTAGGGCAACTGAATGACAAATTTGGAGTTCCTGCAATAACAAAAGTTCAAAAATATAAATCATCGCGTGCCTGTTATCCGAGTAGATAAACTCTAATTCCTGGCAGACCGCATGCATGATGTCATTATAACTAGACGCTCGGGTATGGTTAGGTTTTTAGGGTTACCTAACCCTAACCCTAGCCCTAACACTAACACTGGACCTGATTCCTAACCCTAAACCTAACCATAGGTAGGGGGTTCCAAGATCACACGTTTCCATGACGTCGTGCATGCATGCGGTCTACCTTCAGAGTATTGAATTCAGTTTCCTCACTGAAAAATAGATGGCGCCACCGACCGTCTCTGACGGAGAATAGCCGTAATCCGCTTACTGATGTAGAGGCCGCCACGGTACAGTAAATCAGTGGGAGTCGAACAAGGCATGATGCGCGTAATTACCCGGGAAAACCCGCATTGCTGAATCGAAACTAAAACTAGTAGAAAAACCTACGTTGAGCAAACAATTGATCGGGCTTATGGATAATTGCCTACATTGCTAAGTTCATACCACTGTCATACCTCCTCTCTCTCTCTCTCTCTCTCTCTCTCTCTCTCTCTCTCTCTCTCTCTCTCTCTCTGTGTTATGTATGTATGTATGTATGTATGTATGTATGTATGTATGTATGTATGTATATATATATATATATATATATATATATATATATATATATATATATATATATATATATATATATATATAGCTATATCTTTCTCTCTCTCTCTCTCTCTCTCTCTCTCTCTCTCTCTCTCTCTCTCTCTCTCTATATATATATATATATATATATATATATATATATATATATATATATATATATATATATATATATATATATATATATATATATATATATATATATATATATATATATATATGAAGTCACCTTTTAACAGTATTTATCAATTTGTGGAGTATAATTGTAATCAATGTGTCCTGGACTTGAAAGATTTCCATAAAAGCGTGAGTTTGGGGAATTCCAGAAAAATATCCCTCTTAGTATATCATATTGCGAGGTTAAAACATACTTCCGGTTTATCCCTAGATCACGAGGCAGAGAATTTTTTTTACTTCACAACAGGTTGACTCATAATCACACGTTTTATATAGCTAGGCCGCACTCACTCAGGTTTTTAAGGACAGGGTTCTCGAATACATAGCTCTCCTATTGGCTGCAAGCAGGTTATATCAATCTCAGCTATGACCAATATCTCAGGTCATTCGCGAGATACTTCGGCTACAAGTTTACCTGGTTCTTATTCTTAGAGGAAAACCCAACCGACGGGCAACCATATCGTGTTTTTTGTGGCTTAGCGATATTTGACAAGCCATCAGTCGGAAGAGGGACGTTACAGAAAGAAAAAAGGCGGAAAAGCTAGGAAGGTATAGAAATCAACAGTTTCCATTTTGATATAAGTGGTTCTACATAGACTTCTTCTGACGTTTTAGTGCTAGGTGTTTCAAAAAGAAATATACTAGTTTGCTATAGCAGATTTTAGTCGACCTTTGTAGATGCTTTTGAAAATGAATATTCTTGCTTTATTGAAAGCATCCTCTGATGTCTGATTGTGATTTTAACAACAACTTCTGCAGAATAATCTAACAACACACACCTTAATCCCCTCATCGATGCTGCTTAAGCCTGCCTCCCAGTCCAGATTCAAAAATGTTATTGGCGGGGCCCTCAGGCCGCGCCTATCTGGGAAGCTGTTTTGAGATGTTCATAGTCCGGACAGCCATGTTCGAAATCCTGAGGCCGGACTGAATATAATTCTCTATTCTGATTGGTTATAATATAAATGTTGCCTTTGCCGCGGAAAATCGTGCCTTCTTTGTTTTAATTTAGCATGAAGTTTTCAAATATATAAAATATTTTAAGCGGACATAAAGTATATTTTTCAGTATAGGAAGGAAAATTACTAAAGAAAAAAATTACTATGTGTATGGAATGAAATCAGGAGTCTCCAGCTTGCGCCTAAAATTACGATATTTGTTTCATTTCTACAAAACTGATACAAATCTGGTCATTATAATTTATTTTCCTCTATAATGTTAATGTTCTTTATACATCCGGTTCCCTCACAAGTTCATAAATAACTTAGCCCCGCCTTTTGACTATTGATGCTTTGCATCAACAACCGTACTTGTTCTTTATGGATAGGTGACACTGTGTATTTTCTACTTAAACCCAAGTTCCCACCACTGCCATCCTTCATAAAAGAAGTAAATTGCTGTGTAAACACATCCTAACACGCAACAAATGAGGGTCCTGGAGGCGGCCATTTTAGTCTATTAATAGCTTATCTGAAACTGCATGGTACACACCTGGAATTAGCAGCTACCTTCAGATAAACTAACAGCTACTACAGTGGGGCATAACCTAAAGCCCCATTTACACTAGCCGAAATTTTGCTGGCAACGTGCTGGCGACCATTGGCGACGGGGGGCAATAAGTGAGTTAGTAAGTATTTATTGACTATATCTTCGATATAAAAAATACATTGTACAAACTTGATTCAATAGAAAATTATGGGGGTAAAATTGTGGTGGCAATCCCCCGCAACCATCTTTTGCCACCACGTTGCGAGCAAGTTGCCAGCATAGTGTAAAAGGGGCTTAACACTTGCATCGAATACTAGTAGGTGGCCTATATGGTAGGTTACCATATAGGTCAAATAGCGAATATAGCTTAAAATCGTCTGCTTTTATCCATGTCTCTGCTGCCAGGTACACAACAAGGCACGTCAATAGAAAAGTGAAATTTGAAAACACCTATTCTCATTCTCTTGAGAGAAAGATGCATTAAAGAGCTAACTGTGCATTCTTATCTAATAAATTGTGCTACTTCGAATAGCTTACAGTGAAGGGTATAATATAGGTCAAATAGAGGCCACCCATGAACCATTATGCTGCTGGTGGCTTATGTGTCCAATACAACATGATACAAATAAAACTGGAAAAAATGACTGAAACCCTGGCACATCTGAGAGTTCTTAACGAGAGCTATCAAATAAATACCGCTATGGCAGGGTCTAGATGATTTTCAAAATGTTCATGCCCTTGTGTTTTAGACGAAAGTAGCCTCAGCATTGGAAGGGTTAAGCAGAAGTATGGTAGTAGGCACTTGTCTAAAGGTACTATAAACGTAATTTATTACATCAAAGAGAATACTGCCTACCTTGTAATGTAAGCGTCATCATTTTTCCAGGAGCGAGCTAGTGTTTTGAATGTGTTGTTATTGTTCCTGTATACCTGGGGAATTCCCCTCTCACAACCCAGGCACTTTAATACATTAGGAAATCTAGCACATCTAGTTCGCGTAGCCCAAAACTGCTGTATGTGCATCTTAAACCTGACACTTAATTTTATGCATATACGCAAAATTTATTTACCTAAGCTGAGAAAAAATTAAAACATTTGTTACATTGCAAAGTGTTGAAATTAACCCAAACAAGCTATCTTCCATTTTGTGCGCATCAGATGCTAGCGCGCACACACATATTTATATATATGTGTGTATATATATATATATATATATATATATATATATATATATATATATATATATATATATATATATATATATATATATATATATATATATATATGTGTATGTAAGTATGTATGTATGTATTTATGTATATATATATATATATATATATATATATATATATATATATATATATATATATATATATATATATATATATATATATATATATATATATATGTATATGTATATGTAGGTAAGTATGTATGTATGTATTTATGTATGTATGTATGTAAACATACATGAGTCAAATGCCATTTTTCTGTGATTGTGCTCTTTTACCCAAAACCGAGTATTGCAATCAACTGCATAAGGGTTAAGGGTACTGCGCACCAATACTAGTATAGCGACACCAAAACCCTTCCTTATTGGATCCAATCGCAATAAGGGGAATCCCCAGGTTTTCCCGACTAGGAAGTGAGTCAGACCACTTGCAGGGAGCCTATCACAGGCGCAGGTCGACTTTGCTTGGATAATTTATGAATGATTAGTCATCCGTACAACCACAGGGACATGCTCCAGCTGATTTATTAGAATACTGTTGATCATAACCATCGGAGGCATGGTAACACTAACGTTCACGAAGCTTCTATAAATAAGTCGGGAAAAACCTTCATGACGTCAAGAACGCGGGCGTACTTCCACATATACACACAAACACACACACTCCACAAATTGATAAATACTGTTAAAAGGTGACGTCATATACATGTTTATATATATATATATATATATATATATATATATATATATATATATATATATATATATATATATATATATATATATATATATATATATATATATATATATATATATATATACATGTGGTCCAGATATGTGGATGCACTCGATGAATACTAATTACGACGACCCTTCTTGATTTCCTTTCTTGATGACATATAAAGTAATTTGTTTGAAGTTAGTTGTATCACCCATCGCTGATCAGTTCTAGTGTAAAAATAAGAATTATTTGCCCTCAATGTAAGCTATTTTTGTGGGTATTTCATCTGAATGCTCTATTGCTTGAAAAGAGAGGATATAATTTATCAGAGTCGGTTAAACCAATAATCCAGGAAGTATTTTATTAATTTTGTATACATTGAAAAGCCACTGCTATAAATACGTAGTCGTATCTAACCCCAAACCTGTCTGTCAGTAAACATGAATTTGAAAAAAGAATTTTTCTCCTCTTTAAGTTTTATCACAAAGGTTTTGCTAGTTGATATCAATATCACCAGTTTCCCATATATGGCAATATCTTTTTGGTTGCTACGGCAGGCATGGGTAAACCTGCATGTATTAGCGAGACACCCTTGTTAAGGTGGGTCCAGCAATTAAGACATTAGCTTGCATTTTCTTCATTTAATGCTTGTAGGGGATTGTAACACCCAGTAAACTATATATTTTCTGAAAGACGCTACCTTGTTATGCTACTTTGGTTTAC
Source organism: Maea johnstoni (assembly GCA_963942565.1). Taxonomy (NCBI): domain Eukaryota; kingdom Metazoa; phylum Annelida; class Polychaeta; order Spionida; family Magelonidae; genus Maea; species Maea johnstoni. The sequence continues at coordinate 44,704,296 of OZ012687.1, forward strand.
ATATTCTTAAATGTTAGAGTTTTATTGAGAAAAATGTAAAATGTATTTGTTTCAATTAAATCACTTTAATCGTGCAGCAGCGGGTCAGAACGCCACTTAAACTTGGATGGATTACAAATTCATACATGTACCTAGAAAAGGGTGTCTTTGATTTATATCATTTGCATTACTGTGGGAGATATTTAGTGTCAAAGCCAAGTGGGGGTGGTTTTTCCAGAGAGATGAGTTAATTTTCCTCTTATCTCAGGAAGTGGGCATCCTATTGAACATCTAAGTCACCCTTTTCTAGGTATATAAGTGCCGGACCCGCCTTAAGTTATGACTGAAGGTAATCATTGTGTTTCCAGGATCACAGTGAACATGTAATACGAAATAAATACGTTCCTGAAAGTACCAAACCCATGGTCAGTCCATGTTAATACATACACACGCCCACATACGCATACACACACACACACACACACACACACATATATATATATATATATATATATATATATATATATATATATATATATATATATATATATATATATATATATATATATATATATATATATTTATATATATATTTGCCTGCTTTTCATCTAACCGCTCTTTCGCTTGAAAAATGAATGGTGTTATATAGTATATGATAATTTTGGTAATTTCGGTAGTGTCAATAAAACCAATAATCCGGGTTGTTTTTTGTTAGTTTTTTATACATTGCAGAGCCAATGCTATACATACGTAGTCTTATCTGACCCCAAACCTGTCTGTCTGTAAACTTGAATTTGAAAAATAAAACAAGATTTTTTTTAACCTTTTAATGTTTTCTCACAAATGTTCTTGCTAGTTGATATTAATATCACCAGTTTCTCATATATGGCCATATCTTTTTGGTTGTCAGTCCACAACTTTCAACTACTAACTAGAATGGCAGTTTTCTTAGGTACTTGGCACCCAATATATAAAGAAATGACCAATATGAAATTATAATTGCTAACCTCCTGCAAATGATCCTACTTTCAACAATTTGATTCTTTTACATATTTTCTCTAGTATATTCTATGCATGATTGATACGTCATCACACTCTCTATGTAATAGCGATTATATTATTCAATTTAAGAGAAGCCAGGAAGAGATAGCAGAAAATACTAGCTAGTCGCATAAATACTGCGTAAGAACTCTGAATCAACACAGACCGGAATTACAAGCTTAGCAGAAAGGTATGTACAGTAATGTAGTTTCATTTTCGTTTTCAGAAGGCTTTTGGTGTCTACCTTCTATATACATTTATATAACTTTCAAATGTATACGCTAGGTTGACTGAAACATCGTAACACTGATTTCAATAATATACTAGTATAATTAATAGTATAATTAATAATCATGCAGATTTTTTTTCATGTCTTCCTGTACACAATACCAACATTGTCTAAATGAACATGGTTAGGGTTGCTTGAAGTATCTATACGTCCTCGAATGATACTGAAGGCTGCATGGGTTTCAGTACATCTTCAGCATTTTTGCATGCATCTTGTATTGTAGAAATAGCAACCAGCAGCATGGATGAATGGGTTAACTCACTGCCTTTGTGGATTTCAGATTTCACCAAGAGCACTACAAGTATGGCAAGCCATATGTCTGTTATTGGTACCATTCTACTCCTACTAAACACTGGTTGCCACAGTGTTAAGGGGAACCCCCTACTGAGCCAAGTTCATCACTCTAATGGGTCATCTACGTTCTCATGCGAGTTGGAGGTTCCAGGCAACGATATCTTGGATCTTCATAGAAAGATAATAGTGGAGAAGAACATTCTGGTTTTCTTGAACATCAGCTTTCCAAGTGGCTTAGCACTGCATCAGGTTCACCCAGATCCCCCACTTCACAACAGGTAGGAATTCTGTTCATCGTTACTTTTTCTGTCATTACTGAGGCAAAGTCGTGAAAAGTCAGTTGTTCTGGATCAGCCTCCAACATAAAGGATAGGAAAATTTTCTCTCTGCTCTTTCTTTCTGTAATTTTGCAAGGCATTTTTTGCTCAGTTAGCATCGACACCGGACATTTTTGTCGTCAGTTGAAGATGTGTCTCAATCATCTTGGTTGATATTAAATCCAAAGTGGACAAAAAGAGTATTTATTAATATTAATAAATCATTTCTTAATATTTATAGATATTTATTAATATCAATATATACTTATTAATATTGATAAATATTTATATATATTAAGAAATGATTTATTGATATTAAATCATTTATCAATATTAAGAAATAATTAATACTAAGAAATCATTATTAATATTAACAAATCATTTCCATTTCTTAATATTAATAAAACATTTTTTGATTTCAAGAAATGATTTCTCAATATTAATAAATGAATTATTAATATGAATAAATCATAGTATTTATTAATATTAATAATTGATTATTAATATCAAGAAATGATTTATGAATATTAATAAATGATTAATGATTTATCAATAGTTATTGATAATTTATTAATATAAAGAAATGCTCTCTATTTCTTAATATTAATAAATCATTCCGTAATATTAAGAAATCTTTTTGTAATATCAATAAATCATTTATCAATGTTAATAGATAAGTGACATCTATTGGGGAAACCTTAAACTAATAGTATTTAATTCTTTATGAAATAATGAATGCTCCCTGGCACATGGCAGTTGCTTCAAAATGGCAGAGAGGGAGTTGTAAATAATTATTGAGAACTTAGTTTATATAATTTGATTAACAAATCAATACGTATACTTTAGTATTGTCTTAACCAGAATTTTGAAACTGGTTGCCCAAAACTGAAAATTGTAAAATCCTTGTGTGTCATACCTTTTAAGGGAGGCCACTCTATGCTCAGATTACAACCTTTAACATGTGTTTATTCATCAAAATAAGGTATATTATTCACACGCAATGCCATGGAAATCATATCGAGATGGAAAAGAGATCAAATATACAATTGAAATTGACATCTGACAGACAACAAGATTAAATTATCCCGCTTATCCTAAGCACGTGTAGCGGGTATTCATTATTTCACATGTAAAGACTCCCTGAGCAAACAAAAGATGGCGCTAATTTATTGATATTAATAAATGATTTATTAATACTAGCAGACCCCCGTGCTATGCACGGGTTTGGATTGTAATTCCTAATAAGTGATAATTAGTGGAAAAAGAGAGTCAACATTTTGGTCAAGGGTTTGAGATTGAGAGTAGAGGGCATTAGTCTGTCCTAGAGAGAGATTTATATTGTGATTAAATAAGCAATAAAACTATTAAACAAAAATCATGCTTAGAAGGGGAAATCTGTATCCACTAAATTTTTTAAAATTCTCTTAAATCCAAGTAGAAATACCCCCCCCCCCCCTTGACCTTTCAAATCAAAAACATGTAAATAAAAATATGTTTTAATTGAAGTATACCCGGGGACACTGATATACAAATATGCCATGCCAGTGTGGGTATCCTGATTGAATGTCTCCCCGAGGGAGGATGGTTTTCCCGAGGGCGGAGCCAGAGGGAAAACCATCCTCTCGAGGGGAGACATTCCATCAGGATACCCACACCGGCATGGTATATTTTATTTATTATGCTGAACAAACCCCATTTTGATGAAATATCAATAAAAACAATGTTTATAGTGTCAAGGTCACAGATGACTGGTGATTCACACATTCCCCGCTAGGCGTCACTTATGACAACGGTGGACATGAAGCCCATCAGTGGACACGATGGAATGGCCAACCTTTGTAAGCCAATCACGGCATACGATCTTCAAGTGAGGTATAATAAAAATGAATACAATACTGGAGATAAGGAACTCATTGAAGAGATATAGTGTAAAAAAACAAACACCAAAGGAAAACAATAAATATGTACAGAGAATTTTGAAAGGATGATTTGAAGAAGCACAAAAAATGAGAGCATGATAAACCGTAAATTAAAGAAAATGCAATAACGAATAAACACCAAAAGGATGCACAGAAAACAAAAACGAAAAGAATAGAGAATGAAGGAAAATATAGGATGCACAAACAGAAAGAAAGAATACAGGATGTAGGTATATAATGTACAATATAGGAGAGTCAGAGGCACGTTGAAAGTAGTTCTTTTTTGAATGATGCACAGAAAAACAAATGTAATAAGAGAGCGAATTGAAGAGTGAAAACAAGTAGTAGGAAGATAAAATGAAGAAAAGTATAACTGGATGCGAAAACAAATATGAGAAAGGTCAAAAGAGAAAGATATAGGATACAGAAATAGCATGTGAAAAAAGAAAGACAGGATACAGGAGAAAGCATTGAAAAAAGAACTACTGAGTATAAAAAGACTTCCAATACAGGAGAGAGCATTGATATTAAAGAAGAGAAAATGCAAAGAAAAATTGAGAGAACAAAAAAGTGAAATATTGAATTCCTGATGATATGAACAGCAAATGCAGAAAAAAAGAAAGGAGGATGTCGATAAGACAATTATTGAAAAAAAAGATAAAACGCAAAGAATAATGCAGGAAATTGAGAAAACAATTTAAGGTGGCTGTAAACGTTTCCCGTGGAGAGCAGACTTTCCCTCAAATAATGGCTGATTTCTCATTATTTGTACACTAAACCCCTAGCAAACTATATATTTTTAGAAAGCTGAGATTCTAAGGAATACATAGGATATGGATAGGTTGTATGTGCTCCAAATATTTTAAAGAAATTGGGGTCAAAACTTTGACTAATCAATTTTCAGTACATATGTCGCGGCTGACGCAAATCTAAGAGCAGGATCTAAGATAATAACCTGATCTTTTAAAACATTGAAAAAAACCTTTGTCTCTTCAAAACTAGACAAGGGTTTTGTAAAATATGGCCCCTAACTTTTTTTATGGCCATTTATCTAACAACATTTTAGGAAAAAAATGCTTTTTTGGTTTCTTGATTTTTGACTCACTATAAAAAATTAACCAGAAAAGATATTGCAATATCCCCGTCTAGATTTGTAGAGAACATGTTTTAGAATCTATATACAAAGTTTGAAGCTAATTGATTAAGATTTGTGTCTAAATTCACGTCAGCCGTGAGAGTAAAACTATAGAAAACTAAGCTGAGAAAATGGCAGTTTTGTGTATTTCACAGTTAAAGTTACTGTGCAACTTTTTGCTACTACTTTAATGTATTTATTTTTGTCCAAGTGGAAAGATAAAGTAACCTTCCATTGTATTTCACAACTGTCAACATTTTTTCTTCTCAATTACCTCAAAAAAAGTATAAATGAGTACATTTCTGCAACCTGCCTAACATCCCTGTCAACTGGATTCCATATATGGGCATATGACATCACCCAACCCCTCCCCCCCCCCCGCCTACTTAGTAGACTGACATCTTGTTTGCATGCTAATGTATATGTATTATAGCTCTTGAATTCTTAATAATTCAAAGAACTTTGCCATCAAAATCAATTTTCAGCTATCTAGTGTGTTATGCTGGCAAACTCTTTGACTGCAAGTATATTGATTTGGCAAATAAAAGCTTGTAATGCTCTATATGGGGATTTTAGCTTCATTTACCTAAGACAAACATGTTGCAGGGCCAATTCTGAAGCTATCCAAACTTCCAAAGCATAGCTTTCTGACAAGGTGGCTTTTAGATTCTGGGCCTTGAAAGAAAGATAATTTCACAAACCTCTATTGCTGTATCTCCACTCCAGTGATCCAAGTTACATAATCCAGAATGAGTAATCCATACATATTTTGCAGCAGAAATGGCAACTTTCCCTGAGGTCTGACACATAATTCCTTTGTCTAGTGAATCCCATATGAGTAGACTGTCCACATTAACTACTTCACTGCTTGAAACGCTTAGAGGAAGTGATCTCAGCAAATCTTATTTTTAGACATTGGTTCCTGACTCCCATAATCCTTGAGGGGATTATGAGTGACACCACACTCATTGTTCTAGAATGGGGAGTCCTGAGGGGATTATGACACCACACATACCTGTATCTATTTCCTCAGAACTGAAGCCACAGTGCTAATCTATCAATAAACCCAATTATTCACCTGCAATTTCAATCTCCTTTGTGTTTCCAACTGAATTGACGACAATTGTTGTGTAAAATACAATCCAGGCTTCAATTAGTTAATAGCCAAATTATATTGGTGTTATTGTACTTTGGGTAACTATATCATGATTGCTGTATTATTGTTTGAGAAAAACATGTGTTTGAAAATGAAACCAAGTTGATAAATACTAAAGTATTGTTAGTTATCCATAGAGCATAGAGTGTCTGTTCCAGCTGAAGGTATGAGACGGATTGACCCAACATCCTCCCTAAAGTCCAGGTTTTCCCATCAAATACACACATTTTTTTACTTGAAGCCCCAAAACTGGGATGTTTCCTGTTTTTCTCAGACAGTCGGAGCCACATTTTGATTAAGACTAATCCCTAATACACTATTTTTGAATTGATTAAAACATCATTGTCTGTGGTACTAAAGTGGCCCACCTTACCCAACAGACATCCTTTCTAACCAACACATGCATACAAAGAAAAGACTGGCTGACCTTAAATGCCAGCTCTTATCAGTTACCAATCCAAATACACATCCATTTCCTGTAGCTTTGATAAGGAGGTGGGAGGGGCTTATCAGCTAACTGGGGTCACATGACCATAACACTGCAGCATGCTCTCTCTCCTGTCTGTCTATTCATACCTGTCAAATCCAAATTTTGCACAAATTATGAACTTAGGATTGGAGTAGAGCTATGGGGTTTTTTTCATAAGGAGGGTAAGACCCGGTTCATTAACATAATACATATATCTCAAAACAGGCTTCCCTGAGGACGAAACGTTTACGGCCACCTTAAATAATAAAAAGCTGATGATATAAACAGCAAATGCGGAAGAAAGGAAAGAAGGCAAATACTAATTATCAAAACGTGAGTGCCCCGATATTGACCCCCTCCCCCAATTCCGAACTCTATTTTTTTGATTACCCCCGCTCCCTAGATTTCTGAATACCCTGGACACCCCCATTCTGAATTGATATTATTTCAGCTGTACCCCCTTATGCCGATTTGCGAATTGTTTTCCGCCCCCCCGCCACCAATTCTGAATTGGAATTATTTCATCCCCCCCTCAGCTTGGAGTAATTTTTGCCCCTTACCCTCCTCCCCCTAACCCCAGTTCTGAACTATATTTTTCTTTTTTTACCAGCCCCCATTACCCCAAGTTCTGAATACTAAGGACTGGCCACCCTCCCCCTAGATACTGAATTGTCATTATCCCCCCCCCCACCTCCCCAAATTATAAATTGTTTTCCGCCCCTTCCACCACATTCTTAAGTGAATCAGCTCAGAGGATATTTGCCCCTTAACCCCCAAATTCTAAATACCCCCAACCCCAACTTGGAACTCTATTTTTCTTTTTTTTAACGACCCCCACTCCCCTGAGTTATGAATACCCATGACACCCCACCCCCTAACTCCCCATGAGTTTTGACTTATACTTTGTCACCCCCCCCCCCCCCATCACTTTTTTGAAAGGATCAGCTCGTAGGAGATTTTGAACTCTATTTCCTTTTTTTTCTAACGATCCCCACTCCCTTGAGTTCTGAATACCCAGGCACCATCCCCCCCCCCCCCAACTCCCCATGAATTTTAAATCGTTTTCTGCCCCCCAACACTTTTTAGAAATAAAAGATACACTCATAGGATGCACAAGATTTTATCCTCACAATATAATAGGGGTGAACGAATCCAAGTCAAAGGGGGGGAGTGGGAGGGGGTGGGGTGAGGGTAGGGGTGGTCAGGGAAAATTTTGCCCATCCCCCCTTCCAATTTTGAATACCAAAGACCCCTTAATTCTAAATTGTTTCCCTCCCCCAACTATGTTTTCAAATAGATCAGGGTAAATCTTTGGCCCTCAAATCAGAATAACCCCAATTCTGAACTCTATTTTTCTTTTTTTTAACGTCCCTGACTCCCCAGAGATCTGAATACCCAGCCCCCCCCTAACTCCCCATAAATTCTGAATTGTTTTCCGCCAAAATTCTGAATTTGTATTATTCGCCCCCAACCCCTTCTGCAAAATTCTGAATTGTTTTCCGCATGACCCCACCCCCCTACATGTACCATGATCCGAATTCTGAACTCTTTTTTTCTTTCAAAAATGGTGATAATTGTCTTAAATAATGTCAAGATGGTTGAGTTTTGATTTCATTTAGAAGTTATCATTATAGTAAACAGCTTTGCCGCCCATATTTACCGACACCGTAGTGGTGTCATTTACGCAAAGCGGCAATGCTGCCTCGCAATACGTTTTGCAAAAAAAACACGCCTTTTCTTTCCTGAAAAATTATTTAAATACAACAATAATAATCTACCCTTATTACTTTATGAAGGGTTTTTGCTATTTTATGCGCGTTGCCTCTGAAAAATATTGTAAAGTGGACTATGTAAACACGCTATCGTTTCTAAATTTCCCGCCAAATGGCGAGATGATGCTCCGAGCGGCGGACATCGCCAACGTAGTAAAAATCGACAAAAAACATTTTAAAGTTTAAAAAACAATACAGTATTAGTTGACATCAATAAAATGAATATTCAAATCAAAAACATAACATTAAGTGGAGGAAATAAAAAAAATAAGGGGTAGCAGATGCCTCGGCACCGGAACAAAATGGCGCAGCCCTTCTATCGTTCCGCGATTTATAATAGAGATTAGAAATTCATTTATTAATATCTACAAATGCTCAACATTTATCAAAATTAATAAATCATGTACTAATATCAATAAATCATTTACTAATAGTAATAAATCATTTACTAATAGTAATAAATCATGCCATTTCTAAATATTAAGAAATCATTCATTGATATTAAGAAATCATTTATTGATATTAGGAAATCATTTATTAGTATTAAGAAATCTTTTATTAATATTAAGAAATGCTCTTTTTGTCCACTTTAGCCTTCCATATAAATCATACTATCATCAGTTGATGTTTGGGAAATACCGAACACTGCTGAGTGCCTAACGGCTACTCTGGCAACCACCGAGTACCACTTCTCATTATTGACGATTCAATAAAAACGAAGTAATCTAAAAATGTACAATAACGGAAATTATAACAAAGGTCACTCATAATCAGTTTATTGATATGCGGTAATTCAAATGACCATAATGAAAATAAAAAAACATATCCTCACATTTTACAACCTTTTCAATTGTAATCTTTCATCAAAGCTAATTTTCTTATTACTTAATGCACAGCCTGTATGATTTGGAATGCATTTTTGTAATGAAAATCTTAAAAATCGCACTCAACCCTAACTGTCACTTGATTTGAGCGACATGCTGGAATTGACCTTAATGGTCGCATGCGCGTATTTGTTTTTGTAGCATGAGACTTTTTAAGCACATATAGGCGTTTCTATATCATCCACATATGAAAGTTCTATCTCATATGCAAGTGTGAAAATAATACCATCTCATGTAATGAATCAGGCTCCATTTCTGATTAAACGTTTGTACAGAATTGACAATTTTCATATGGTAATCAATTACTTTCACGCTGACATTTACAGCTGTAACAAAATGATATTCTTCTAAAACCTCAATCTGGCACTTGTAACATTAGTATCAACGTCCATCTGGTTGAGTCCATGGATTTTTCAAACTTGAAAAAAGTTTGGAAAGTACAGGTCTTTTTTGTCATAACGTCAAAAGTAAAAGGGACTTCTATACATGTCATCCCTAAGCTGTATATTCCCTGGTTAATAAAGTTTCATACAGGATTCCTCCATGGATATGGTTAATTTATTTACTCATTAATTTAAATGTGTATCTATTTCCAAAGTGCAATTTTTTGGCACACCCATATTGGCTGCTTTGGGGAGTTTCGCTTTATTACTCGGTGTTATCAAGGTATTATCATGTATGATAGACAATGTGTACAATCTAGATGTAAATAGGAAAAATAACTTTTATTTTATCACAGATGGGTGATTGCACACAGACACCTCGGAGAACCCCTATTATCACTGGATCTTCTCTACAAACAACTCTCTCTTGGCACTCTTGCTTCAAGTCGAGACACACGTGTACAGATACAGCTTTCTTGCAGGAATGGAACCAAACATCAACACCAGGAAACCATGTCAGAGTTAGAGAATGTATACAGAGCACTAGCGCGTTTGTCTTACAACATCCAAGATGACAAAATGTTGTTAATAGACCCAAAGTTGGCAATCTTCGAAAAGCATTCCCTGTGCTTGAGAAATGTCTCTTTCTCAAATTCCATGGTGCCAAACATAAGATACAAATGTTATGAACTGCCCTGTAATTTTGATGCTGAGGATTGCATGACAAAATCTCTACCTACGCCAGAATATGTCAATTATGATAAGAATTTAAAGGCAATAAGGTACCTGTTCTTCATTCTGGCATTCCTTTATTTTCCATTGACTATTGGTTTGATACCTATCCCATCTAAGAAAATAGTTTTTCAATTCATACAGGGCAGAAATATGGAAATAGAAATTAGGGAAAGAGATATAGAAATGAATTTAGCCCAAAATCCTGATGGCAACAAATTTCTGCTTGAATATATCTCGCTATTTAACACGACAACATTCAATTTATTTCAACTCCCTCTCTTCATTTCAAATATATTTCCTAAGCCAATTCTTTCACGGTTATTCCGCTTCATATTATTTTTTGTAATATTTCCCAGCTGTTTTTATATATATTATTTTGTGTTAGTTTTCCATAATCGGAGCCGTATGTTGCAGCAAATTCTGCTGGAAGATATGCAATACAAAATGTTTCCCAATAGTCCAAAATACTGCGAATCCGGCATTGTACACTTTCTACTCAACAACTATGACCATAGATGTAAATTCTTTCCATTGACCTTGGCCTTTGTTATATCCTATTTACTATGTGCCATACTAATTCTTGTACCAAAGGATTTGAAAAGCAAAATTTCCTATTGTGATAACAGTTGCTACCTGGGTCTTCTTCTGCCAGAGGCAATACGCTACAGGCCAGAGAATAGGAGAGGACTTGCATTACTTTATGGCTTTCTCAAGTACAGAACATGTCTTCTTTTAGAACCGCGATTTTGGAAATTTTTATTTCAAATTTTGTGCAATTTAAGGGAAACTCTTCACAACTGTTTCCCAGAGCTAGATGAGCATGGTACACTAGGATGTTTTACTATTGCTTTCTATCCACTTTGGCTTGTGCTTGTTGTTTTGTCACCACCATTGTTCTGTAGTCCAGTCGGAGCTTTACTCTGCCATCTTGTCCTATCAATTTTCTCGTTTGCCCCTGGTCAAGATTCTGCAGTAGATGAGCCGTTAGGAGCAAGCAGGCAGGCATTCTGGCTGAAAGTATTGTTGATGATTCTGTGCACAGTACCAGTTGCAGTATACATGGAATTATTATTATTCAATGTGAAATGTATCATTATCATTATCCAATACACCACCATTGGTCTTATCGTGAACAATGACAAATTTATTCCTGAAGTGGTTCTCATACTGACACTCATCTACTACCTTTGGAGCTTCATTCATGACTTCCATGAGAAATTCAGGTATTTGAAGAGGCTCATTTATGAGGAATGTATTAAGTGTTGTCATGATCAGCCCCAAGATAGAGCCTTACATTCTATTCTTGTGCAGAATGACCCACTTAAAGAGGAGGTCCTTCTTATCCCAAAGAAGCTCTTCAATGATGCTTGTGATCAGATCATGCCACAGAGAGAATGCGAGTTTGAGGCATTAGCTAAATTGGTAATAACTAGTTTATTTGCAGGCCTTCTCTTTACTATTTTTGACATGTTCCAACTACCAAAAACGAGTATCACTCAAGCCATGATCACTGCACTAAGTCTTGCTCTTCCAAGACTCCTTTCCCTTGTTAATGGTGAGGAAAGTAGAATTTTAAATGAACTTAAACTTCGCAAGAAAATTGCTAAACTGATCAATACTTTTCTCTTTGAATGTCAAAACGATCATGGTGCTGTCATTCCTATGGTCGTTTGAACAAGTCAAAAATGGGCCATTCAAACAATACTGGGGGCTGTCAGTTTTAAAAAGGAATGTAGAATGGCTAGCGTGTAGTGTGTTTTATATGTCCATCAGATTCTATTTGCAAATTTTGTGATATTCTTTTGTCAAGGACTTTCTAGGTATTCATGTTTTTGATATTTGTTTTAGCTAAGGATGTGCACATAAATTATTTTAGCATTTCACATATGTGATGTAATCTGAAGCAAGCAGTGTTGGAAATTTGGAAATTCATTTAGCGGGAGAGAAGTGAGAATACACCATCACTCTTTCCTCGCACTGGATTCAAAACTAATGGGTAAGACAGGCATTGGAAAGAGTTGACTAACTGCAAGATTATGAACAGATCCAGAATGTTGGTGCAGGGGTTCATTCTAAATGAGGGAGGGGAGATGAGGGGTCGATCAAATCAAAAGGTCAATCCTCCTCATTTTAGCCTAACTTAAGAAAGAAATGGCATTTACTAGCAAGAAAAAAAACATTTTGTAATTCAAAATTGGTTCGTCAACACCCTTGACCATTCCTGTAGACCATTCCATTCCCACACCCTTAAGGCAAGAGCATGACAAATGAGAGACATATGTAACTAGTATAGGAAACCGTAGTACCTGGCAAAACCACTGCCTAACCCCAAGTAACTGGCAACTTTCTCACATGCCCCGGCAGAGATTCAAAATCAGGCAATGGTAAGAGAGAGTTAACAGCCAGTGGCAATGCCTTAGATCACACGGCCATCAGAGTAGGCCATTTGTATGTATGCCATGTTTATTTTAACAATTTTTTGAACGATGGTAATTTTATCCATTGATGCTGGCAGCAGCCAAAAGCAGCTAGATTGAGTGTATTGATAAATGTATTTGGTAAACTATAAGCCTTCAAGGTTAACCACGTTTTATTGTGAAAAGTGCGTGTAACAATTGTCTTAATCTTGATTGAGCAATGAACTAACCATGTTTTATTGTGTATACTGTATATGATTTTCGTAAATAGTGAGGACTTGAGTATAATGATAAACATATTTCTTGTTGTGTATAATGCATGTAACAATTGCCTTTATCTTGATTGAACATTGGACTAACCAGGTGTCGTTGTGTATACTGCATGATTTTTGTAAATAGTGAGAAGGCTTGAGTGTATTGATAAATGCATTTGGTCAACTATAAGCCTTAAAGGTTGATTAAGTTCTATTGTTTATACTCTTTGTCTCACTGCCTGGAGCTCCAGCCAGTGCCACATGCTACCACTACTTTTGTACAAAGAATTGCAATGGCCAAATGTGTCGCCTGACACGAGGGACCAGATGCGCCATAGGGGTCTCTAAAGGCGAGGAGATGAGCTGCCTTCCTTCAGGACCTGTCTTAGGAGATGGTGGAAGCAGTCTATCTGATCCTCCTAACGGCAAGGCCAGGGCTCTCACCAGGTACAAAGTAGACCCCAGGATGAATGGGAAATGGCTTGGTACCCAGTCAAACTTTTCCTCGTCTAAAAGCAACCCCATCTACTGGATGTAATTTCGAACCAGGTCTTGGAATTGAAGGGTTATCTCTAGATACCAAAATGTAATTAATGAGCCAATTGTCCTGATATTATTGCAAGAAATTGACCTTCACATGTTTTGGTGAAGGCACTAAACACCCTCAAAAGACAAGCGAATGTCCTTGCGGCTGTAGACAGCCCAAAAAGGATTACCTACAAACTGCAATTCATTGATGTTTTTGATGTACACAAATTTCCTGTCACATGCGTCTCTTGTTATGTGAAAGTAGGTGTCCTCTTAGTTTAGAGAGACTGCCCATGTACATGTATTGCACCACGCCTTTGGAATGAGCTCCCCGACAACATCAAGGCTGATAGTGTGCAAAACTTCAAGAGACAGCTGAAAACATCGCTATTTCGATAGGAGTTTATTTGACTATATGGACCATAAACATCTGTCAACTGACAAGTCTTTAAATTCTTTTGAACATTATAGGTGGAAAGGACGATTTATCAAATATCAATTATTATTATTATGATTATTATTGTATTATTATTATCATTGTCATCCTCCTCCGGCGCATTATCATCCACCTCGTCGATGATGACGAAATCCTCGATGTAATCAGGAATGAAACTAGCCTCATCCTCCATCTTGAACCCTAGAAAGAGAAGAAATGGATTCTTCAGAGCTCGGGCGCTTCTTGTCTTGACAATATGATAATTATTATTGTAAGGTATGCCTTCATGGTTGTGAATAAAAATTTGTTTTGGAAATTCCTTTATGTTGCTCTTATCTAATAAGGCTTAACCAGTTTTATTCATTTTTCTAACAGATTAGTAGTGCCTCTGTTCAAGTTTTTATCTCAAAGAAAATCACTTTTTCTAAAAATCATTTATTTGGCACTCTTAACTGTGGTTGATGTCATGCAAAGTTGAGTTTTGAATTTGCCGAACGAAATGATGAATAAATTGAAATAAAATCGTCAGTCTTGTGTAGCACATCTTGTCAACATAAAGATGTGTTGCACTGTTATGATTGAACAGTAATGTGGTTAGAATGAATTTCATTCTGGGGCATTGGGAGGCAGAACAACCTACTACCTGAGATACATGGGCCGCCGGCACCCAGCAGGGTGACCGGAGCGTGCCGGGCTGGTGGGGGCGGTGTCCCCGGGGCTAGGCCAATCACGGGCCGAGCCGGGGCACACGCCGGGGTGATTGACAGCGGAAGTGTGGCGGGACACGCTTTCTCAGTCACCAGACACGAGGCGACACTTCAGGCTTAATGGCAATCACGACGAGTCGGCTGTGGTCAGTCAGTGTTTTATCTTAATCAATACATAATCGGATATACATCCAACATCGAAATGCCGAGATTATACAAATGTAGAAAGTGCGGAGTTACTCATCCACCTCCCACAGGCAAACATTGTCGGAATGATCGGTTGGAGGAGGAATTGTCTGATGCAGAAGACGTGGTGTCAGAGGATTTGGTGTCGGAGCAAGGGGAAGATCAAACGATGATGGAGCTGATGCTTGAAATGAGGCAGAAAATGGGTGAAATGGACACAAACATGAATCAAAAGATGGGAGAGATGGATACTAGAATGCAGAAAATTGAAGAGTCTCGGGCTGATCAGCAACAGCCCGCGGATCAGAGCGGCAGTGTGGATTTACCGGAGCAGGCTGTAGAGGCTGGGGCTACAGGCAGCAGCGAGGCCACGCCGGTCTCATTGCGGCAGGACTTACAACTTATGTGTCAGGCAGCGGTAAAACTGGCAAAATTGCAGGCGGAAGATTCCGATGAGGACGATATAACCGGCATACCTAAAAGCAAAACAAATGGTAAGAAGTCGGGGGCGAACATGACAGCGGCGGACACGATTCGCAAACGCATTGATTGGCCACACTTTTATGTAAACAGAATGACCGGGGGAACTCGCAGAAAAGGGGTCACTTGCAGTGAATTGAGGGTGGAAGAATTTGTGTATGGGTTCCTCAATATGCTGGCCGCGGCGCATGGGAAGTGGGACTATGCAGAAATGATAGAGCTACTAAAGAGTATGATGCAAGATGCCATGGAATTTTCATGGACGAATGCATTGACATTTTACGAGTACGTGGGGCTGGACATTGAGAAAGGGGTGTTGAGTTGGTCCAACACAGATCGCATACGTGAATTAAGGATGACGTATGCACGCACCATATTTCCCCCAAAGAAAGAGACCAGGGATACGTTTCGACCGGCACTACAGGCGGCTCCGGCAGGCATGAAACGGGCATGTGAGCACG
This sequence comes from Maea johnstoni, assembly GCA_963942565.1. Lineage (NCBI taxonomy): Eukaryota > Metazoa > Annelida > Polychaeta > Spionida > Magelonidae > Maea > Maea johnstoni. The sequence continues at coordinate 44,720,138 of OZ012687.1, forward strand.
AGCGTGATCACCCACCTTTCAAGCATGCATGTTCGTACTGTTATCGGGCTAGATCAGCGGTCTGTAGGCATGCAGAGGAAGATTGCATGAGAAAGGGTTCTGACGCTTCAAAAAACATAAAGCCGAGGGAGGCGTAAGTCTCCCTCGAAAATTTGATGGGGACAATGGTCAGCGGGGAGCAGGAGCGAGCAAAGATAGTGGCGAGGTGACTCAGTGCACTTCGCGGACAGAACAGGGGTCACAGCATCACCTGGGTAGTCTACTCAATGTGCACGCCAAAAACTTTGTATCAAGGGCCGACCCAGTTGCGGCCGAGCGACACAACGGTACCAGCGAAGCAGATCAGGGTTACTTTGTATCACGGGCCGACCCAGTTGCGGCCGAACAACACAACGAGATCAGCGAGCCAGGTCAGGGTTACTTAGTACATCGGGCCGACCCAGTTGCGGCCGTACCACATGACCAGGAATGTAAACAAGCACAGCGTGCTCAGGCTGTCTCGGACGACGGGGCAGTGGGGGCACACAATGCAGCTCTCAGAGAGATCTACGATAGAGTGGTAGGATGCGCCAGATATAATCATCAAGGGGCCAGAGTGAGGGTCCCCAGCGGGCTCTGTATTCCAGCGTGGCAGAAATACTTGGAGGGCTATCCAGATAGTGGGCTGGTCGAATTCTTGGAGTTCGGCTGGCCAATCAATTATCGCCAGTCTAATGGGCTGGTGGAGGCAGAGGACAACCATCCATCAGCACTGCAGCACCGGGAGCATATAGATCATTATATTCGGGTGGAGCTGGGGTTCGGGGCCTTAGCGGGCCCGTTTGATGGGCCACCCGTTGCTTATTTCCACAGGAGTCCTTTGATGACACGGGTCAAGAGGGACTCGGACCACAGGCGGGTGATCATGGACCTGTCGTGGCCTGACGGGTATTCTATTAACGATGGGGTGGACGCGGCGGAGTATCTGGATGGGCCAGGTAGGGTCAAGCTGCCGACTTCGGACTACATGGTGGACAGGCTCCTACTGTTGGGGGAGGGCGCTTTTATGTATAAATCAGATCTTGCCAGAGGGTACCGCCAACTCAGGGTGGATCCCTGGGACTGGCCACTCTTGGGGTTTTGTCATGAGGGAAAATACTATATGGATCTGTGCCCCCCCTTTGGTTTGAGGACAGCTGCAATGTGCATGCAGCGGACATCAGAAGCAGTGTGTTATGTTCATGGGCAGAGGGGGTTTGTGTCAAAACCATACCTTGACGATTTTGGGGGAGCGGAGGCAGACTGTGAACGGGCTCAGCTAGCACTTACTACTTTACAGGGTATTTTTGATGACTTGGGGTTGGTAGAGGCGAGCCACAAGGTTTGTCATCCAGCCCAATGCATGGTATGGCTAGGGATAGAGTACAATTCACTGAACATGACTATGAAAATTCCGCCAGGCAAGATGGCAGAGATAGGTGAAATATTAGAGTCGTGGAGGGGAAGGAATAGTGCTTCTGCTAGGCAGATGCAATCACTGTTAGGTCTTTTACAGTTTGTCGCAAGTGTATCGCCACCTGCCAGGGTATTTACAAATCGTATGTTGGAAAATTTGAGGGAGGCGCCTAAAAGGGGGCAAGAATCACTCTCTTTAGGGTTCAAAAAGGACTTGAAGTTTTTCCTGGACTTGTGGCCACAGTACAATGGCATTCGCATAATAAAGAAGGAGCTGGTGGAGTGTCAGGAGGAGATGGAACTTGATGCCTGCTTGTCGGGCTGCGGGGCATATATTGGGGCACAGTACTATTCAGAAGTGTTTCCTGAGGTGGTGATGCGAGAAGAACACAGCATAGCCCATTTGGAACTGTTAAATGTGGTGGTGGCTATAAAGACTTGGGGTGAGCGGTGGAGGGGAAAGCGTGTGTGTGTATATTGTGACAATCAGAATGCTTGCTTGGCTATGCAGTCGGGGAGATCTAGAGATAGTTTTATGCATCAGTGTGTAAGAGAGCTCTTTTTACTGTATTCCATGCATGATCTAGAGGTGTGGGCTTTTCACAGGCCAGGGGTACACATGCAGCGGGCGGACGCGCTGTCGCGGGCGCATTTGCAGCAGTCGCACAGGGATTGGATCGCTAGCGATTTGTTTTTACAGGAGGCGACCAGGGTGCGGGTTTCGGAGAGCAGCTTCGTGCTGACCAGCGAGCTGTAGTGTTGTTTCTCATGTTTTTCTCCTTTTGTTGCAGGAAGGAGGGAGCTGAGGAGGGCGGCGAGGAGAAGGAGTGGACAGGCCTTTAGGCCGGGAACGAGGGCGAATCACCGGTCACATGCTTTGCTGTTCTTGGCGTTTGTGCAGCATTTCGGGTTCCCTGGGTTGCCAGTGGGACCAGACACTTTAGTTTGCTTTGGAGAATTCTTGCTGCGGTCGTTTCGGGCGAGCAAGTCGGTTCTCAATGCTCTGGCCTCAGTCAAGAGGCTGCATTTGGATGCAGGTTTGCACACGGGGGCCTTTGAGGCCCCAGAGCTCATGCGGTGGCGCAGGGCACTGTTACTCACTAACAGACATGTGCCGACAGGGGCGCCACCTTTTCCCGTGCGGCTCCTGAGGGAGACGTGCGAGCGGGTGGCACGGCTTGGACAGAAAGGGGAGGTCTTCGCGGCCTTACTGTCGGTGATGTTTTACGCCATGGTGCGTGTTTCATCACTGCTACCTGCTAGCTCACAGGGTTTCGACAGCACCCGTCTCCCCATGGTGGGGGACGTGGTGTTACGCAGCGATGGTACGGCTCTCTTGCGGGTCAAGTGGGCCAAGAATGCTCAGCAGGCATCAGCGGGCTTCACGGTGCCACTCTTGCCAGTCAAGGGGACTGCTGCTTGCCCAGTGGCCAATTTACGCCGGCTTCTGGCACTGCAGCCAGCGGCCAGCCGGGGGCAGCCGCTTTTCGCGTTTCCCAGGGTGGTTGGTCAGGGCAAGAGCTACAAGGGGTTCACCATCAGTCTGGCGAGGGTTTGGTTCGCCACAGTACTGCGGGCTGCGGGTCATACAGTGGGATCAGGGGGTTACTCACTCCACTCTCTGAGGAGAGGGGCATGTTCGCTGGCGTTTAGGAATGGGGCTCAGGAGGCGGATCTGCAGGCGCTTGGCGGATGGCGCAGCGGAGCGGTTCGCTGTTATTACGCGGCAGGGGACGCCAGGAGGAGGGCAGCGTCAGCACTAGTAGCTCCCTTCTAACTAAAATTTTGGTGCATAACTTTTGCCGCGCGAACGAAATTAGTGCTATTACTTTAACACGGGATTCTGGAGGAGAGAGCGTACAGTTGTTGGTTAGGCAATGATACTTTGTTGCGGGCTCAGACCTCTCCACTTGAGCTAATTATGAACGCATTGTGTTACATTGTAGCGGGCAGACAGCGCGGTGTAGTGCGCGGGTAGCTTGCGCCTCAGCTACCTACAAGAGCGGGTGATTTGTGGATTCGGAGAGGTCAGCGCAAGACACTGGTTGAAGGGTCGTGTATATATGTCTAGATTAAGTGCAGCGATACTACTATTACCTGTTATGAGATACAATGTTACGAGTTAGTTATGCGATACAATGTTAAACAAAGTTGTTACAATGTTGCAATTAAAGTTTTCTTCGGCACTTCCTGAGTTGTTCTGTTTCCTAATGCTTTCACGATTTAACTGAAGCTTTATAAAACCCTTAATTGCCGTGTTAACAGTTACTGCTCGAGGAAAACAAGCACGTTGGCATGGTGCCTATACAAACGTGCGTCTTGGAGGGCTGCCTATGGTTCTTCTGCTACTGAAAGAACCCTTGTAACTATTCGTAAAGATAAAAGAATATCTTCCTGCGATATGACCTATACAGTTAAAGCGTTGTAAGTAAAAAAACAATTTCTTCCTTCCTTCTTGAGGGAAACCCTCAGTCAAAGAGATCAGTGTCATTACTAGCAATAGGAAAATTCATTATGATTTACTGTAAATGTAGAACACACAATTTACGCGTCTGTTTATATATAGCATACAAAGCGTTTGGTTCCACTTTGCTATATATAAAAACGCTGTACTTTTTTCTTACTGTACTGGCGCTGTCAGTGGCGGCTACAGTTGCTAACATAAAGATGCGCTATGATGCGAAAACCAATTCGCTAGATTTGGGACATGCGTGATATGTGTGTTCTACAGTACCTTTAGAGAAACTACATGGTATACCTAAAGACATGTTTACACAGGTAAAAGTGGCCTGTTCCTGTACTTCTCCGTTGCAATATACGTTTTGATTGCTGGAAGCGCCTATAAAAGTAAAAGGAGATATGTCAATAAGTGTCTTAACGATAATTCATTCATTTTTTCGTCTATGAAGATAGCTTAATACAGACATTTAGTTTCTCAAATGATTTCTCATTAGCTTTTAGACATTATTTCTTAGTATTCTAAATAAAGTAGCTATTCTTTTTCCTGATCAAATATGATTTATTATTTTTTTAATCATAACAAAAAGCAGAGAGAGAGATGGAAGGAGAGAGCGACAGTTAACTGTGTTCATAGAATATCCATTGTCTGGAAGGAAAATGTGCGTACCTGTTAAATAAATTAGCTTAAGGTGCTTCAGTAGGGGCTTAAAGAGTGTAAACCGACTTCCCTAGAATACAGCCTGTTTCAGGCTGTGTGTCCATTATATCAGAGGGACTATATAATACATAGGTGCAGAGCACGTCAACACTCAAACTGATTGAGAACCATAACATTAAACTGATGGATAGTGCAAAAAAAATGAAAATATTGATCAAAATAAACGAAAAATGACAAGATTATAATCGACGACCAAATTATGCAACAGTAAAGGTTTTTGAAGTCAAATATGTGCAACCATACCCTGAGGCATACCGCAAAATAAACTCATATCATGATGCCAACTCTATACAGTTTATGCCTGAAGTGATCATGTGCACCAAAATTACTTACATGGTCGCCATTTGCAATGTTTACCCTGTAACTGGACCGCTTTTATAGCCCCACGCTCGAGTTAACAAATGTCTCATTAATAACGATTGTGGTATGCCTGTACACAGTAATGTAAGGTACATATAACGCCATGCCAATAAAATTAAAATTTCGAGTTGCTGTTTATCTTAAATTTGCAGAACGGCATACTCGTAAATTAAATTGGTACTGCCATGTATTGTTGTTATGACAAACCACTGGCCCTTGTCGTTGAAGCAGTAAACCAAATGTTGGTTCATGTAAAACGGAGGATGGTAGTTATTGATTGCTAGTGGTCTGTCCGTCTGAAATACGCACATCGCAGACAGTTTCTGTTGAATCCCCTTTCTCGTATTTTATTTATAACCACTCAAGATTCCTTTGCTGTAATATATTTGAATATATAGAAAGTATACATATATATCTATAAAGATTACGATTGAGATTGCCTGTGACCAAAATAAATTTAATTTCAGTCGCGCATCAATAGGGCTTGCAAAGGAGACGGTCCTTCATTTTTAATTGGTTTTAGTCCAACAGTTCGCGCTTTTGAATTTCTTTGAAATTACTCTGATCACCAGGGAATGCCTAAATTAACTAGGTAAATGTTTTGGATCACAGGCATTAATGTGGTCAAGGTTGAAAAACTGGCCCTTGCTTGAAAGAGGGCTGTCTGCGGTCATGACGGCTGCACCCCATCAGCCGTCGATTGAAGAGAGAGCAGTGGCGCAATGCTGTGATGAAGGACCTTAAGGTGATGATTTACTACAGCAAGATCATCACCACTAGGTGGTGTCTTTGGCTGGCCCCTAAGCATGGATATCAAAACAAAAGATTGCACATGAGGAGCGGTCACCCGCCACGAATCTCGACCTAGCAAATTTATATTGTGTTGCGACTACGAGAACAAAGGACGGGTCCCTGTGGGCCCTCCGTGTTGAGTTGGTCCCAAACAACATGGGTGTCTGTTTCGACCATGCAGATATTTAAGTTTTAAGAATGTCCCGGGTATCGGGTAGGTTGCCACCTTGAATTATGGTCTGAGGCTGTTAAATTAAGCACTGCGGCAAAAGCATTCGTGATAACTAGTTGAATATGATATGGTAGATAGAAAGCCTAAAGGCATGAATTAATATTGTTAGCTAGGACTACTAGTTATTTCACAACTAATGGAAACACAATGACAGAAAACCGTATATGAATTTGTAATTATGATCATTGATACTTTCTGTAGTACATTGAGGCCAAAATTGATTTGCTATTTGTTCAGTTGAGAAGAAACAGAAAAAAACAACCTAACCTAAAGCCACTGGCAACTTCATCCCATGCATCGAGTCGTTATATCTTGTGCATACTGTAAATCACTTAAGTATAGCGGGAACAATAAGATAGCGATAATAGCGCTCTGCCCAGTAACTGAAGCTCCTTAGATTTATGTGTGTATCCTTATGGACTTGCTTCATAGGCAAAAATATCTAACAGTACACAAAGAGATTAAGAATCCCCCACAGACAATACATACATGACAGTATGTAACATGTATTTTAAAATTCCAGTCAAGACCAACATAGATAATTCATTTCTAAGAACTTAGATTCTCTCTCTGCTTGTCGAGACGGACATTGCATAAATAAGTGTCTAAAATTATCGTTATAAGCCAGTTTATCTAACGTACGCATTTTTGCTCCTATTGGTGAGTCTTTAATTTGCACATCGTCGCATCTCAACCAAATAATAAGGTAGAAAAGTACATGACAGACAAAATTCAAAATTTAAACTACTGTATAAGTGTGGTTTGCATTTATGTTCTTGCCTACTTCAAATCTTTTCTTTATTTTTACAAGCCTAAAAAAAGGTTAACAGGCCTTTTTTGTTTATTTTCCTGCTCGCCGAGCATCACGGCTATGCTTATGACATAGTATATGTATGATTTCAAAAAAAAACAGGTTCGTGTTATACACATCAAAATACAAGATAAAAACCATATAGCGTTTCTGTTTTCATTACACAGGCGTACAAATATTTCCTTCTTATGTAAATCCAGTACAAGATAATAAATATTTGTAAATACCTCAAATCTTCCCATGAAGTCTGTAAGGGTTTTGAAGTTATCAAGGCATCCAGGTATACGCTCTTGGTGAAGGGTCAAAAAGTGGTACATTTGGAAATCAGGAAAAGTAATCTAGGAATATGAAAAACATAGTTATTCAACCCATAGATAAAGAGACACCTGACTAGTCGTTCTGTAAAAAAATGCGACAAAATTGTCACCACAAATACCGAATGCCAACTTGTATTCAATAAGGCCAAGAAGAAAGGATATAATTCTAAATGAAAATTTTATCGATGCCCGATTTAACCAATAAATGAGCGAAGAGCTCTAAAATTTCTCAACTGGTTCTATCACATTTTTGATAATAGCTATGGATTTAAGGATCACAAATGATCTGATGGAGAGTTGTTGATGATGTTCTTAGTTATATTTCTCCTTAACCCAAATCCTAGCTTTTTTTCTCTTAATCCACAATTCTCCATAATTCTCCAACTTAATACAGAAACTGGCATATGTATATATATATATGTATATATATACATTTATATATATATATATATATATATGTTTATATATATATATATATATATATATATATATATATATATATATATATATATATATATATATATATATATATATATATTTATATATATATATATATATATATATACGTATATATATACATTTATATATATATATATATGTTTTTTTAAGTAATAAATACCCCGCGTTTTAAAATACATTAAATACATATGAATCATTTTATTGTGTGAATATAACCTACCCCTCACTTAGTTGACACACATTTTGTGTTGTAATGTACTATTCAGTAGATCTCTTAGAAAAGATGAATTGAAAAAGAAATCCTATCAGTGTTCGTCTGCCTCATTAAAACACCCTCTCTAATATGATTTGATCATTATTTAAAGAAAGGATTGACCATGGGAGTATAGTCTCTAGAAAGAAGATTAATGGCAGCAGGGGTAGAAGGTACAACCTGTATGCAGAGTGCCAACTTAAATTCCTACACTACATGCCCGGGCATAATACACGACCGTACGCAAGATTTCGACAGTTTCCTGGTCATGGATTCATGGATGGCCTCAGAAGTTGTGAGGCCATCCATGCATTGTGCCCGAGCATTTAGTGCTGGAATGAAATGTCGGCACTCAGTTATGGCCTATCAGACTTGCGAGACATGGGTCATTACAATACAAACATTTAATTCCTGCACCAGTCGACCGGACGTCTGTCAGTGCCTGGTCGTACAAAGACGACGGACAGCATGTCAAAAACTACGTCCAACATGTCAATGACCAACGATGATGCTGATTTAAAGCTACGTTCAATTGTGAGGTCATCCGTGCATCCACGCCAAGGAAACTGGGTGGCAATTGGGAGTGTGGTCGTCTACTATGTCTGGGTTGGCCGCGCATTTAGTGCAGGAATTAAGTGTCGGTACTGTATAGTCCATAGCCGTGAAAAGCTCTGCATATATAAACCTACCTTATCTCCACAGAACCACTTTTTCTCGCCAAGGAACTTCGAAAATTTCGTAAGTACTGGAATCACGTCACTTGCATACTTCTTTTTGACCTGAAAACATTGAATTCTAACATATCGTCACAATACAGGTTACATGTCTTCAGAAAGAAAACAATGCATGGCATATGCAATGTAATGTAAACATGCCAATTTTAAAACGAGTTTAGCCCTTAGGACCGACCTGACTATTATTTTTATGTCCTTGTAGGGAAGGTCAGGGCACTAGATTGAAGAACAGATTCAAAGATAAGTTGAGTGTTTAGTACGGCCCAATCACTCTAGGAGGCGCTCCTAGTATTACAAGTCCCAATCTCTATTGAAAACGCTTCAATAATAAATCATTTTAATCAGCTCCACTCTGATTCTAGGAGCTGATTGGTCAATTTCGTTGGTGTACGGGACTATATTGGGCATTGTCTAGCATCGTAACATCTCTTAATTTTAGGAGGGCAATATAATCATTTACTGGAATCCTTACAATGCCGTTCAATCGCTGTGACCTATGACATATCATTGCGAAAGTAACTAAATTCTCCCCCAACAGAGGGCGCCGTTGCTCTTAACAATAGGGAATTAATATGGCAGACATTACTCTACACACCACAGCTAGAAATTGTTTTTTGGCGGTTAAACCCCAATTTGTCCATCATAGACTGCCAACATGATATATATCTGGAAAATAAGGTGGCAGAAAGTAATTAAGATGGATTAAGATACATGTAACAAAAACTAGTGAGAAATCACTGCCGTTTGCTCTGCATGAGGCGAGTCTGACAAAAAGTTTTCTCGGAGATCCGCTGCATAAACCTTGAACTTAGAACTTGTTGCACTTATCGTAATTCAAAATTTATGTCAGCGGGGGGGGGGGGGGGGGGGGGGGTTAGATGGGGGATCTGGTGATATATTTGTTAGCCATGTAATGAAAATAGTGTACGGTAAGATGTCTGCGTTCAGCGGGCTTAGGTATATGTAAGTTGAATATACCAACCTCTGCAGATCCGTGTACGATGCCTTTCCCAAACGCCATGGTGAAATCCATGGCAGTACCGCTCATCATGTCGATTGCAACTTTCTCCTGCTCCGTCTCACCACCTGGAAATCAACGTTTAGACGAGGTTGAATTTTCCTTTTTCTCTATCTTCCCCACTGTTAAAAGCTTGACCATACTGCAACGAAACTAAACGGATATATTAATGTTATCATTATTATTGTTATCATTATCACTGTCACTACTATTATTTTTATTGTTATCATTATTATTATCATCATTATTATTATTATTATTATTATTATTATTATTATTTTTATTATTATTTTTATTATTATTCATTTTATCATTTATGTTATTTCTATATTACTTTCATATATTTTGATATACTTTAATACATTCCATTATCATGCTGGGTCTTTAAATCGCAGGGTTACTATCTATAACACTTCACACGCCGCGCATCTATAAATGATGTGACGACTGTAACGGAGGAATTACCAGGACACCCTATTCTGACATCTTTATATCTGACACATGTCTGATCCCAAACGTTTCCTCGGTAGACTCTTTATCCGCGCAGTCCTCAGAAAGGAGGTCTAGGAAACTTATGATCTTGGAATCCCCTAACTAGGGTTAGGGTTACCCAACCCTGGGACTAGCCCTAACCATAAACCTTACTCTAATTCTATGATTAGGGTTAGGGTTAGGAATCAGGTCCATGGTTAGGTTTAGGGTTACCATACCCTAACACTAGCCCTAAACCTAACCCTGGACGTGATTCCTCACCCTAGCTCTTACCCTAACCCTAGTTAGGGGATTCCAAGATCATACGTTTCCTTGACCTCCTTCCTGAGGACTGCGCGGATATAGTCTACCCGTTTCCTCTGGGCAGAAGCCACTCGCTTTTTGTTAGAATGTTCTCTAACGTTATAAGTTCGCTTACTTCATGTCGGTTTTTATATTCAATTAATAATAAACTTACATAAATTAATTCTAGGGGCGCTGAATCAGTTGGAAAAACAAGTATTCCTATTTTTGTTATTTCCAGGTGAAACCATTTTCAGGTTTCTTACTGACAGTTGTAATAAACAAACAGATTTAATCAATGTATGGTACGGTACCGACATTTAATTCCTGCACTAAATGCCCGGGCATAATACGCCACGGCACGCCTAATTTCAACCCAGTTTCCTGGGCATAGATACATGGATGACCTCACAACTGATGTAGCTCTGATTCGAAGGTTACGTGGATCATCGATGTGTTTGGCTTATTTCTTGACATGTTATCAATGGGTGTTTTCACAACCAGGCACTGGCAGACTTACGGTCGACTGCTGCAGGATTTAGATGTCTGTAGTGTGCGTCAGTTCATTGAAAGGGTTTTTTCTATTTCCAACTGTTATGCAATTGCTATCATTTCGATTGCATGGGTGCATTGATCACCT
>OZ012687.1:44731339-44768317 GCA_963942565.1 Maea johnstoni
TATATATATATATATACAACCTGCTCTTGTATTGTTCTCACTTGATGTTTATAACCACGTTTTTACTATTTTCTATGTTTGACTGCAGGACCAGGGTTTAATAAAGATGAATGGTATAAAGCGCGAGATGCTCTGCGGCTGGATTTTCCAAACGGAAGCCGATTTTTGATATTAAAGAACTCTAAAGTCTTTTTATTTTATATGTAGTTAATGCTTGTGCAGTTAAATTATCTGACCTGCTTTTTTGTTGATTTTGACTATACAAAGTATATTTTCCAAGAACTGTTTTCTGATGAGGAATATATTATGCAGGTGTCTGCTTATTGGCGTACTCTGAACGACATGACAGTTGTCGCGCCAAGTTTAGGAAGCATGGCTTACTTTGATTAAAACACGGACGCTCTATCGGTAGAGACTGCAGTTAAAATGATGTTAAAAGTTGGTTATGCATAGATTATAGTGCGCGCATTAGGAGCAACCATTGATAGTGATTGTTTATACTGAAACACTCGACTTGCCTTTGGAATTATTTCCTTAGTCTAGCACCTTGCTCCGCTCTGGTCTAAATGGAAATACAGAGTTAGATCAGTCTTTAAGGCACACATATTGATAATTTCGCCATTTTTGGCTCTTACGTTGATATGTTTGTAGCAATATTAAGAGCAGTTTATTTTTTATGGGAAAATACTTAATTTTGAATTCAAGAATTTTGTGTTAAGCCCAAACATGCCAACTTTCGTTATAAGCAAGCCCAGGCAGGAGTAAGGAGCATGGGGAACTCCCGTTTTCTATCAATTTATTAGCATAACATGACGATTACATTTGGAGAATTTGAGAATTCTTTTCTGATTTTAGAATGTTTCATAACATTTTAGTGACTAAATAAAAAGAGAATTGTAGTTATTATTTCTTTACAACTAAAAATATTCTTAGAATTTATCTTTATCCCTTTTGGGCAATTCTACATATTCTTGGTAGACTTCTAATTGATCTCTATCTAAAATAAGCTTACAACTAAAACAACTATTTAATCACAATGTAGTTTTGATATCTCAGAAACACGGCAATGAGAGGAATTCGAATTTCGCATACTCTCCCCTGTATACCGTAATGTTTAATTATTATCAGTATTTTCGCAGAAGCAGCATTTATGGTTTTATCTTAATTCGATTTCAGTGAATCCATGAGGAATTTTCACCAGTAACAGATCTAAAATTATGTGACGCCGAAAGGTCATTAGAATCCAATTATTTTTCAGCTGCCGTATTACATTGATGGTGACATCAAAATAACTCAGAGTGAAGCTATTCTACGCTACCTTGCACGTAAATACAAGCTCTGTAAGTTCATATTCACCGTTTTCTTTCAAGCTAACCTCAAATATACTCTAATCTAGATGAAATAGAATAACTTGCTGAAAAAAACTAATCTAAAATGAAGTCATATATAAAAAGTATGCAAGAGTATATGACTAATCATCTTTTCCATGACAGTCCACTCTGCTACCATGTGAATACAATAAAATATGCATTACACAATCAAAACGTTTCAAATCACCGGGTTTGCTGGGATGATTTGGTTAAGAAGGATTTAACTGGGTTTTTTTAACTTGTGTTTTTTTTGTAACTGAGACAGCGCCCCTATATAAGTGCTTAAAGTTCCCTATCAATTGAACATAGAAATAACGTCTTGAATTGAGCTAACTTGTAAGCAAGTGGCTTCTGGTGAGAGGAAACAATAGGAACTGGCATATGTCAGTTATAGATATGTCAGAGGAGGGTGTTAGGTAGTTACTCCTTTACAGTCATGACTTCATTTATAAATGTGTGGTGTATGAAGTGCTGTAGATGGTTACTATGTGATTGAAAGAAAAAGAAAATTTTGAGAATATATTAGAATAAATATTGATATAGAAAATACAGCAATAACAAAAATACTAAGAACATTTAAAAAATAATGGTTATGGAAAAAAATATGATAATAATAATGATGATAATAATAATGATGGTAATGATGATAATTTGACGTGTGACGGATGAAAGGACCAAATTAACTATGCCAGACATCTTAAATGAGTGTTTATTGGTGGATGACACAAGTACATGTTGACACAATCATGATGATATGATGATGCAGTGAGAGACACGGTTAAACAACTTTAGGCAATCTTAGCTATCATCTTATAAAAGATTGTCAATAAAGAGCTGACACCATCTTGGCCCATGAGAAATAAAGCTACTAAATACTACTACTACCACAACTACTACTGCTACTACTACTACTACTACTACTACTACTACTACTACTACTACTACTACTACTACTAATAATAATAATAATAATAATAATAATAATAACGATAATGATGATAAAAATAATGATAATAATGATAACAATAATGATAATAATAGTAATGATAAATCTAATGATAATAATGATAATAGTAATAATAGCTATAATATAGTTCCTTTTCAGTCTCATTGCAGTATGACTCAAGCTGTTAAAAGTGAGGAACATTGAAAACAAAGGAAAACTCATCCTCTCCTACATGTTAATTTCCAGGTGGTGAGACGGAGCAGGAGAAAGTTGCAATCGACATGCTGAGCGGTACTGCCACCGATTTCTTCATGGCGTTTGAGAGAGCCACTCTATTAGGATCTGCGGAGGTTGGTTTTATCAACAAATAATTCGGAGTGATAGAATAAGATAGTAGGTGCAGGGTTTAACATGAAAGGAAATGTCATGGTAGCTTTTAAGGTTCTCTAAGCAGTTAAACGCGGAGAAGCTTGTTGGGGTAATTAATCGGATTCAGCTTTTCCTCTACCCTGCTTTTATTTGACAATTCAGCCTATTCAAATTATACATTGCTTGCAAGGTCTTCTAATCAGGAATACTTTTACCGTCACAAAAGTAGCCTCACTTCACTGTGTAATAAAAAAAACTGAAAACCTGCATGGTGTTATCAAATGGATATTCATTCAACAATTATTGCCCGGTGACCCTGACATGTACATATATTGTACGTACCAGCCCGTACATACGGATTTGGCATGGAAAACATTCGTAATGAAAGTTTTTTGGACGTACAGAGCCGTATTTACAATGTACGTACAGAGCCCTACGTACATTATATGTACGGTCCAATACCAAAACTGAATCAAAGTAGGAGTTTTCAAATTACATATTAGGAAATTCTGAAGTGAATCTCACATAGGACTGGAATTCATTGTTTTCAGGACAAAGAGAAGTATGAAAGTGACGTGATTCCATTGCTTACAAGATTTTCGAAGTTCCTTGACAAGGGAAATTGGTTCTGTGGAGATAAGGTAGGTATATATATGCAGAACCTTCCAAAGCAATGGCCTACAATGACCCATATCTAGCAAGTCTGAAGGGCAATTACATTACTTTACTTTACAGGCATTTAATTCCTGCACCAGTCCATCAGACTTCTTGCAGTGCCTGGTTGAACAAACACCCATGCATAACATGTCAAAACAATAAGCCAAGCACATCAATGACCCAAGTAGCTTGTGAATCAAAGCTTCGTTCAGTTGTGAGGTCTTCCATGCCCAGGAAATCGGGCGAATGGTCGTGTATCATGCCCGGGCATTTAATGCAGAAATTTAATGTAGGGACTGTTGGTTGCATCTTCAACCCAGTTCCTGTCATTAATGAACCTGCCAGATATTATATACCCATGGCCAATGCTCAAATTAAATATCATTACTGTAGACCATAATTATGACAGCCAAAAGTGGCTCGACAATGTGGCTGAAATCTTAATTTGAAATTTATAGTTTGGGTTGTATATACATATATATATATTTAATCTATGAAAATCCGCATGTATTGTATTTCATAACACGAACACACAACAATGAACAAATACTGGTTCATTTCACACAACAAATGCTAATTTCTGTAAAAAGTCTTGTACGGTTTTGGATAAAAGACAAAAAGGTGAGATTTTGTAACCAAATGTAACTAAAAAGATCACAAACAACTCTCCTTCCAATAGTTTGTGAAAACATTCTTAATTCACAAGTTATTATCAAAAATGTAATAGAACCAGACAACAATTTCTAGAGCTTAAATTACAAGTTGCTATTCGTTATCTTTATTGGCCGTTTTGTCGTGTGTGCTTACAGAACCACTAGCCACGTGTCTTCTTATCTAGAGGTCGAATAATTGTTTTTTATTCTCATAGATTACTTTCCCTGATTTCCAAATGTACCACTTTTTGAACGCTCACCAAGAGTGTATGCCTGGATGCCTTGATAACTTCAAACCCCTTACAGACTTCATGGGAAGATTTGAGGTAAGTAAAGGACAAAATGCAAACAACATGCATAACGTAGTTTGAATTTAGAATTGTGTCTGCCATCCGCTTTCTACTTTATTAGTCGATTTAAAGAACAGCCAATAGAAGAAAAAATGCATACCTCAGGTAACCTGGCTTATAATGATAATTTTGGAGACTTAGTTATGCAATGTCCTTGTGTTGCCAATCTGAGAGAGATTCTATGTTCTTAGAAATTAGTAGCCCACAAGACAGGTATTGATGTTTGTATTGAAAGGAAAGGCTGTCATGATTTGATAATGATTTAATGGAATTGATCTGGCTCGAGTCAATTAAGTGGATTAATATAATGTATATAGAATGAAGGAGTGTATTTGGTAAGAATGTTGATTCCTTCTCTAGACAGATATCAGATGAACAATGACCTTTTTCGCCATCCCTAGACAAGCGAAGGATTTAAATGTCGTACATGCTCTTCACACTATTTCTCATTTTGATAAATGTATACGTTCACTACTCCTTTTCAAGCTTAATCAGCTAATATTTCCATTTGTGTTATAATAAATGGTCGTTTTCATGTTTGAGCCTCCGTATATTCTTTTGTATATTTCCATTGATATGCTACTATCACGTCACCTTTGCACTACTGTACCATTATGTATGTATTGTCTGTGATGGATTCTAAATCTCTTCGTATGCTATTAGCTATTTTTGCCTATGAAGCAAGTCAATAAAGATACATCCATACATAATGTGAAACTTGGAGAAATGGGGGGGAACAATCTTTTGAAAGAAGGTGAAAAGTTAGAATATAGAATAGTATGAATAGAATAAATAAATAGCTTTTCCTTTTCCTAAGTTAGAAATCATTCTTAACGCAGAAGAAGTATATTGATGACAAAAGTCGCTGTTGTGTTGTATACTAATGTAAGTGTATCGAAGTTATTAATCTAAACTTAACCATTGTAGGCTGTATTGCACTAGAAGCAATAAATAATTGCTTTTGATATGATTGTGTTGTCACCTTTCCGATGATGGGATAAAATGGCACGCTTGTAGTGTTTGTGTGGCGGATCCACAAGCGGCTGCATTTCTTTTCATAGTTGGCTTAATCCCATATCCGAGTGGCCTAAGGCTTTGCCACTGACATCATGGTCCTCATCATCACGCGAACACCACTCGAGCCTTGTTAGGAAGTTGCCAGTGACAATGGGTTATGCAGTGTTTTGTTATTGGTGGGTGGGGGTGCCCGGTTTCCTCTCACCTCAACTAACGAATCAATTTTGGCCTCAATTTACTACAGAAAGTAACAATGATCGAAATTGCAAATACACATACGGTTTTCTATTGGTGTTGTTCACACTAGTAGTAAAATGACTGGTAATCCTAATTCACAGAATCATTGTATACCTTTGGGCGTTCTATCTAGTTATCACGAATGCATTTGTTGCTTTGCTTAATGTAACAGCTACAGACAACAACTAAAGCAATACATTCTCACAGGTGAGTATATTTCCCCTGCAGACTATTGATATTCAATACACAAAGTTAACCTCCCTCTCCCCCTTAATCTCTATCTGCCTTTTTGTTGTGTTCAAAATATGTAAATTCTGCCAAATCCTAGAAAAATAAGATTATATTCGAGGAGGACACCAAAAGCTATTTTTTCAAATACCAAGAGAAAAGAAGGTAAGAAGCTAATAAGAAAATAAATGAGAAACCAAATGTCTGTATTTAGTTATCGTTATAGACGATATGTTATGACTCCCCATGAATGAATTATTGTCAAGACAGACTTTCGTACATATCTTTTTTACTTTTATAGGCGATTCCAGCAATAAAAAGTTACATTGCGACGAAGAAGTACAATAACAGGCCAATGTTCCCTACTAAATAAACATTTCTACCGGTATACCATGTAGTTAAATACCTGTTTCAAATGTGTATGGTATTGCTTATTAAAATAGTTCAAAATCTGAAAACAAAAAGTTTAGTACACTTACTCACATCATTTATTTCAGTCATGCAGCACACATGGTCTATCGAATGAGAATATACGTCATGATTGATCTACATATAAATAGCGAGTTTTCTCATTTTTTAGTTTTAGAAAGTTTTTGGTTTATTTTCCTGCATGTTAACTATGACCATGGTTATATAAACATATTAGTATAACCATAAATATTTGATAGAAATCAAAGGACCGTGGTGTCATTGCCAGCTGATCTTTTTCATATATACAAAGTATAATAGAAAATACAAAGTATGAAACAATTGATATGTGAAATTATATAATGGCACCAAATCTGGTGTTTGAGGTGGTATTACTTATAAAGTTGATATCAATTGGATAGTACTGATTAACCTGCATAATGTACTATTTGATTTCTAAAAGGTGGATATTCTACTGGTATGAACATATTGTCTTTGTAGCTGTGTCAGTAAATCTTGTTTCACATTAACAACTGATATAGTAAGTAGTGATTAGACTGATCTGATATCAATCATTTGTTTGGCAGATAGTTAGCCATAGAGGCCCATTTTCATCGATTAATGCCTGTTCACACTTTAGACTTGCCGTGTATCTTTCAGAGTAATAAACTATTTTCATGTTATTGATAACCTGTCGCTTGTGTTTTTTTTGTCTATTTGAATTGCGTTATATATGATGTATGATGTATGATTGGTTAGTGAAATAAACATTACATGCATGGCAGTGCCTACTTGCCAAGCGAGTTCATTTAATTCCTTGTGACATATATATGTTCTATTTCGTGTTATTCCTTGTTTCTAGAATGTTTGATGTGAGGATACATATCTCCGCTAAACAGGACGAGATGCCTATGCCTATATCGTCCTATATATGCTACTAGTATGTGTGTTATGTTTAAATGTATTTTCCCTAATGTCAGCTTGGTTATTTTTGTATTTTGCTCAATCCTAACCCAAGACCACTCTGACGGTACAACATAAGAGTTAAGAGTCCAAATCTAAAAACAGACGTATAAGAAAAGAGGTAAACGCTTAGTTTTTAATCATCCTTATGCAGTCTTCAATAGGTCAGCCATAACTTCATCATATAAAATAGATATTAAATGAATTATTTTAATAATTTGTGTATAAAACTATACTTTTACCTTAAATAACTATATCGAATGAATGTAACTCTGTAACATAGACAGTATAGTATGTATCCTAAAGTATGTAATAAGGAATATTGAAAACGAGCTCTTGATATTTTTCACTAATTCGTCTTTGGTTTTAATCTGTCAGGTTTTCCTCTTACTCTAGCCACATAGTGCTTGGGGTAAACTATTTGTTTGGCGTAGTGTTGTACTTTACCAAGATAGTTGGTATTTTACCTTCTATTTTGCTGTTATAATTAGTCTGTTTTTGATGGCCAGGATTATAATGTTGAAGGCACACTTACTTTCCAAATCACCTGCTATTTTCCTGTTATCACTAAGGTTATAATCTGTAAACTTAGCCAGGTTTTTTACTATAGGAAATAATAAAGATCGATGAGGGAGTCACACTTGAAATCTTTATCTCAGATAGCTTTTTTCCGAGAAACATCATCGTGCCAACTTATAGGCAATAAAATAAAACATTTTATGTGTAAGATTACTGAATTAAACATCAAACAAAAATTAGGGGATACTAAACAATTGTCTAATACCTGGCAACCACGTAACCTTACACCCTATGATAAAACAGAAGTGATCGAGTATCATCTACTCTTAAAACTCACCCACTTTCTCCTGTGTCTTCCTAGCCCGGATAGAAATTGTCTGGATTATTTGGATAGTATTGTTAATCAGTGTCTATTGACTGGAAAATCGGCTAAGATGCACAAAGAAATTTCAGAAGCTATGGTCAAATATGGTGGCTTGAAAAACACAAGATGCAAAAGGAACAACTCCTATGTGGTACAATAACAACTTCAAACTGCAATTCAATTGTCAGTGGTATTACAGAGGTATTATGGTGATAGGTGACTTATTGGATAACCTATATTGTTATACCTCACCCTATGTTAAGAGTCATTTAATAATTCACGCTATCAGCCAGAAAGAGTGGAATAATTGCACAAGCAGGTGAATAATTGCCGGTCAATAATTTACCCTTTTCCATGTCTGTCGGCCGCATTTGACAACTAACTATTAGTCAAACTGAAATAACTGTGACATTAGCTTGCCGAAACATTTATCATGTGGTTGCAAGAATTCTTCAACGGATATGGCGATTATAATTATAGTTTTAAGCACACTGCATGGTGCACTGGTGCAGCGATTCATTAGCCGGTTTATTAAATGAATGCTGTAAATCTATGTGGAAGAGAATAGTCTGGGAAAAGGTATGGCTCAGAGAAAGAGAGCACTGGGATGAGTATATGTCTAATAGGTAGGCAATTCTTATGAATTGCGTGTCATTTCCCGGAGAATTCAATTTGTAACGTGCTATTACATTGTTGCCACTGCCGCACGTGTCGTAATTAACTTCCGTCTTGGCACGCGAATAGCACGAGACGCTATCTGCCAATCATTTTCGTTGTTTATTTAATGGCAGCGTTGTCAGTTCTTAGCAGCGTTGCCCGTTAGTAGCAACCTGCTCTCTCCGAGATCGTTTACCGTCTCGCGTACAACAATTTCCCGTTGAATGATTACCTGGGCAAGGCTGTCAATCTCACTTTGCCTACGGTGGACTTCATGGCGGATAGGGTCAGATCGCTTGGTCCAGATTGCTACTTGTATAAGCTGGACTTAGCCAGGGGATATCGCCAGCTTAGGCTTGACCCCCTAGACTGGCCTTTGATGACTATCATGCACGGGGGTGAACTATACATGGATGTATGTCCGCCGTTTGGGCTACGTACTGCAGCATTAATGATGCAACGTACAAACAATGCTGCATCTTACATACATGGTTTACAGGGATACATTTCACGTCCTTATATAGATGATTTTGGTGGGGCTGAATCACAATTATGTGAGGATGATAAAGCTTATGAGTCTTTGCATAGTGTACTGCGTACAGTTGGGTTACAGGTGGCACCACATAAGAATTGTCCTCCATCGCAGGTTATGATTTGGTTGGGAATTTTGGTCAATTCGGTTGACATGACTCTTTCTATTCCGACAGAAGAGTTGGGCGTAATTCAAGAAACAGTTAAAATTTGGGACAATTGGCGAATAGGAAACAGGTACAGTCAATTTTGGGAGTACTCAATTTCGTCGGAAGCGTAGCTCCACCGGTACGGATCTACACCAATAGAATTCTAAACTTCCTTCATAGCATGCCTATGGAGGGCGCTGTGGTGATACCATTTGAGGTCAGGGAAGATTTGCATTTCTTCCATCAGCTAATGCCCCATTATAATGGCGTGACTTTGTTAGACAAATCTCTAGTTCCACCGGATGAACATCTAGAGGTAGATGCCTGCTTGACAGGCTGTGGTGGTCTTTGTAGTAATGAATTTTACTCAATGGAGTTTCCTGAATTTGTGAAAAAGGCAGAGCATCCGATTGCACACCTGGAGATGCTAAATGTACTGGTGGCTTTGAGACTTTGGGCTCCAGTATGGCAAGGTCGCAAATTACAAATTTTTTGTGACAATTCAAACACTTGCTTAGGTCTA
Organism: Maea johnstoni; assembly: GCA_963942565.1. Lineage (NCBI taxonomy): Eukaryota > Metazoa > Annelida > Polychaeta > Spionida > Magelonidae > Maea > Maea johnstoni. The sequence continues at coordinate 44,741,281 of OZ012687.1, forward strand.
CAAAATGGTAGATCGCACGATGTGTTCATGCAAGGCTGCATACGAACCATTTTCCTGGTTACAGTTGCTCATGATATAGAGCTTTTGGTTTGCCATGCCCCGGGAACCTCTTTGGTGGCTGCCGATGCTTTGTCTAGAGTTCACAAGGGTGAAAGATTCAGAGAGATTTTGGGGAACACAGGTCTTTTGGATGGAAAGAATGAAATAAAACCCAGTGAGGAATACTTTAGGGTAAAGATATAGTTGGTGGTACTTGGTAGTTTTTGATATCTGATGTAGAGTTTGCGCTTTGACTATTTAGTAATTGAGATTAAATTAGTTTTCTTCTCTTTCTACAGGTTCCGAGGATAAAATACACTTCCTGATGCAGATGGCAGACACGCGTAGAATGCATCATTTGAGGCCTGGAACAAGAAAAAATTTGCTCAATCAATTCAGGGTATTCCTTAGTGTTTGTATTTTTTATAGATTGAACGCTTTGGCACTCACTCCTAGCTTGCTTTGTGCATACATCGAGTTTCTGCTGCACAGCTATCCTTGCCGTGGCACAGTTAAAAATTATGTTTCAGCATTAACCACACTTTACACTTGGCTTGGCTTAGATATTGCTATTTTCAAGAACTTTCAGGTGAAACAGATGTGGCGAGCAATAGATCTCACAGTGAGATACACGCCCAGGATGAAACATTCGCTGTCTGTGGCAGAGCTTCGCTGCTTAATGGCTGCATGTGTTGTTTTAGGTCCATCAAATTTACTTTTTCGTGCTTTTCTTTCTATACTCTACTTCACAATGGTGCGTGTTTCTTCTTTGTTACCTTATACAATAGGATGTTTCGATGTTACCAGACATGTTAATATGTCTGATGTAGTGCGTACTCAGACAGATTTGAGTATTAGGATCAAGTGGGCAAAGAATTCGCAAAATTCCCCTGGCGGCGTTTTAGTTCCTTTACAGTCACATTGTGACCCAGCTGTTTGCCCTATTTTGAATTTAAACAGCTATTTGCATTCGTGTGATTCGCAAAATATGTTTGCACCTCTCTTTCATCACAAGAGTAGAGGGGGTTCTTTGGTTCCTTTCACGGTGCGCTTAGCAAGACAATGGTTGCGGTTGGTTCAGAGACATAGCGTTTTGGCTGGTACAAACTTGGGTTTTCATGCCTTTCGTAGAGGAGCTTGTGATACTGCGTTTGCCAGGGGGGCTCCGATTGCTGATATAAAAATTTTCGGAAACTGGAGTAGTGATGCGGTGCTCAATTATTTGAAAGAAACGCCTGCCAAGTTGAGGGTTTCCAAGTTACTTGCTTCTAACCTTTAACTATTTTTGGCTCTTATATAATTTTGCCTGTTTAATTATTCTAAATTCCAAATTTATTTACCCTGCGAGTTCGACGGGCGGCGGTTTGAGTTGAGCGTAATAATTTCCTAAGCTTGCATGATTTGTAAATATGGTAAGGTGATGGTGTGTGCGCGGAGTCAGAGTGCTACAGGTTTATACCTCAATTCATTCGTGGATTCAGCTTTGAATTTCACCGTACATGGTCGCTCTGGTCTCGCGCACATTTTTTGCATGATTATTATGTAGATAAGGTTTAATAAATATTTTGCGGCACTTCTGTCTTTGAGTTTTCTGTGGTAATGATGCTAAATGTGATTTGGTTAATTTGGTCACACCAACACCAACATATTCTATATGGTGGATGATTTCTGACACACACCAAGATTATATGAGAAGGTGTTGAAACAATGGTCAGAATTCTGTGCCACACTAGTCTTCTAAAGTGTGATGATGTTAAATTGATAGGTTCCACTTTCAGTGCCAGATCCTGTATCCTATGTGACAATGACGGATACGAGGATATTAGACATACAGTCATGCAGTGCTCAGCTCAGACTGAGTTGAGGCGTGGAAAGTACGCTGAGATCAATCAGAGAGTACCTGGCAGCGTAAATTTATGTAGTTTTGATGTACTTTTGGTAACAAGATAGAAGGATGGAAATGTAATGACATGTTACCCATATGGTTAATTACGTGCACTTATATAGTCAGGATGTACCATAGAGTACTCAGGTTTCGGAAGATACCTGAGTAGTGCACACCAGTGTGTCAATCTGGGAAATTTACGGTAGAGGACAGTACCAAAAATTTCCTATTGATAACAATATAACTGTAATACATCACCATCAACAGTATGATGTAATCGCATGATGAGAATGACTTTCCTTTTTCTTTATATAACTTGTTCTTTGTTAACAGAACCAATTTATCTAGTATGTATTAAATGCAGCAGAGAGGAGTACTACTGTTGTAATTGATATATTACAGCAAATAAAAGTATTATTATTATTATTATTATTATTATTATTATTATTATATTATAATATTATTATTATGCTGCCGCTAAACATCGAACACAGCTCTGGTCCAGTCTTACAATTTTGACGCTTGTTAGGCCTATAACATGTTCGGCATAACAATACAGTTATTGCCTGTCTTGTTGGTGGATAGTGCAGATTATCACCCCTCGAAGGGAATTATTTCCCTCGGGCGTTTGCCTCGGGATACAATTCATTCTCGGGGTGATAATCTGCACTATCCACCAACAAGCCAGACAATAACTGTTTACTATAAACATGAATTTCCTTTAACATTATAGTCTGAAAGTAAAATTAAACGTATCTATAGAACTCCAAGACAAATCCAAGACTACACAAACCTTTTCAAGAAACAGCTCTATCAATAAACTATTAAATATCAATCAAAGGGTGACCCTGATCTTTAAAAGAAACTTCAAACCGGATGGGAGAATATTTTGATAGGCGTCCATGACAAAAGGATTTGATTTTGATTGATAAAAGACTCCCATGATGCTCATCCAAGGTTCCAAACTGATAACTCAACACGATGGCTCTTTACTGGTAGTTAATTGAATCATAAGTTATCTAAGAAAATCAATAAACCTTTGTATTATGGTGTGCTACAATATTTATTAGATGTAAATCAACACAAAGTAATTTGCTTAATAATTATGCCTATAACAATTATCACACTTTTGCCACAGAAAAGGGTGCTAGCTTACATGCTGAACTATCTTTAAACAATTGTCAAATACTCCAATACTAAATTAGAGTTAATGCACACGTAGGTATAAGAGTTAAAGGAAGGTGCAGTTGGCGCCTACCGTAATGACCTAGCGGTCTAAGGTGCTGCCATTGACTGCTAGCTGTCTCTCTTCACAGCTCAAGTTCGAATCCCAGCTGGACCATGTGAGAAAGTTGCCAGTGACTTGAGGTTAGTCTATGGTTTTCTTCAAAACTTGCAACTGGCTAGCCACCAATTAGCCCAAATCCAGCAGAGACAGTGATAATAATCGAAATTTCATATCAAATTTCATAGGTCCAGTTTGACCACTGGTCTCCAGTTAGACATGGAGCAGGTTCAAGTCTCCGCCGGCTCCCTACTAGCGGATTAGATTAAAAGGCACATCCCCTTGGCTTGCTCCATTGTGTGCAATAGGAGCTGGCACCTGCCAAGGAGACTTTAGCTATTGTTGCACCCCACTCACCTTTTAAAGGCAGAGGATGTGTGGATCTCTCTGTGGATACTATGCATCTAAAAGATCCCTTACTCTCCCTACTGTTCATCTTTCATCTAGAATTATTTTGCTTTAACATTGTTCTTCAATGATGAAAATGGACCACTTTCTGGTAAGACTTGATGGCACTAGATGGCCCTGCAATTCAAAGACTCTTTTAAACTATTCGAAAATAGAAATGAATTTCTTCCTAAATACAGGTTTCTATCTTGTTGCAATATGACCTCAGCGCTTGGACTAATTAATTCCTTTCTTTTAGCTTCTCGATATAGCAGTATACACAAAACTTGGTAAGTTCATTGTTCAATCAAGATAGGGACAATTGTTACTTACAGTATGAGCAATAAAACCTGGTCAACATTCAAGGCTTATAGTAGACGAAATACATTTATCAACACACTCATGACGTCTCACTATTTACAAAAATCATGCGGTTTACACAATTAAACCTAGTCAGTTTGTCGTTCAATAGAGATAAAGACAATTATTACATGCAGTATTCACAATAAAACCTGGTCAGCCTTTAAAGCTTATAGTTTACCAAATGAATTTATCAACGCACTCAAGACCTCACTATCTACAGAAACCATGCAGTATACACAATACAACTTGGTCAGCTCATTGCTCAATAAAGATAAAGGCAATGGTTACATAATATATACACATACAACTTGGTCAGTTCATCGTTTAATCAAGATAAAGGCAATTGTTACTTACAGTATAAACAATAGAACCTGGTTAACATTAAGGCCTATAGTTGACCAAATACATTTATCAATACAATCAAGACGTCTCACTATTTACAGAAAAAATCATACAGTATACATAGTAAAAGATGCTCAGTTCATTGTTCAATGAAGATAAAGCCAATTGTAACATGCAGTATACACAATAAACCCTGACCAACGCTTATAATTGACCACATAGATTTATCAATTCACTCACGATTTCTCACAATCTATAAAAATCCTATCCAAATATAACTCTTAAATTTTGGCTAGTCGGATTAGTATTTTACGAGTAATACAAGAAATGCTCGTGTCATTCATGTATTGGCCATATGAAACTTACACCAGTTATGTCTGAATACATTTACGATATTGCACTTTGTTTTGGAAATGTGTACACATACTTACAAGATGTGGTAGTTCTAGACTGAGCAATAACATATTCATACTTCACAGTTTACCTACTGTAGATTGCTGCCAGCATCAATAGGTAAAATAGAATCACTCAAAAGATCATCAACATAGCTGTACATATCATACAGGTCCATCAACATAGAGGGACTGGCCAGATGCCGTATGGACTGCTAGCTATCTCTTGCCACTGCTCAAGCTCGAATCCCAGCAGGGGCATGGGAGAAAGTTGCCAGTGACCTGAGATTAGGGGATAGTTTTCGCCAGGTACCCTGGTTTTCTCCACCAGTTACAACTGGCTAGTCTCGACTTAGCCGCAATATGGCAGAAAAAGCGACAAAAAAAGAAATTTCGATTTCGTCCAAAAATCTTGAAATGTAATGACAGATATTGAAAGGAAGATTTTTCGATTGGCAATATTCTTTCCCATCTACCTTTACTCTGACCCTTTGTAATCTGTCTCGCATCGATCTGTCATGCCTTTGTTTTAAGGATGTTACAGCATTTTCAAATTATTGTAGTAATGCCAAAATCTTACATTTGCAAATACAGAGAGGAAATGCCATTTTTTGTAAATTAAGGATAACAAAAGAGGAAGATGGACCATTCTATCTGAACGACCCCAAGCCCGCCTCACATGCACTGAAATTCTGGATCCAACCGGATCTAAAAATTAATCAACTCTTTCCACTTTTTCCAAGACCTGCCTTACCCAAACGTGCCCCAAGTATTGTTTAAATGGCCCACTTTGACTCGTTTAAACAGTATCGCTGACACCATCATTATCGTTTTGACACTGAACGAGAAAATTGTTGATCAGTTTTGCAATCTTCTTGCGAAGTTTAAGTTCGTTCAAAATTCTACTTTCCTCACCATTAACGAGTGAAAGGAGTCTTGGCAGAGCCAGACTTAGTGCAGTGATCATGGCTTCAGTGATACTCGTTTTTGGTAGTTGAAACATGTCAAAAATAGCAAAGAGAAGGCCTGCAAATAAACTAGTTATTACCAATTTAGCTAATGCCTCAAACTCGCATTCTCTCTGTGGCATGATCTGATCACAAGCATCATTGAAGAGCTTCTTTGGGATCAGAAGGACCTCTTCTTCAAGTGGGTCATTCTGCACAAGAATTGAATGGAAGGCTCTACCTTGGGGCTGATCATGACAACACTTAATACATTCCTCATAAATGAGCCTCTTCAAATACCTGAATTTCTCATGGAAGTCATGAATGAAGCTCCAAAGGTAGTATATTAGCGTCAATATGAGAACAACTTCAGGAAAGTATCTGTCATTGTTCACAATAAGACCAATGGTGGTGTATTGGATAATGATAATAATAAATTCAACGTTGAATAATAATGATTTTATATATACGACAACTGGTACTGTGCATAGAATCATCAACAATACTTTCAACCAGAATGCCTGCCTCCTTGCTTCTAACGGTTCGTACCCCGCATGATCTTGACCAGGTGTAAAAGAGAAAATTGATAGGACAAGATGGCAGAGTAAAGCTCCAACTGGACTACAGAACAACGGCGGTGACAAAACAACAAGCACAAGCCAAAGTGGATAGAAAGCAATAGTAAAACATCCTAGTGTCCCATTCTCATCTAGCTCTGGGAACCAGTTGTGAAGATTTTCCTTTAAATTGCAGAGAATTTGAAATAGAAATTTCCAAAATCGCGGTTCTAAAAGAAGGCATGTTCTGTACTTGAGAGAGCCATAAAGTAATGCAAGTCCACTCATATTCTCTGGTCTGTAGCGTATTGCCTCTGGCAGGGGAAGGCCCAGATAGCAACTATCGTCACAATAGGAAATTTTGCTTTCCAAATCTTTTGGTACAAGAATTAGTATGGCACATAGTAAATATGATATAAGAAAAGCCAAGGTCAATGGAAAGAATTCACATCTATGGTCATGGTGGAGTAGCCAATGTACAATGCCGGATTTGCAATATTTTGGACTATTGGGAAACATTTTGTATTGCATATCTTCCAACAGAATTTGCTGCAACAAATTGCTCTTGTTATCGAAAACTATCACCAAATAATATATGTAAAAACAGCTGGGAAATACTACAAAAAATAGTATGAAGCGGGATAACCGTGATGATATTGGCTTAGGAAATACATTTGAAATGAAGAGAGGGAGTTGAAATAAATTGAATGTTGTGGTGCTAAATAGCCGAATATACTTAAGCAAAAATTCATTGCCATCAGGATTTTGGGCCAAATTCCCTTCTTTATCGATTTCCCTTATTTCTACATCCATATTTCCATCCTGAATGATTTGAAAAATTGTTTCCTTAGATGGGATAGGTATCAAACCAATAGTCAATGGAAAATACAGGAATACCAGAACGAAGAACAAGTACCTTATTGCTATTAAATTCTTATCAGAATTGACATATTCTGGCGTAGGTAGAGACTTTGTCATGCAATCCTCAGCATCAAAATTACAGGGCAGTTCAAAACATTGGTATCTTATTTTTGGCACAGTGGAGTCTGAAAAAGAGGCAGTTTTCAAGCACAGCGAATGCTTTTCGAAAATTGCCAACTTTGGGTCTACTAACAACATCGTGTCATCATTGATATTGTAAGATAAGCGCGACAGTGCTCTGTATACATTTTCTAATTCTGACATTGCTTTCTGGGTTTGATATTTGGTTCCATTCTTACACAAAAGCTGTATGTGTATACATGTGTGTCGACTTGCAGCAAGAGTTCCAAGTGAGAATTGTTTGTAACGGAAGTCTAATGATAAAAGGGGTTGTCCCAGGTGTCTGTGCGCAATCACCAATCTGTAATAAAATAAGTTATTTTACATATTTTCACATCTGGATTGTACACATTGTCTGACAGGCTTGGCAAGATCTTGAGAACCCCAGGAAATAAAGCGAACCTCATCAAAGCAGGCAAAATGGATGTGTCCACAAAATTGCACTTTTGAACAAAGATACACATTTGGAAAAGATATACCTTAATGAGGAAATAATTGAACCATTTCCATGGAGGAGTCCCGATTGAAGAAGCCCTTTACTTTTGATGTTTTTTTTAAGATTGAAATGCTGTGATAATTTTGGTAGTCTTTGTAAAAGAAGAAAGATATGAAAAAACAATGTTTTCTAGCTGTACATTTTGGTGTTATTTATTCTTGATAACTTTTCTTTAAGTTGTTATTCATAGCTAGTATTTGTCATTAATGACACTTCATTTGTCATTAATGACAGTTATGACAAAATAAATCTTTGTGGGCAGAATGATACTGTGATGACACTTCGCTTAGTCTTACAAAGCCAAATGTTTTCTTCATTTGCATGTGCAAAACAAGGACAGGGACGCACTCTCCTTTCCAACAATCACTTAATGAGGTCACCTAATGTTGCAGGAATGAATGAAAGAGGGCTAAATGGCAGATCGGCACACAAAGACCTTTCAGTGCAATCTTTTTTTTCCAAAAGTGGTCATTTTTTATCAACTTATTACGATTTACCTGGCATGACATTAGCCACTTAGGTAGTATATATGTAGGGACTTAGCAAGCAAGGTGTCTGAACATAATTGTTCAGACACCAATAGTGATCAGTGGTACTCGGTGGTTGCCCGAGTAGACATTCAGCACTCAGCAGTGTTTAGTATTTTCCAAACATCAGCGGATAATAGTATGATTTAACGTCCACTGAGATAATTGAGACACACCTTCAAATGAAGACATTACTGCCTGATGTCGATGCTGTCCTCAGCAAAATGCCTTCCAATATTGCAATAAGAAAGAGCAGAGAAAAAATAAACAACAATCAGACAGAATTTTCCCATTCTTTTTCCCCTACCCATTTAACCTTACGATATGCCACCCCCCCCCCCCCCCCCATCCCCCCCAACCCCCCCAACCCCCCTGCCAATGTTTTCTGGCTGGTCTCTAACAAATGGCTTGTCCCAAATTGGCCTCAGTTATGAAAGTTCCTACCTGTTGTGAAATGGGAGATCTGGGAGACCCTGATGCAGTGCTAAGCCACTTGGAAAGCTGATATTCAAGAAAACCAGAATGTTCTTCTCCACTATTATTTCTCTATGAAGATTCAGGATATCTTTGCCTGGAACCTCCAACTCGCATGAGAACGTAGATGACTCATTGTAGTGCAGATCTTGGCTTAGTAGGGGATTCGACACTGCAGCACCCCATGTTTAGTAGGAGTAGAATGGTACCGATCAAAGAGATATGGTCTGCCATACTTGTAGAGGTTTCGGCGAAATCTGAAATGCACAAAGTCAGTGCGTTAACAAATTTGTCCATAACCGAAAAACCTAAATCATGTTCCTTAAGACATCCATTACCCTTCAATCAATATATAATTGTATTAAGGAAAACGTGAAAGAAAATCTGCAAACTCATAATCTATCTATTATCATCTATTATTGAAATCAGTGGTATGATGTTTAAGTCAACCTAACATGTACATTTGTAAGTCATGTACATGTATACATATAAAGGCAGCTCTTTAGTAAAAGAAAAAGGCCAAAAGATATAAGGAAACATAAATGAAAGTACATTGCGGTACATACCTTTCTTCTAAGCTTGCAATTCTGGTTTGTGTTCACCAAAATGCTTACACAGTATTTATGTGTCTAGCTAGTATTTTTTGCTATCACTTCCTGGTTTCTATTCATTTGGGTCAGTCTATTGGTTGGTTAATATAAGCGCTACTCCATAGATAGTGTAATGGCATATTAATTGCACATATACTATATTAGATAATACATGTAAAATAGTCACAATGCTAGTTTCGATGCGAAGTGGGCTTTATTATCTCATCACGAGTTTCACAAGTATATTATCGTCAAATCAGGAAAATGCTGGATGCTTCGTACCCCAAAACAGCACTATGGACGAATGGGAATTAAGAAATAATGCGCTGAAAAAATAATTTTGCACCAGTGATTCCCTAGCCTGTTAAAAATCTTAAAGAAATAGTATTTGAGAGTTGTCGACTAACCAGGGGCTGGACACTTTCCCGAACGTGTTTTAGAAGCTTCGTACTCCAACTTCAGTTTGATCCTGGAAATACAATGGTTACCTAACACTACAATACCTCCTTAGCAAGGGTTAATCTCGTTAATACGGAGTTATTTATGCATGTCGTAGCAACCAAAAAGATATGGCCATATATGGGGCGTTGGTGATATTGATATCAACTAGCAAAGAAAATGTGATAAAATATTAAAAGGAGAATTAGTCCTCAAATATTTCTTTCAATTTTATTTTTATTGACAGAAAGGTCAAGGGTCAGATGACACTTTTGATTTTACCTCACCGCGTATGTACATGTATAGCGCTGGCTCTGCAATGAATGCAACTAACACAATACTTCCTGGAACATTAGTTTTACCCACTCTGATCAGTCATAACATTCCATGTCATTATCTCCTTATTGAAGCACAAGAGCAGTTATATGGAAAACAGACCAAAATAGCTTACATTGAGGGCAAACAGTTATTTTCATTTACACTAAAGCCGATCAACGATGGGTGATATCACTAACTTCAAACAAATAACTTTATATGATCATCAAAAGTGGCTTCGATAAGGGTCTTAATTAGTATTTATCGAGTACATCCACATATGTGTGTATGTCCTTGTGAAACATTCATGTGCGCCGAAACTGCTGAAAAAAGGTTTTCAATCTACAGACCTAGTCCCTTTGCTGATGGACAAACAATACTAATTTTAGCTATACGCCGTTACATGTCGTTAACTTTACAGCCTTAACGAGGACAATTTTCAACTTTCAACTCTTTGCTTCGGAGAGGTTCATTACTTAACATTTGACAACGTTTCACTTTTCCGGGCGCTACGCGCCGATTGGTATGATGTATTTGCCTCAAACATCTTCATCTCATAGATTATCAGGCCTTATAGCTTTCAGTATTTTCGAGGACGTATACATATTTTAAACAGCATCAACCATGTTCTTTCAGACACCCATTAGCCTTACAACAATGTTGAATTGTCTTCAGGAAAACACGGCATTTCAAAATTGCATAATCACTATATATTATTGAAATCAGTGATCTGGTGTTTAAGTCAACTTAACATATACGTTTGAAAGGCATGTAAATGCATATAAAAACAGCAATTTAGTCAAGATAGCAAAAAGCATCTGAAAACGAAAATGAAAGCAAATTGCTGTACATACCCTTCTGCTTGGCTTGCAGTTCTGGTGTGTGTAAAGCCAAAATGCTTACGCAATATTTATGCGCCTAGCTGGGTTTTTGCTATCGCTTCCTGGTTTCTCTTGTCTTGTGACAGTCTATTGGTTGGCTAATATAAGCGGTATTACATAGAGAGAGTGAGAGGGCATATTAAGTATGCATTCAATATATGACAGAATACAATATACAATAGAACATATGTAGAATAATCAAAATTATATTTTCATTTATTTGTGGGCGTAAATATCTATTGGTTGCCTAATATAAGCGCTGTCACATAGAGAGAGTGAGAGGGCATATTAAGTATGCATACACTATATTATAAAATACAATATATAAGAGAATGTTTGTAAAATAATCAAAATTCTATTTTCAATGATTTTTGGGCTTAGATATCTAATTACGAGTTCCACAAGTAAATCCTCGTCAAATTAGGAAAAGGCTAGCTTAGTATAGCAGCAGGGGTCCAGAGAGTGGTCTATTTCAGCAGTGTTCCCAACCGCCGGTAGAACCAGCAGCGTCATACATCAAATGGAAACTAAGAATCTCAGAATTCAGAAACTGCTCGATGGCGGAACAGAAAAGTTGTACAAACAGAGATATCGCACCATTACCTTGGCAACCTTTTTGAAGTAGCGAAAACGCCTTAAGCCCCATTCTCACATTCACGATCTGAGCCACGACCTGGCAGATGTAGTGCATACGACCAAAATCTATGTTTTGAGTACGATATATAGCAAATTTTGTTTATTTTTTGAGGTAGAGGACTCTTATTCGATTACCATTGGATATCCATAAGATGCCTATAAGTTTGACGACGATCGTCGCTGACTGATACACGACAGGTATTGGACAGTTATTGGACCTGAATATGTTTCTTCAAGATCAAACCCGCATTTAGTATGACCGTTATTCGATGTTCATAGGTAAACCCCGACTATTATACGATAGTAATACGATTACTATACGATGGGAGTACGATCGTACAGGACTGCTATACGCTATTCAAGTATTCAAGTCGTATAGCAAGCGTATGAGTAGCGTATGACAGTCGGGATATACCTATGAGCATCGTATAACGGTCGCACCATCTTGTTTTTCGCTGTCTGCTATAGCAGCCAAACTGTCATGGCTGCCAGTTCCGGTCACATGACTAAAATTTTTCTTACCAATAGCCGACGTGTAAACATCGTGAATAGCGTACAGGTTACCAATAGGCAATCAATAGCTATCGTATAAGTGGCAATAAAGATCATATGCACATCGTATGCAACTTTCCCACGCTCTTGCATACGCAATACGCGGATGTGCGTCTGATGTGCATAGGACGTCGCCGACCTTCATACGATGTTTACTCGCTAGCTATTGGCAGCAACTCGCAGCAACTCGCACCGGGCCGGTTTTGCCGATCGAACATGCAGATTTTGAACATTCCAAAATGGTCGTGGCCACACCTGACCTCAGTACGAGTTGCGCCGACCCAGCCTGATCTTCATACGATCATGCCGATCAACAGGCTGATCTCTATTCAACTTAACACGATCGCTTGATCGTGTTCGGATCATGTTCTAGATCGTGAATGTGAGAATGGGGCTTAACTCTTCTTCGTAACTCCTTAAGTAAATTCTTACTTGGTGGCTTTTTAACTAATATTCCTCATTCAAATTAATCTTGACAGATAATTAAGTCCTTGTCCCGTGAAAAATATAAAATAAATGTTTAAATGGTGTTGGCACTGAATGACCTCACATTTAGGGTACATAATTTTGCAGAAATGGGTTTTTGGATTTTTTAGTTTTTATAAAAGACAAAAAAGTTCTTAAAATGTGATATGGCCATAACTCCCAAATATAAGATCAGGTTTTACAAGCTCGGGCATAATACATCGCTGTTTCCACCCAGTTTCCTGATCATGGACGTATGGATGACCTTATATTGTGTAGCGTGGCTAGGGTTTATTGTCATCTCTCCTATAAACTTCGATAGCAGGCTTCCGACCAAAACAAGGTTATCGACAGTAAAGCATGTATAGCTTGTTTTCCAGTTTGTCATTGGCGGGGCCCTCAGGCCACGCCTATCTGGGAAGCTGTTTTGAAATGCTCATAGTCTGGACGGCCATGTTCGAAATCCTGAGGCCGGACTGAATATAATTCTCTATTCTGATTGGTTATAATATAAATGTTGGCCCGGTACATTACCTTTGCCGCGGAAAATCGTGCCTTTCTTATTTTAATTTAGCATGAAGTTTTCAAATATATAAAATATTTTAAGCGGACATAAAGTATATTTTTCAGTATAGGAAGGAAAATTACTAAAGAAAAAAATTACTATGTGTTTAGAATGAAATCAGGAGACTTCGTAACCAAACTGGTTCGTAACCAAAGTGATACGTACCCAAGTAGCTTCGCACCCAAGAATTATTTCGAAGTCTCCAGCTTGCGCCTAGAATTCCGATATTTGTTTCATTTCTACAAAAATGATACAAATCTAGTCATTATAAATTATTTTTCTCTATAATGTTAATGTTCTTTATGCATCCGGTTCCCTCAAAAGTTCATAAATAACTTGGCCCCGCCTTTTGACTATTGATGCTTTGCATCAACAACCATACCTGTTATTTGCATAGCATTGCGAGGTGATTCATCCTACATTAAGATTTTTTCAGGAGGTCTTTTGTTCTGTGCAAGATTTTCTCCAGTCATTTTAATTTCTACTTTGAATAAAAAAAGAAGCACCTGCTCTAACAATTTCCATGATATTTCCACCAAACGGATGTCACTTAAACAACCAAGTACTGTTTACTGCAAAGATAAAAACTATCATCTAACTACCCACGTGCAAATGGAGTTATCATATCATGGTACAGGAAGTGTCTGTGGGCCAATCAAAGTTTAGTTTCTTTTCAAAGGCAAATGACACGTCAAGAACACCTCACATTACCAATTACTGTCTAATATTCTCGCATTCTCTCGTGAGATCTCGTTTTACTGACTGGTTCATATAAAACTTTTCAACTTGGTGATAACATACTTTCATTACTAGTAGTAAGGCTACTCCAGAATCAATCTTTTTTTAGAGTTGAGCAAAACGGTCATCTTCCCAATAAAATACCCGTATCATGTGGTTGCGGACAAGGTGACCCCCTCTCGCCTTATATATTTGTTATATGCTCAGAAATTCTAGCTCAGGTGGTCAGGGGCAGCGATAGACTGAAAGTAATAGAAGTATTGGGCTGTGAGGTAAAATTGACGACACTGCAGCTTTTCTTAATGGTCAGGTCAGCAGTCTCATTAATCTCATGCATATTCTTAAGTGGTTCAAAAGAGTATGACTGGGTGTCAGTAATGAAGACAAAAGTTGCAAAAATCAGGGCCCTAAGAGGCAGGAGCATACCTTGGCAGGGGAAATACAGTTTCGAGTGGAAAAATAACTTTGATAATCTAGGCATATCTTATGCTTTATCTGCTGAATTTTGGAACATTGATTGATATTGATATCTATTGAAAGTTTCGAGTGGACAAACAACCTTGATATTCTGGGTATATCTTTTACTTTATCTGCTGAATTTTGGAACTTCAATTGATATTGATATATATTGAAAGCCTTATCAACACCCTGTACTAGTTGAAGTATATATAAAGGGATATCAATAACCTGGTATGCCATATGCAGCTTATAGCGCAAGATAATAATAATAATAATAATAATAATAATAATAATAATAATAATAATAATAATGATAATAATATTGTCATTTGATATTGTGCCCTTTCCATATAAACATGCTCAAAGGCGCATTACATTCCATTGTCAACGGATAGATGCTGATATCCACATAGTTAATTGATATATACATCTTTGAACAGATGTGGTTTCAGTTGTCATTTGAAGATTGCCACACTCCCAGCTGCCCGAATATCAATTGGGAGCTGATTCCATAGTTTTTGGGCACGGGCACTAGACATATATGTGTGTGTGTGTGTGTGTGTGTGTGTGTGTGTGTGTGTGTGTGTGTTTGGATGCTCTCACCTTAGATGAAGAAAATAATTTTATTTGTCTAAGGCTCTCACACAAATAGATTGAAAGATTGATAGATAGATAAATAGATAGATAGATAGTAGATAGATATACAGATAGACAGAAATACAGACAGACAGACAGGCAGGTAGATAGAGGGTATATATTGATGGATATCCTTCCACTAGAGTGGTCGGGTAAGTCCGGAACTTAAATGTTATAAAGCACCAGGGATATAATAAAACAAATACAGACAACCAGCATTTGGGCAATAAAATGTGAAGGGACTTTTATTATTACATAATGATTGTAATCAGTGTATTAATTACAGATAATTGGAATCTTGACACTACCAGAGACTAGAGCTCCTTCCCACCCCCCTTACTATACTGATGCCCTTCTGATTTCAGCAATGGTGCATGCCACTGGAGGCAAAGGCACCACAGGACCGCAACCATAGGGGAAACGCACTTGGTTTTGTTATTCAATACCATAACCTGTGGCCGTAACATAGAGAGTTTTAGCATCAACATCTCTTTAATACAAAAGTGACCATATAAGCCAGTACAAATAATATATGGTAAGGTGTGCACCCTGCACACAAACACCACTCGGCCAAAACCATTGCTGCACAGAAAACATAATCTGGATCTACAAATATGCAGCTTAAAACTTAAAATCCTGAAAGGACTGTAACTACATCTACCATATATAATACAGGGTGGATAATTGGGCCTTTGTAACATAAACCAACAAAGGCATACAAGTACAGGCAACATAATAATGATGACAAGCATGGTAATAATAAAAGAGCACCCTGAGAAAAAGAACCCACAACTGTAGCTGGTGGGCATATCACCTAGCAATGCAAAAAAAAGAACATTTTGACATTGGAGAGGGTGGGTGGGTTTAAAGTTGTTCAGAGCTACCAGCACTTATTATAGAACACATCAGTGTGTGTAGTTGCTGGTAGCTGAGGCAGGAGCAGACTGATAGAACCTAAGCTAGGTTCTAAACAGGAAAACTCTCGTGACTCTTGTGGTCATGTATTCAGACCTACCTTTATTTGCACAAGGCATAGAAACTGTACCTAAACCGGTAACTGTGATTACAGTTAGAGAGGGAGGGGAAGTTTAAAACAATAAATATCCCTGTGGTGATATGACCTCACAGCTTTAGTAGGAAATAGGACCACTCCTATTCCTACACCTAAGGGTGTTTCTACATTTAAAATAAGATAATTATATTATCGGATGCTTAAATGTTATAAAGCACCAGGGATATAATAAAACAAATACAGACAACTAGCATTTGGGCAATAAAATGTGAAGGGACTTTTATTATTACATAATGATTGTAATCAGTGTATTAATTACAGATAATTGGAATCTTGACACTACCAGAGACTAGAGCTCCTTCCAAACCTCATTGCCCAAATGCTAGGAAGTAGGAAATAGTTTTAGCAGAGAGGAAGGTTGACCATCAATGATTTTGAGTAAGATAAGCGTGATTTCAGCGGTACATCTAGATAAGCCAGATAGGCATCAGATTTCCAGTCCCCAAGCAGTTTTATCACATCAGGCGGAAAATGGATCTTAAGTGCCCAAGTGGCACCGCCCCATCTAAAACTGTCCTGAATATGCCCCTAATTGTTAGGTTGAGGTGGAAATCTCACATACCGCTGAAGTACGATACTAAATGCAGGTGCAACCTGATACCCGTGTTTTACACAGAATTCAACATAAGACTTGCGATGGGATTGGTAGGATTTCGTGGTGGATGGAGCAAAAGCTGCTCCCTGATAAGCCACCACTTCTGCATCAAGACAAGCTTCGATCTCCACCAGAGGATTATCTGTGGAAGAATGAGGGAGAACGCTGCTTTAGACATGTGTGAACAAAGGCTATAAGGGTTAAGTGTGTAACCAGAAAGAAAGTCCCGTGCATCCAACATGCCTTTTTGATGTAGTCTGGAAACAGCATCTGCAAGACAGTGGTCTTTGCCAGGAACATGAATGGCTTTTAACTGAAAGTTGTGCTGCATACTTATCCAGAATAGTTCTCTTAACGCTGTCATCACAACTTTATTTCGGGAGGCGGCTTTGTTAATGGCTGCTTTTGCTGTAGTATTGTCGGTTAGGACCAGGACTGTGGAATTACTCCACAGGTGACCCCACCTGCGAGCAGCAAGTACAACCAAGAGAGTCTCTTTATGGTTAATATGAAGACTCTGTGCATAAGGCCAGTCAGCCTTCCAGTTTGTATATAGCCAGTCATCCTTATACACTACCATCGATCCACCTCTAGAGGCATCCATGAGGAGGGGGGCCACATGATTAGAGGGGAACAGAACTTCACCATTAAATTTTGACATGAACTTCAACCACCAATTTATGTCACAGCGGAACTGTTGAGAGAGTTTAAGCTTGTGATGGGATCTATTTAACTTATTGAGAGCGTCTAAAATGCGCCGGGGAAATGTCCTTCCTCCCCGGACCGCCTGACAGGCCCAGTTAAGTTTACCCGCTAACAACTGAAGCTGTGTTTTTGTAGCCCTAACTTTAGTGGTGAAAGTAAATAGGCAATCATTATAAGCTCCTTAAGCTTTATTTCCGGAAGTTCCAGTGTGCGTTTAGTAGAATCTATTATGATTCCAAGAAAAACAATGCGTTGGGTAGGGTCAGTGACTTTACCCCAGTTGATTCGGAACCCTAGTGACCGTAAAAGTATCAATAGCGTCTCCAGTGCTGCCCTGCACTCCTCATGTTTGCTATTATCAAAAAATCATCTAGATAAGCTATTACTGCATTAAAGCCCCTTTGGCTCATCTCCCATCTTACTGCCTGTGTTAGGCGGTGGAATATAGACGGGGCTTTTCTCGCTCCAAAGGGTAGCCTGGTATCATACATGAACGTGAGGTGACTTGAGTTACTAAATTTCCAGGCAAGCCCTGTGGCATTTATATTTGAGGGGTGAATGGGAACAGACCTGTAGGCACTCTTAAGGTCCACTTTTGCCATATATGCTCTAGGTGAGATGAGTTGAGTAGCCTCATCTAATGTCTGAAATTTCTGTTTTTCAATAGTAGCATGAGAATTTAGAGAGGACCCAACAGGACGGCTACAGTCATGGATTAGTCTAACTTCGTCTGAGTCTTTCTTCGGAATAGCCCCTATAGCACTGACAATATCTGGTTGTATTCCTGCTAATTTATAATGGCCTTGAAAAATTTCTTCTAAAATTTGAGCTTCCGCCTGTTTCCTGAAGGTTGAGGTCGCCGAAAGGTAATTGTGAGTGAAGGCCGGTTGAAGGGTAGAGCCTTCATTGATTATCCTAAACCCGTGTTTTGCCCCATTTAACAAAAAGTCCTTATCTTGATCATTGTTCAACATTTGTTCCCAAACCTGCAAGCTATCTGCAATTGAAGGGGAAATTTGGGCGATATTGTCAGCACCCCAAGGGATATCAGCTGTGGGATCTGGGTGCCCTATTAGTTTCCCACCTGTGGATGTTGAGTGTCAGGGTGGGGTTCCCCACAGTTAGGAAAAAGGCATGCATGTTTGTATTTGCATGATGCCTCAAATGTGCATGTGCCTGTGGAGTTAAAATTACGACAGAACCCATTAAAGGTGCCATCAGTTTTACCTTGACTGCCAATAGCCTTTCTTTGGGAATTATCATTATACTGCCTGTCTTTCTTGGAACTTTGCCAACTATTCCCATTATATTGGGTTGTGACTTTTGACATAATTGGTTTCAACTTTTCCCTAAGGATTGGAATGTCTGCCCCCCAGGAGAAGTTTTCTACTGTCTGAGCTGATCTGTAATCCTCATCAAAATCTAGTATCGATTGCCAGTCATGATTAATAGCTAGATCAGAAATCATAGCAGTGTAAGCTAAATAACTTTGGATATCTTTATAAAGTACTAATGAACCTTGGCTCATAAGTGTATTCATTATTCTGGCATTGGCACCAGCCCACTGTATTTGGGTCACATACTCCAATTTTATTTTTCTACTCGAACCTGACCTAAGCAGGATTGAGGTACCAGATGCCTCATCTCTTGATAACACATTTTCGCAGGAGTCATCCCTTTTTCCTGTGGTGACATAGTCAACTATTTTAAGGGCCTTACTTTCCCTTCTTACCGTTAAATGATAGTTGCGTTAAAGGTGAAAATGCCCTGAAGTATTAGGTAATTTTAAACTTACTTGAGTTGGGCAACTATTAAGAGGAACAACCCTAGGCAAGTCTAAAGTATTGCTCTGGGATGGTGAATGAGTGTTATTATTGAGACTAGCATCTCCAAGAATATGGTTAAGTACAATACCTGCTGAATTTTGCTGCTCAAGAGAGGAGCTCTGTGCTGTGTTGCTGTCCTGCGTGTTTGGGACTGTGTTCGAAACAACACAACTATCTTGGGCTACTTTTGCTGAAGTGGAGCTGCCATGTTCCTCCTGGTTGTAGGTGAAGCCTGATTTTTTCCCCAGTGCTTGGATCCCTGCCCACAACAGGGCTCACTGGGCAATAGGCTGGACTTCCAGCTCAACTAACATATCCTTCTCTATGGTTGATACCTCAAAAAGGGTTCTAGACCCATTGCCATACAGGGAATGGAGTGTCGGAATCGCAAGTTTAAATTTGTTAGCCCACTCGAGATAATCATTCGGCAGTGTAATCTCAACAGCTTCAATACTCATGTTATCAACCTGAGCGGCACCTGCCTGCCCATCAGTATTTACAATTGCACTAGAACTTTCCCTATCCATCTTGCAAGCTGGTATACTTAGTTTAGTTTATAACAAACCTCAACTGTGCCAACATGGCACTAACAAAAATATAAACCAGAAACACAAAATTGTATGCCATTAAAGGGAAGAACCTGTTGACATAAGATTTGCTGGCATTGATTAAACTAGCCATGCACCTGAATTATCTAAGCATATCACTACCAACCTGGCAGTGTTTAGTCAAGTTATCTTTCATAAGATTTACACCCTTCGCAACCTTATCACACAGTTAGGCTAGTTGATATACAATGAGTTCATGTTCTATTACATGCAGCGAAGGTCTATCCTGTTCATTTCAAAGTTCTGTGTACTTGCACACTCATCACTGATATCACTATAGTCCGAAGGTATGATTCCCGATCCTCAGTCCATGAACGCAGTTCTGTCCCATCCGGCCGGTAGATCCACGATGACATCTAACATTCCATCAATATTTGTCCATCATTTGGCAACCTATTCAGTTTTTGCCTCCTAATTCACGATTTAGGGCTCCAGGAGGTAGCAGCACCAGCGTTCCGCCAATATTGGATGTTCATTGATACACCCAACTTCTGTGTCCTATGTCATTCTGCAGATCCACACTACGGGTGATCTGCCACCTGTGTACAATTTTCCAGGGATGTGTGTATTTCACACAAACTGCCTTGGTTATAACTTAAAGTTTAAGGTTGTTCAGAGCTACCAGCACTTATTATAGAACACATCAGTGTGTGTAGTTGCTGGTAGCTGAGGCAGGAGCAGACTGATAGAACCTAAGCTAGGTTCTAAACAGGAAAACTCTCGTGACTCTTGTGGTCATGTATTCAGACCTACCTTTATTTGCACAAGGCATAGAAACTGTACCTAAACCGGTAACTGTGATTTACAGTTAGAGAGGGGGGGGAAGTTTAAAACAATAAATATCCCTGTGGTGATATGACCTCACAGCTTTAGTAGGAAATAGGACCACTCCTATTCCTACACTTAAGGGTGTTTCTACATTTAAAATAAGATAATTATATCATCTGATGCAAATAAAGTTATATTTACCCTTCCCAAAAGACGGTCTTAAAAATAAGGTTCTTTGTTCCCTCCTTCATATTTGGTCCACCATATGGCCACGAGTTTTACATACATTCCGGTTCCCCATTTTAGAAGCTGCCGTTCCTAATAATAGAATAGACAAGTGGGTCGCTCCACTTTTCATTTTGAAAAGCGTGATGAATTAGTTTAAGCATGATCAATATCCATAATTGCAATATTTGAAGATATAGGAAAAAAAGAAATGTGTATTTCATATCCTCAATGAGAACAGCGTCTTGATGATAAATAATTACATTGACAAAATTTGGGTTGTGTTTGCAACTTAAGGCAGCTTTTATAAACAGCCCTATCACCGTATATTTGAAGGTTTCGCATTTTACATTGTTAAACGTTCCATGTCAAACTTTCAAACTTTCAAACTTAACCAAAATTTCAAATATCCAATACGATTTGAAACTATAGAAATTTGAATTATTAAGCGCAAAATTTCAAATATCCAATACGATTTGAAACTATAGAAATTTGAATT
The DNA here is from genome assembly GCA_963942565.1 of Maea johnstoni. NCBI lineage: Eukaryota > Metazoa > Annelida > Polychaeta > Spionida > Magelonidae > Maea > Maea johnstoni. The sequence continues at coordinate 44,762,589 of OZ012687.1, forward strand.
ATTAAGCGTACCACTGACCATATATATACATATATATATATGTATATATATATATATATATATATATATATATATATATATATATATATATATATATATATATATATATATATATATATATACTTTTTTCGTATATAACTGCGACAAACCAAAGCCATTTTGATAGTTTTATAGTAACTGAAATACAATGCATTTCAGCTTTAATTGACTATTTTATTAATTGACTGTTTCACAGCAATTGTTAGATGATTTTTGAGGCTGTCCCCTTTACAGATACTTCAGTCCATTGTTAGTGGAGGATCTAACTAGCAGTTGCCCAATGTTGTCCAAGATGGTTGTAAATAATTATATTTCAAAGTCCTCAAATCCAGGGGTTTATTGTTTGAGTTGCTAGAGACTGGCACGTGCATTGAATAAGTGATAGATGTTATAAACTGCTCTTATCATTCCTTGCATGGTTAACCCTCTAAATGCTGAGACTACTTTCGTCCAAAGCACAAGGAGGCAAACATTTTTGAAAAACATCCAAACCCTGTCATGTTTGTATTCATTAGATAGCCCTTGCTGAGTACTCTCAGATGATTACCCATTTACCAGGGTTTCAGTTATCTCTCATGTTTTTTACTTCATTTTGCCCCCCCCCCCCTTGTTAAAAAATCATGGGGCCTGCCCCCCCCCCCTTAATTTCTGGCAACAAAAAAAAATATGAAAGATATTATCAATAGCAGTGAATTTCAGGGTGACAAGGGACCTGATTGGCCGAAACATTTCATCCCAGGGATGTTCCTTCCAGGAAAATCAACCAAAACATGACATACGGTATGATTTTTGATAAAAAGTTGTGGTCAAAAGCAGGATTTCTGGTTATCATATATACTTTTTCGGGCCCCTAGTCTGAAAGATCTAGGGGCCCACAGCAAAATCTAGGGGCCCCTGGGAAAGTCGAACCCTGTCACTTATACCTGTGATTTCCTGATGTGTAAATTCATCATTCTTAAAACAGGTATATTTAAAATGATTGAACAAACACAATTGATGTGATCATATTCATTACCTATCTATGGGTTAACTTGGGAAGTCTTAAAGGAAATAGTACGTAGACCAGCAAAGAAACACATTCTAAGATTGAATCTAAAGGAATTCCGAGATTTAGCCTACCCTTTTAATATCCCACTTAAGATAAAGAAAAATTAAATATCTGAAAAAGAGAATGTTAATACCTTGTAAATTTAAAAAAAAGGATGAAGGGGTCTGTCACACTTTCTAAACTTTTTTTTCCAGAAATACAGCTAAAAAAGGGAATTTTTTCATCTAAGTATTTCGAGAAAACTTCATGCTTAGAATGCAGCAGAATGCATCACAGAGCATCTATATTTCAAAAGAATTATGTGGGGGCATGCAAAGACTACGCGCCTTCGGCGCTCGTCGTGCACGCGCTGCGCGCACACAAGAGACTCACTTTTTTCAGGCTTGAGATATTAAGGGGCTGCAGTCTTTTTTTACCCTACCGCTAACACTGCCTAGAGGTTAGTTTGGTACTATGAATCCTGACAGGACAACATGAATACACCATATTTGTTGCATTCTTACACTATAACACCATTACCTTAAAAGTAAGTTATTGCTATCAATATATTCAGGATGCATTGCAATTCCAACCCCTCACAACACCTCCCCCCACCACAATCCCTCTAATTGGCTCTTGGCCACCCACCACTTTGATGGTCACCACGGACCCAACCTGGCCCCCCCATGATAAATTCCTGGATCCACCCCTGGCTAGCAGAAATAGGATACAAAATGTATAATCTTTCAATAGAATGCATAATACTTGGATATTTAGAAAATCATATCCTTTTTAATTTTATCATCCTAACTTCAAAAAAATTCATTTACAATGCAAAAAAAAAAGATAAAAACAACAACAACAAAGTTATTGATGATATGTATACGTTTATTATACGGAAAGACACAGAGCAAAATTAAAATGCAAGCAAGCCATTTTTGACCAAAAATGGGTATCTTTGGTCACATACATAGAGAACAACCAGTAATAGCATATTTACTGCAATACAGAAAATATCAATCATTTTGTTTTAACCTAATATTGTAGATATAGTTATGTATCTGTAATCAAACAACTCTACTATTCATTGTAAAACAACAATGCTGTCCAACCACCAGACGAGTCCTATACCTGCTATTTCATTCGTGTTTTATCTTTTCTTATGTATGTAATCTACCATACCACTTGTTTTCTATTTTTCAAGTCATTGTTCCACATCAATATGTTGTCTACCATACTGCATGCTTTCATGCTAAGACAATGCAAATAGTCATATACCACATGGCAATGTAACCTCAAGCCAGTGGCATTCTACATGTGTAATATAAACACATCATCTCATCACAAATATACAAAGCGATGGTCATAGCTGACATGCATGAAATTAAACAAAGACATCTTAAAAGTCAAAAAGTCTCTATCAAAGTTGATATTTGAACACTTTTTTATCCAATTTGATAACTAGGAATACAAATCGGTTTGGATTTCATAATTGATTGTACCCAAACCAGATAAATGTTTCGCATTGTTTTTGTATTATTGTCCCAGCACTGAAAAATCGATAACGTTCATACTTCCTATTTCCCATATAAAATAAACTTCACATTGAATGTTTTCTGTCGGCAGTCTAAACCCAGTGCTTGTTTACACTGAGAAAAGCTTTTTATTCATGATTCATATCATATCTGCACATACATACCACTGAAGAAATGTTTTGAAAATTGTGTTTGAAGACAAATTGACATGTTTTCTTTCAATTATAACAAATATATATTTTCAATTGATAGTTCAATATCATATGTTTTGGAGTATGGAGTATTTTCACAATTGCATAGTTATATAAATTAACAATTATTCAACTCCTTTGTCACTTATGAAGAATTAGATAAAGTAGGATTACTATCATCATTCTTAATGTCAAGGAATTTTTAAGCCTACAGTGCCGGCATTTAATTCCTGTACTAAATGCGTGTGCAGCCCGGGCGTAGTACACGACCAGTTTCCTGGGCATGGGTGCATGGATGACCCCACAACTGAAGGTAGCTTTGATTTGTAAGCTATGTAGGTCATTGATGTGCTTGACTTATTTTGTATATGTAACCTATATGTTTGTACAACCAGGCACTTGCACACGTCCGGTCGACTGGTGCAGGAATTGAATGTCTGTACTGTATATCTGGGCCATCACACCAAATGCCCCATATATCTACTTATTGCCTACTGAGGCATTTGGGTTGTTGATGGGCGTCCTGTAGAACTTATCAGAGGCCATGTATGCTTTTATAGCAGGGAGAGCCTACAAATAAAGTATGTAGAATTAACACAGGAACCACAACATAGCAAAGATAATTGTTTTGCATGTGTAAATTTCAATTGCATTTTTATCATCTGGTAGTTTTTACATAATTGCATCAAACCAAATGTTCGAAAAAAAATTCAATCTATATCGACTGAGTTTCTGTTGATTTCAACCTCAGCAATATTTCGTCTTTTGCATATTGTCAAATAAGAACCTCCTACATGTCGTATTAGAGGAGTAGATATAATAAGTCGAATTCGACGCACTGAACATCATATTTGACTTGACCTGTCAATCAAACAGCTCATTTACATAAAACCGAAATCAACACCATCAAAAACCATTGTCATAGTTGTTTTCGTAATTTTTAGGCAAATGAGTTGCTTTTTGGTTGCACATCGAATGCAAGGTTCGCATTCAACTTTTTCGATCTTTTACAGAGTCGGGTCTCGTTGGGACCTCCCCTCACCTCGATTTTAATCCCATTATCATTTACTCACCTCGAATCGTTGGATGTATTGCTGAAGGTTCTTGTATGCATCCAGACATCCTGGAAACAGTATGCGATGCTGGTCCAACATCTCATACAGGTGGAAATCTGGGAATGTTATCTGAAAATTGAAGTAAGAAATTTTGTGGAAGCACTTTCGATTGATACAGAATATTTTACTTACGTCATACTACATCATGTATATATATCCATATATGTATATATATATATATATATATATATATATATATATATATATATATATATATATATATATATATATATATATATATATATATATATATATATGTATATATATATATATATATATGTGTGTGTGTGTGTGTGTGTGTGTGTGTGTGTGTGTGTGCAGAGAGAGAGAGAGAGAGAGAGAGAGAGAGAGAGAGAGAGAGAGAGAGAGAGAGAGAGTTTTAGTTTTCTTACATTTTCTCCTACCAGCCACGTTTTGTTTCCCAGGTAATCGGAGAAGCGTGTCAGCTGAGGGGGTAGACCTTTCTCATAGGCATCTATGAAGTCGTTCTGAAACACCCAGTAAAGCAAACTTTGAAACGAGGCTCTTATATGAGACAATTCTATTGATATAAGATATAAGATTTGGAATGAATGATGATTACTTAATTGCAACTTTGAAATTTAGTTTGATTCACTTAGCACAGAGAGCAGCACTGATCGTATATGTGGTGCTGCCCTCTACATTACCGTTACTGGTTAGGTGACTATTCAGGGTTTGGTGAGAACCTTTGGTCAGTGTCACATTACTAGCCACACCTACTGGTGATTCTGTCACTAGAAGAGCTTAATACAACATACAGTACCGACATTTAATTCCTGCACTAAATGCCCGGGCATAATACACGACCGCACGCCCAATTTCCACCCAGCTTCCGGTACTTCGTTTTGATCCACTACTTACAACTGGCTTTTCACGAAATATCCACAATATGGCATAAATGTGACGAAAAACGAAATTCCAAATTCCAAATCCTATCTCCTTAATTCATGATTTCAATAAGAGGCACACATGCACTCACCCCTTTTGGATCGTAGCAGAGTGTCACCAAACCATTGCGCAGGTCCATTACTGTATCCAAACACATGTCAACCTCCGCCTTTTCTTCTTCAGTAACGCCACCTATAGGATACAGATGAAACTAAGCACAATGACTAATGAGCATCTTTGCTTCACATACGTTCCTATTACAATTGACGCATAACCAAACAATGTGCATAAATTGCTACCAGAAAGATCGTTAAAAATCAATCCGTGAAAGAGGACAAATAATTCAATGGCACATTTAATTCAATTTTTCCTATCTTATCTAGGTTACTTGTTTATTCCATACTGTAGATTCACAAAAGATTGTGTAGAGTAACTTTTGCGAATTTACAGATAATCGATTTTTGCTTTTTTTTTAACTTTGCGAAATTGGCCGCAACATGGAGTGCCAGCTATACACTTAAAGTGCCAGCACTAATCATTGCGAATTTTGATTATGCGTCCGATGCTAAACGTTAGAAACCGCAAAAATTAAACTAACGCAATATTTTCCGAATGTACAGTACTTCACGCCATTATATTTAATGCATGTTATGGCGGAAGCTCATGTAGCAGCTACATGTTAGAAGTGCACAAAACCATTCTTCTTCCCTTAAGGCGTTGCCACCGACTGCTAGCTGTCTCTCATCACTTCCTGGGTTCGAATCCCACCCGTGGCATGTGAGAAAGATGCCAGTGACTTGAGGTTAGGCGCTGGTTTTCGCCGGGTACTCATTCACCAGTTAGATCTGGCTAGTCACGAATTAGCCGCATTATGGCAGAAAAAGTGACGCAAAAAACGAAATTCCAATATGTT